>VZRH01000997.1:3106158-3141084 GCA_013397555.1 Urocynchramus pylzowi | reverse complement strand
AAAAAAAAAAAAAGAAAATATCTGGCATACAGAAAGACAAGCCTGTGTACTGCACTTAGAAACAATTAAAGATGTGCTTTGCACCAGAGTAAAGCTTTTAACTACTGGAATAGGCAGAGCCAAATCTTGTATTTTGTGCATACAGTTTAAACTGCCAAACAGGGTTTATGTACCGATTAGCAGAGATTATGTAGAGTGGTACAGCCATTTTTTTAAAATACAATATTATTACAAAGAACCCCCAGAGGTTCATATGAAGATGGTCTCTATTTCATAGACAGTAAAATCACTGAGGCATATCATCACAGCAATGACTTACTACTCCTGAAGGAGCCAAGGGAGTCAAGCTCAGGGCTGTTAATGCAGGGAACAACCCTCCCCTGCAACTGAACATGCAAAAACCAGTTTACAGCTCATATCAGGTTTTTACTGGACTTTGACTGAGGTCTTAACACGTCTGCCTCACCTGTCAGCTTCATCCAGCTTTTCTAAGGAATTAGGACAAATTAAAAACACCTAAAATATTTAATTTAGGAAGTCTTTACTTCTTGTCACTCTAGTAACACCACTGGTGAATGTTAATTGTCACCAGGCTTTTGGGAAAAGTCACTTTCACAACCCTACCACATGCATGGGACAATATTACACACTGGATCATGCCCTTCTGATGCTCAAGTTGGGATGTCTCAGGCCTTACTTCAGTGTATGTTCAGCATTCTGATCAACGTAAGGTTATTTATCTTCACAACAAACACAAATACTTACATCACCTAACAGCTCTAAAAATGTTTTTTTGGATAATCTTCATTTTTTAAATTACACTTAACATGATTAAAAGGCAGCACAAGAGCACTATAACATTGGATTTTAGCAGTGCATCCAAAGTGGATAACACATCACGTTTACGAGAAAGCAAATGTGTTTTTCAGTACCAGCCTTTCTCTACACTTTGATACCAACAGGGAAAACTGAGGTGTTTTTTGTGGACATCACAGCAATGCCAGCATTACTCATTACTTCGCCAAATACTGTCATACTTGGATGTTACCTGGATCATGTCCCACTTCACCTAAACCAGGAGTCAACTGCTGTGTGTGTTCTAAGTGTCCTTGGTGGATTACCCTGTGCAGTATAAAGGCACGGGTACAGGTCCTAGCGATGACCACGTGTTGTGCTTTCAGTATACTCATCGTTGCCATGTTTTCTCCCATCCCTCCATGCACTCCAGGAAAACTCCTTGGAATATCCTGCTCTCCTGCTTCTCACCTCACCTCATCACCATCCACTAACTGCCCAGGCAAATCTGCAAGAGAAGCAAGACCAAACTGCATTTTTTGAAAACACACACCTAAGGCAGCTGCCCATCACCACTTTGCACCTATTTTTGGGTGCAAACTCCACAGGCTCTCCAGACCCTGCTCCCACACACAGAGGGCTTCTGAGCTCCACAGAATGAGGATCAGTACTCTCAGCTTAGCACAGAAGATGCAGGTAATGCTTTCAGTTGGCACAACAGCTTAACTACACTGTGTTTAAGTATGTACAAAACATCTGTGTCTCTGTGTTCTACCTAAAACCTGAAAAAGAAATTTATCATCAAGAAAAGTACACAATTTACATAGCTGATTGTACAATGCACACCAAAATCTTCACGAAGAAGGCAAGCATCCTCTTTGACCAGGATTGTACAGATTAAAAACACAACTGCAGTTCTACCATTGCTGCTACTGTATCACTGCCAAAGCAGAAAAGAAAGAAAAGGTTCTTTTGGGAGGGGTACAACATGCTGACAGGACAAATCTAGACCTCAGGATCATCCCATAGAAGACCAGTGATGGACTGAAGAAATTTCTTGGACTACAGACTGAGAAAGCCTCCTTGAGTGAAGCAGCCCTGGGGAAAAAAACATCCCTGAGCTAAGGGACAACATGCAGAAGTGAAAGATGCAACAAGCCAACAATAAAGATAAAGCTAAAAAATTGCTTGCCATTTACTACTCTTTTTTATAGAGCTGGCCACAAAGAAAAGCAATCCAAGCCAACCACACAGTCTTGGAAGAGAGCTCTTTCCAGCCTAGGTACCAAGTTATAACAGTTTTCAGTAACTCCTTTTGGTGCATTCAAAAGAGGACAAACAGGAAAATATGTTTTTTGTTTTGCCCTCTCTTCTTCTCCAAATTATTAATATAATTCTAATGCAGGAGACTTTACATCGCTTTCAAAGAGAAAAATTCAATTATGTCTATCATTCTTGTGACAAGAAAATACCATGCTGAAGTTGCCAAGAAGTAAAGTGCACAGTAAAATCATCCTGAAGATAAGCAAATGTTTAAGCCCAGCCTTGTCCCAGAAGGAACAAGCAGGACATCCCTGGAGAGCTGCTGTTACCTTCTCTCTCCTGGCTGGCAGAAGCACTATCCAGGTGCCCTCACCACTTTGCACCAAGAAAGCTGGCCCTCCTCTAGCCACAGTCAGCTCAAGATGCTGAAATAATTTCAAGCAAGATTTTCCATACTCAAAATTTTAGAAAAGCAATTCCCAAACCTGAAGGAGTTCTGTGTTTGAAACACATCTTTGGGTCCATACTTTTTCTACAATAATGAGTTCAAAAGAATTAGAGCTCAAGCAACAAAACACTGGAGCACTTCAGACAGTGGAAAATGAAGAAAAATAGATATCACACGAAATGAACTGCTGGGCTCTGTGTTGTAGTGGACTAAAAGGCAAGGAAGAGAAATGCTGTCAAACTTGAAGGGGAAAGGGCATCAGGCAGGTAATAGCACTATTTACAGAAAAACTCCATTTATAGAGATGCTAGCAAAAAAAGGGAGCAAGTGGCTAAAACAAGGAGTCCTTTATTGGCTGGAAGAAAAGCACGCTCACATCAATGTCAGCCACCAAAGGGGCTGCAAGGACTTTGTGTCAGGCCCTATTAAAGACTCCACAGTAGAAGGAACAAGGAAAGGGACTGCTCTTCCACTTCAGCTGAAACTTTTTCCCTGGTCACAGCAACACCCAGTTTTATTCAGTCTGCAGATCAAATGTTTGCTAAATAAAGTTAATTGAAAAACTAAAATATGCAAATATATAGCCCAAAAAACTTATAGGACAAATACTAGGGTAATTGATCACATGAATAACAAATTTCCATAAAAATACATGAAGAACAGAAGAGTCAGTTTCAAATTTCCAGGAGTTCTTCATATGTGCCTAAGAAAGTGCAGAGAAAATAAAATGTAAATATTTTATGTATTGTTAGCAAAGGCAGTTGTGACTGGCATTATAACTGCTTAGCTCCTTATCCTGCATAATATCTGAAATATTGCTTACCATCAAGTCACTGATCTACGAAAATATCAGAAGAAAGCAAAGGCAGTGTTTTTAACTACATTCAGAATTTGGATTATGGAATTAGAAGTAGGTAATATGCCTTTTAAAAGTGAATTATATGGATTTAGAGCTACTTCATAAGCCTGTTCAGAACTCTTCAATAGTTTGTCTCCTAGTGCTTCTCTTCCTTGATGCAGAAATAAACTTTTTTTCCTTTGTATTCTGATTTCCAGAAATTGAATCTGCTTCACACATCAGTGTTAGCATTCCTGTGAAAAATTTTCCTGACTGACAAACCTGCTATGGGTAAAACAGTGATGAGACAAATCCAGACTTCCCTCTGAGTAAAAAGGTTTCAGGGCTACATTCCCATTAAACGATGATGAATTATAGTGAAACATTGTGTATGAACACTGGGATGAATATGAAATGAGATCAGCTTTGTTAAAGTCACCACAATAAATATAAGATGAATCAATGAATACCAGGCAATTACTGCTGAGCCTTTTAAAGCCATCCTACTACAAATGCACTACAGGCACTAGAAAGATACCCAGACTTGCTATAGCTGCAAACAGGCAGTGCCAATACTGACTGTAGAGAAAAATGCTCTACAAGTCACAACTTGGAAAGCGAAACGAGTGGTGGCCACAAAAATGCTTAGGATAATGAAGGCACAGCCACCACTCCATCACAGCAGTCATCCATCCAGGCAGCGGAAATGGCACAGAGTTTGATTTCCCCAAAATGTAAACTTGAAGACAATTTACTACTAAACTTATGGCTTAGGCTTGAGCCTATGAGCAGGTCAAAAATAGAGAGACTGAGCCCTGGAGAGCATACTCATCACTAAGAAGAACATAAAGCATGACAGCTATCTTTCTTGAAGTTCAAGCATGGAGGGAATCACCTTTGCTGCTCTCACCCCAAGAGGGTACCCTGTTCTGTTCAACACTTTGGTATGGCTAAAATGGGTTTCCTTTACCCCCAAAGTAAAGGAAATTCTTGCCACATAAGTACTTCACCACTTTCAACTCTGCAAAGAAAAGTTTTTTAGGTGATTATGATCCCCCTAAAACTGCGCAGTGGAGCAGTTCAGTGCCATACCACAACACATGAGGCAGGCACCAATAAGTTCATTCTGCTGAAACTACTGCTAGCAGAGAGAGAACAAAAAAAAAAAAAGAAAGGGCTGTGGAAAACCAGATGAAAATCACCACTGCGAGCTACTGGCTTGAAAATAAACCATCTTTCCACCCGCCAGCAGCAGCAGCGTACTTGCAAGTCACCGAGATCTCACTAAGGCTGAAGATTTGTTCCTTGCGGTGCTGTGACCCATCATCCCATAGTTCACCGAGGGACCAAGTAGCTGGGTCATGCGATGGGCAGATGCACGTGGGAGAGAAACCCTCCGGCTGCCGGAGCTGCTCTGGCTCCCGGAGTCCCCTCTGTGACCACTGAAGCACATCAGCTCTCCCGCCCCGAGCTTCTGCAGCCCGGGGAGCAGGGGCAGGCTGCAACCTGGGCTTATAACCTTGTTTGGATGGATACCTGACACACTGAAAAAGTCAGGTCCTTCTTCTTTTTTTAAAAAACTACCCCTTAAAAATGTTAAATTTACATGCGCACCACACAAACAATGCAGGGAGACAGAACCGCATTCTTTCTCCTTTCAAACTAAAAGTCACATAACCTGTTTTGTTAAAGCCATGCCCTAATTTGATAGATGGGGAAACTGACTCCCTCTGTCCTGTAAAAAAAAAAATGAAAAAGACAAAAAAGAAAAAGAAATTAATACTAATAATCCAGAGGATTAGGGCTCAGAGGTCAGTGCATAACCTTTTAATGAGCAAGGTATTTAAAGACTGATGACACAGTATATTTTTATTCCTCCGTAATTCAGTACAGAAGTTTACATTGATTGCTTAAAAGGCCATTTGATTTTATTTCCCATATTTAATTGTTCTTAGTGCCCAATAAATGGGTGACTGAAGAAAGTAAAGGATAATTTTATTCTTCTCGTATCATTAAAAATACTGTCAGCCCAGCTCACTCATTCACACGCCCTCTGCATGCCCTTCATGTTTGCACAAAACCATGCGGATTATCTGTTTTTCATTACCACCAAACCCGAAACCCCCACAGTGCTCAGACACTCTAACCTGAATTAAACATCTCACAGGTGCATGAACAATAAAGGAGGTATTTTACCATTCCAAAGCAGAACTTTATTAATATGACAAAGAAAAACCATAAGGCTTACACAACGGAATTTTGTTTTACCTCAGAATTTATATCTTCAATGTAAAAGGGCTGCCTGCTAAGTCCTTATGTCTTATCATGGCTTGGACTTCTTTAGATCCTGCTCATTGAGCAAGAGCTGCAGACCAGGAAAACATGCATTTTAACACATGGCTCAGCTATATGCCTAAAGTTCAGCATGTGCTTAAATTAGCTCATCATCTGCTCATCTTTCTCCTTGTCAACAGAGAACAAATGTGAAAGACATAGGAAAGGTTCTCTCGCCTATCCAGTATTTGTTGTATCTCACAACACAGTTAAATTATGCCACTCAGTGAACGTCGTGACAACTTCCTAGGTACAAAGTTATTTTTGTGCTTTCCATGAATTATGGAGTTATCTGGACGATACACACAATTCCTAGGTTGCTATTTATGCAACACCCAGACACTGTGGGTACATGTTGAACCCACCTACATACTTGCACAATTCCAACTCACCAGAACCCGAAACAAAAAAACCCTTGTCATTTTCTAGTTTCTCTCTTCAGCATTTCTATGATGTAAGAAATTATTATCACCATTTTCCATCCAGGCAGCTGAGGTACAAAGAAATATGGTTTGGATTTGCAGAAGGTTCTGAGGAAGTTTAAATGCCCAGATCACCTTATCTTAATCCCTAGCATGTTAGCCTTACTTTCAACAAACTCAGAAGGTGAAACTGTTAATTCCATTGAACTCAACAGGATATTTTACAATGATTTCAATGGTGTCAGAATTTCATCTTCTAATGCCAGAAGGATTTTTATCTAAATAAAATCTGGGACTTTTTCTTTATAGCAATTCACTATATTTTATCACACACCACTGAATTACTGAAAAGTTAACTTGATTCACTACTTCATTTAAAGCAAATCTCCCTCAGTGGAAAATACAGATTCCTAACAAAAAAAAAAAAAAAAAGTACATAGCATACAACAAGTTTCACCAAAATACCAAAATACATACATGCATATAAAAGGCAATTTTTAAAAGTTATTTTCATGTACCATTCAATATTGATGGTCTCAAAGATCATTACTGTAGAAAGGAATATTCAAACATGAACAAAAAAGGAAATGGCATAAAATATCTTTTGAAAGATAACCATGTAGAGTTTTTGAAATGAAATCACATAGTTGAACTAGTACAATTTGTATTGGATCTGTAATCTACTTAAGTATTTATTGATTGACACCCATGACAAAATAACTGTTGCCCTAATAGGATTCACATCCAACATTTTTTAGGTTTTCCAAATAGTTCACATGGTACATTTACATATAAATCAATTAATATTGACTGATTGATCAATATATGCACAGTATGAAAAAGAGTTTTGGCGGCTTTATGTTCTCCGCAGAGCAGCTTTACCTACTGATGATTAATTTTAATTTACTTTAAAGGATTCTATTGCACTGAAACTTTAATTAAAAACGAAATGAGATAGTCTATAAAGTCTGCATAGCATCAATTACCTAGACTTGATATCCTGCACTTCGCCTACCCTCTGTACATATGGTTTCTGTTAAAATAATTGGAAAGCACTTCTGAACAATGTCACCCACACATCTATTCTAAGAGTGAGAGGATATATTACCATTAAACGTCACTAATATTAATAAAGAAACAATTAATTCTTCATTATCTATTTCTAAAATACACCATCAGACTCCTTCAGTTCAAACACAAATAAAATGTTACACATGCCTGTCAGTGAAATGGGTAATCATCATCATTGTTGTAATTTATACTGTTTTCTGTTGTAAGTCTAATGCCTCATTTATTTATAAGGCTTTTTGGCTGACATTATAAATAGCCTCTTTGAAATATTAAAAAAAAAATCTAGCTCTTACTAAGCAAACTCACATAATTCCTGTCAACTCCTTCCTTATAAAATGTTAATTTTAATTTGCATCGCACCTTTTTTGGTGAACAGGCAACATTTATGTTTATAAATCTTACTGTTTCATTAAAACACACAAAATAATACTTTCCACTGATTTGTGTATGTATATAAAAAGTATGTGTTTAGCAGATAAATCTCAATCCCAAACTAAGAAAATCCATACAGAAAATTATTTAAAAACTGCTGGTGAGCTTACACTAGGAGTAAGTCTGCTCAGCAGCTAGTCTGATTTAAAGATCAATCCTACCAATGCTGTTTTGGATCAGGGACAAGAACAGTTCAATGTTTTAATTATTGAAAAAGCATGGAATTGTCACAGTCCTACTCCACCGCAGCCAGCATCAGGTTACAAGCCTCTGTGGTGTCTCTGGCACACTGCCTGGACTATTTACTGCTATTTGTAAATTAGACACTTGTGTAGGAATGTCAATTTTAAATATCTTTGTTTAAATGAATCTGATAAGAGATGACCAGATACCCATTTTATATGACCACTAAATAATTGCATCTCACACAGCCAGCTTGTGAATTTTACAGCACAGCTAATAACAACCTACAAGGTAGCTTGTGAATTCAACATTAAAAAGAATAAAGCCATCAGAAACAATAAAAAGCATACTCTATAAAGCTGTAACAACAAAAACACCAAAAAAGTCAACTACAATCCATAACAAGAACAATCCCTGAGCTCTCCATTTCTGAGAGTAATGGAGAGTCTAAGGTGCCCCTATCAATCCTGCTAATACAGCTCCAGCAATTATTTTCCATACTCTACATCAGTAAGTCAAAATATGTTTCCAATGCCTAACACAGCAGTCATTAAAGTTTCCCCTGGTTCAATCAGCATAACTAATGAGGCCACATAATAACAGAATGCAATTTCTAATGAAAAGCCCAACAAAGTCTCCCTGATACAATACTGCTCATGATTTAGTATTCTCAACTTGTCCATCCTCCATCTTTTTCTCTGTGGATATTATCACCACTCAGAAAATTACATTTCAATGAACTTGTCAGGAAATAAGTAATAAATTAATCAGGCAGCATAAACCAATTACACTCATTTTCTGTGTGTTTTCTTCCAGGGCCCACGCAAGAATGCAGTACTGGCCACACAAGTTATTCCTGCTGACTGCTCAGAAAAGCTGCAGGCTGTGAGCAGGAACCCTGCTGCAAGGAGGGGGAAAGGCATCTTTTCTCTGCTGAAGCCATCACAATTACTGTTGATGCCAGAGGACATCCAGCACCAAAACACTACTATTTTTAATTTTTTTTTAAATAGATATAAATCTCTATACAAAACTGAACCAGTTCAGGAACTTAGACAAGTATCACAAAATACCCAATGTGAAAACTTCGAGCACCTCAGCAGGCTTGCAAGTGTGGCCCTGTCTATTTCTAGTTGTCAGCAGTGACCAAGAAAGGTGCCTACAAGACTTAAGCTGTTGTTGTTATAAGTATTTCAATGTCCCACTTGGGACTACCCAAAGCAATTTATGCCAAGGGCTATGGCTAAACTGAGGGAACTGAGAGAAAATTCAATGGATCCCAACGCTGTTTAGGCAGCACCCAGCCATAAGGCAATTCCACTCTTCCCTCCAACTGCTAGAAAAACCTTTAATAATGTTTGTACTTCTAAACATGGGAAATGAGCCACAGTACCATGTGAGGCAGCATTCAAGAGCTCCCATGCTAACAGGGACTGAACAATTGAAATTGGACGCCTCTTGCTCAAGGCTGTGTGAAAATTTGGGAAGAGCAGCACACTGGTTTAGTACCTCTTGTTTAAGGCATGATGTCCATCTTCACAAACAAGAGAACCAAAGAAGAAAAGATTTTTTCTTTTTAACAAATAAAGCTCAGATGCTGACGCGCAAGGCACGCTCTGCCATGGCACAAAATTTCACAACAAATTACTCAGATACAAGATCTGAACAACACAGACTTCTGGTCCTGTAGAAGTGAGCACAGGTGACACAAAATGGCACAGAAACTCCTTGTTTAACAAGAAATGTGAGTCCACCCATTTACTGCCTTCAAAAGGCTTTAGCCAGACTTAAAATAGATGCATTTTCAAATAACAACTTTCTAACAACTGCTTTTGTTGATATATAATAAGATTTTCTGCATGCAAACACACTCTTTTCCATGTATGAAATATTTCAATGAACTCTTACACTTAGCCCTACAAGAGTAATTACACAATCATAATGCACCTGCCAGACTCTAGACCCTCACAGGGCACCAATATCCTCTTTGTGAATATTGTCTGTGTTCTGTCTCGGCTGGGAAAAGATCCAAGGAGTTGGGTTAAGCTCCAGGAGCTCATTGTCATTGCCTTCTTGAAGGCTGAATATTGTTTAACCTTTCCCCTGCAGTCTGCATAAAATTCCTAGAGGGCAGTTTGAGACTCATATGGACAAATTAAAAGTGGGATTTATTAAGACCGGAATAAAATAAATTGAAATAAAATGAAATAAGTAATGATACGTGTAACCTCATATTTGGCATGAGGTAGGCCAGAAGGGCAGTAAAAAATTAAGTTACAGCATTTAAAAAAAAATTATCTACCAAGCACTTTTGCCATCAAACTAGCTGCCAAAGTAATACCCCCCTCCATGACTTTTACAATTCTTTTCTTTTCTTCATTTATCCTCACAGCAGTCAGCTCCTACCAAGAAGTCATGTGCTCTCATACTCTTCCCTATACTAATTTCAAAGTGCATTTATCTACCCTAATAGTCTCAGATCCTCTTTTTTTTTCCCTTGATTGCCCATTTTACGTTATCATCCTAAACACTTTTTCAAAGGTAGAACCAAAGAAGCTCATAATTTCACAGCGCTGGTCAAGGACATGGGAAACTGAACCAGACAATGTAGTTTTCAGCTCCACTTCCAACAGCATGGAATAATGCTCACAAAACAGGATTTTTTGAGCTTGTTCAGGTACTGATAGCAGTAAAAATGGAGCAGCACAGTCACTGGCTGGCTTGGAGACAGGCTCTCCTGTGTTCAAGTCTGTGCCCATGGCACACTTTCTCCATGGCTCAGGCAAACCAGACAGGCTAAAGGTCATGCCCACTTTTGGTGAAGTCACATCTCTGACTACAGTACAGGTATCTCTACAGACAGCACATCTGACATGTGCATCGTGCTGCCAGGAAAACATAATGAAAAAAATGGAACAGGTACTCCCATTCTGTTAATAGAAACAAAAATGGAACAGCAGCACCCACACATCTCTACAAAGATGGAGGAAACAACCTCACCAGTCAGACCCCATGCACCCCATGGTGACAGTGGCAGAATTTTCAGGTTTTTGCTGCTTTGCAGTAGGTTTTTCCCAACATGTTCCAACAGCAGCCAGCCCCGCAGCCCCAGCAGGATTTAGAGAAATGGTGCTGCTCAAACCTTTAACCCAGTTCACTGCAATCACAAGCAGGAAAGCTTTAGCAAGCCATTGGGTCTACTGGAGAGATAAAAAGTGCTCACAAATCAGTACACTCTGCAGCACAAGTTCATTTTGCTATCCCTGGTTCATCTCCATGCCACAGTGCAACAGCCTTTTTAAGTAAACCTCTTTTCCAGCTAGCTTCCATTTTCATGTGTTTAATTTCCTTGTATTATACTAACTGTATCACAGCAGGTCATGCTAAATGATTTCATTTTCTTTTTTTGGTTCTGTACCTTTTCATATACTTCAAAACCAGTGAGGTAGTTCTTGTGCCACATCCTTTCAGCCTCCATTAGCAAATATTTAAGTCTTTCAAATTTGTGCTGTGAGTCCATTCTTCCAGCACCTTAAGTTTGTTTAGTTCACTAGCTTTCAGAGTGTAAGCATCCTGGTGTCAAATGCTGTATCTTACCTTCCAAAGGAGAATACAACTCCAGTTACACTCACTTCAAGGTTTTTCTATTCTGGGAAACAAAGCAAAACAAACAAAAAAACAAATGCACTATTTTCCCCAGTTGCCCTTAATTTGACTTCACTATGGTCCACATTAACAGAAACAGCAGCTAAACTGTCTTTGAAACTTTATTCACCATAGCCAGAAAAAAAGAAGGAAAAAAAAGACTGGTGAAATGCCTTTAAAACATGCTTTAATCTAGCTGGAATGCCATAAATTGCTTCCAGATGTGCTCCATACAAAAGTCAATCATAGCTATTTATACTGACACTCTACAGTCCAAACAATCTGAATCCAAATGCCATGTCTCTGCTACAATGAAGCTATAAATGTCAGTCTTGTTGAATCTGGAG
Organism: Urocynchramus pylzowi; assembly: GCA_013397555.1. Lineage (NCBI taxonomy): Eukaryota > Metazoa > Chordata > Aves > Passeriformes > Fringillidae > Urocynchramus > Urocynchramus pylzowi. Next base: position 3,129,306 of record VZRH01000997.1, on the reverse strand, counting down.
AGGTGTTGAAGAGTTCATGCTAGTTTGCTTTCTGGGCTATTTGTTAGCCAGCAATTATTTTTAAAAAAGGAAAAAAAAAAAAAAAAAGAGGGGAAAAAAAAAAAAAAAAAAAAAAAAAAAAAAAAAAATTTTAAAAAAAGGCCCTNAAAAAAAAAAAAAAGGAAAGGAAACAAAAAGAAACTTTTAAAATAGGTCCTTTCCTTGCTGAGCTGTTCTCAAAGCACACCTGACACCTTCCAATCATGACCTTGAAAGTGCCACAGGTTACAAGTTGAAATTCATTTCATAAGTTAGAAAAATGTAGTGCTTAGGCTCTGAGCCAAGAATAACTGAAGGGCTTGGCAAGGCTCCCATGCCCTCCCCTAGAACGAACACACACGTAGTACACCTGGGACTAAATGAACTGAAGTACAGTAAAATGACACACTGACTGCAATAATACTTCTATTCAAAAATCTTCCAGGGTATTGGGGGAAAAAAAAAATAATTCTTGCTGTACGGAAAAAAAAAAAAAGTTTGGAAACTGTACCCTCATCTGCTGTTTTGCATGCAACACACAGCCATTAGAATCAAAGTAGTCTTCACCTGGGAAAGCTGAATAACCAGCATTTAAATGAAGAGATGACCCATGGAGTTATTCCACACTGTTTCAGGGAAATATATTATTTCTGCATAGTCTCCACAGAATTTTCTCGTTCATTTTTATAGACTTCATTAAGACCCTTTTCCCTCCCCTGCAAAAGTGCACCTGCAGTTCAATTTATGTATAAATGTTCAGAGTTTTAATTCTGGATTTTTGTAAGTGAAAGACAACAGGGAATTTTCTTATCATTGCTTGCAGATTGGGGATTTAAAACATTTCAGAAAAATCACAACATGTAATGACTTTAGTCTTCAGTTCCCTGCCTTTTTATTTCCCTTGATGTTTGCCTCCTACTCCAAAGATTTCCTCTGCCTTCCCTCAGTTCCTTACCTTTTTCCAAGTCCAGAAGACCATCCCTAAAATGGAGCCGAAGAACATTCCTCACTCCCAGGTTAAGCTGTAGCATAGACTGCCACTTTTAACCACACAGATTGAGAGAAAAATGCAGAAAATGCACATTAAAATGATTAAATTTTGGTCTCAAACTTTCAGAGAAGTGAAGCAAACTGTACAAGACACAGTATTTCAAGATTCAAACTCTATGTGTGTGTATATATATATATATACTGGAAAAATTGAATACTTCAGAACAGGATTTGTGCTCCCAGTTCAACTTACTGGAAAACTTCAGTTTTTAATAAATCTCTTCAGTCAGAGGTTATACAAATGACTACAGAAGCAGCAAACATAAGACCTGTATTTAAGAACAGGGGAGGAACCTATCTAGTGAACTACTGAGCTATCAGTCTGGCCCAAACATTAAGCCAGGTTTTGTAACCTATTTTGAAAGAATGTAATTTCTGTGTAATTGCAGGGGGTTGGAGCAGAGATAAGCAAAAGAGAGGCAGAGAAGCTCTTCAAGTTAGAGTAAAAGACAATTCTGGCATAAGGAGAAAAGATTGAGACTTGGCCGTGAATCCACCAAGAATGGAATTCACAAGCACGTGCCTAACCATGAGGAGGGCAAGATACTCCAGCCACTGTCCCGTGGGAATGAGATGGAGGAAAGCCCTACCACATGGGAAGCTGAGAAATTTACATGACTTTCACCATCCAGCAACAGCAGGGGATAAAACTTGGTGATGCACAAGCTGCCTTCCTCTCCTGTATCAGCCTACATTCATGTATCTATTCCTAGCTGCTATCAGACAGTGAAGAGTTTTCTTTGCATTGGTTCTCCAGATAAAGACATTTAAGTCTTGCAAGAAAAGCTTGGGGGCTGCCAAAGCCATAAATAGAGGGCACCAATACCATTTTTCAGTGACACCTCTCTATCAGTGTTTCTTCCTTTTCTTCCACCCCTGCAGCGATACCAACCTTCAAAAATCTTGTCCCTCCATGAACCTTACTACACAAAACACATTATTGTACATGTTTTTTACTACACAAAACATGTTAATGTACATGTACAAATACAAAACATGTATTTGTACATGCATGTGTACATGTTACTACACATGTACATGTTATTGTACATCCTCATACAATCAAAATTTATACAGAAAATCCTTCTCACATCCTACCTCACTGTGAAGGCCTACCACGGTCTCTCTGAAGCCTGACCACACATTTTTAACATTTAAAGACAAATGCACACCCAAAGGAAGCAACTCATTCACTCTGTGTCCATAATCCTTGCTGTATTCTCTCCACCAAAGCACAGTGTTCTCCCCTCAAATGTGCATTAAGCCTTCCATTTAGATGCCAAACCTTCTGAACCTAGAAGACTTAGAGTCTTCTCATGGTGCACCAGCCACACTCTAAGATACAACAAAATAAAGTAACTATGACAATAATAATAACTAATACTAATCACTATCACTGGCTTTAAACTCTATGAATCTGTTCTGCTTTTGCAGCTGTGCTGTTTCTTCTGAGGCACCAGTGGTGCTGCCAGCAGCCTCAATGTTAGTATTAGTTCAACCCACCCTTCCCATCCAACAAAAAGTACTGTATCTCCAGATCTGCATAGCTTCTGCATTTGTGATGGCTGACCCCCAAAAAGAGATAGAAGGAGAACAAAAGTCACTAAAGTTACCAAAATATACAATATAGCTACTGTTTCAAACAAACAGGTTTGAAGCCAATATAATTTCTAACAATTCATCTAACAATATTTCTAACAATATCATCCAATGTTTTATTTGCTTTAAAGTTGTCGTCCTTTATTGTCAACAATAAGCCCTCCAAAACAAAGCAAAACAACACAAAACCAAAAAAAAATTAAGCATTTTTAAAAAGAGAGAGAGAAAAAAACCCCTTACTTCATGTTTAAAATTATTTACTATAGCTTTAAAAGTAACAAATGAAGCACTTGAGTCTCAGATGTGCAACCAGTAGGGAGTTGGCTCGATGCATCAGTTTTTACACCTCTTGCAGTTAAATCAGAGATCCAAATGCAAAATCTAGCACTCAGAGGTGAACTTATAACACTCCCTGGAGGAGTGTGTCCATAAACCATTCACTGGATTACACTCATCCATACAGTACTTTATTTTATAAATCCACTCCCCACCAAAAAAAAAAAGTAAAAAGGGAAGGGAAAAGGGAAAAAAAAAGAAAAGCTTAACTAAGGTGAAGTTAAGGTTGCATAAACTATAGATCATTTTTGTCATCACATGTCTAAATCTCTACTTTCCTTTTTGAGATTTCATTAGTACAATTTTCCGGTGTTTTTATCTCAAATGGATTTGTTTCTCCAAATTTGCGTCTTGGCCAGCAAAGGGATCCAAAAACACCCAGTGACATATGTGGCAGAGCCACGCGTGGCGCAGGAGCACTCCCAGGCCTTTGGAGTATGCTCAGCAGAGTTAAAACACTTTCAAAAACTGCTGCGCTGACTTTTCTGTGGAATGTCCTTAGTGACAGTTTTTTGGGAGTTTCACATTACGCCTCATGTTCTTATGAGTCTTCCAGACATTAAGTCTTTCGCAATGTACTTCATAGAGTCATGGAAGCATTAAGGTTGGAAAAGACCTCTAAGATCATCGAGTCCAACTATTAACCCAGCACTGCCAAGCCCACCACTAAACTGTGTCCCTAAGTGCCACATCTAGGCATCTCAAATACCTCCAGGCTTGGTGATTCAGCCACCACACTAGGCAGCCTGTTCCAATGCTTGACAATCCTTTCTGTAAAGAAGTTTTTCTTAATATCCAATCCAAACCTCCCCTGGTGCAACTTGAGGCCATTTCCTCTCATCCCACTGTTTGTTACTTGGGAGAAGAGACCAACCCCCAGCTGGCTACAACCTCCTTTCAGGTAGTTATAGAGAGTGATAAGGTCTCTCCTGAGCCTCTTCTTCTCCAGGCAAAACAACCCCTGTCTCCTTCAGCTGTTCCTCATAGGACTTATGCTCTAGAGCCTTCATCAGCTTCCTTCTCTTCCCTGAATGTGGTCCAGCTCCCGGAGCGTGTATGCAAACCTCTGCCCGCCCCGTGTATGTGTGCCCACACGCATGTACACATGCATACCCACACACACAAACATACACATAGTCTGTGTATGAGATTCCACAGAACTGGAACGGATAAAGATCAGTGTAGCTTCACTGAATTCAAAGGAATCTCTATCAGAAGAGAAAACCTGAGGAGAGTGAAGCTGCCTGATGGCCTACTGACTATTTCAAAGTCGACAGAACATAATAAATGCGAAGATTTCCAAGGTCTTTCATTATTTAAAAAAGGAAGCACATGCACTAATAACAGAAAGAGTGGGAGTTTTGTTTCAGTGAATACCATTCTCTTCACTGACTAACACACAGCTCCCACTGTCAGCTTCTTCCATGTCTCTTGTTTTATTAAAATTGCAGAATGGGTGGCTTATGTGGCTCAATAGTAGTGTTTGATTAGACAGCCTCCACTGACCATAACTTGTTTATCTCTTGGAATATGATAGTTATGTAGATTTCTACATTTACTGTAATTTCTCAGATATGCCTGCATGGATTTATCATGCTCCACGAAAGCTTCCTTTGATTCCCCACTAGCTGTACACCCCAGTCTAAAAACAATCTTAAACACAGTTCTTGAAATGTGCATTAAGTTCTGGGGAATTTTTTTTAGTTGTCTTATAAAGTGACATTATTGAAAGAAATATTCCTAACTTTCAAATTTTGAAAACTTGCCCTAATGTTCACCTCCCCCAATTCAATTCAAACATAAAATGGAACATTCCTCTTCCAGTGGTTCAAGTTTGTGAAAAATGTAAATAAACAAAAAACTCAATTCCTCTATGGGTTCATCAAACTTTGATCAAAATCATTTTTCACACTATTATCTAACATGCACTCAAGCCCCTTGCCTGCAGCCATGAAGATACACACTTAGAACACACTGAATTTGCTACTGGAATGTCCAGCTATCACAGATCCATTTCTTGCTGCAATGGGGATAGGACCAGCAGTAAGGTCAGCTCACCAGCAGCTTCTCCTTCTGGTCCAGCTTTGGCTGACTCCAAACAGTGGGTCAAACCCACAGTACTATCAATGCCAAGTTGATCCATTGCATGACCCCACACCAAGGAAAGATGTGCTCTGAGAATATGCAAAACTGGCTAACAACTCAATTAGTCAGTACATGTAATTATACTCTCAAGTGTTAGGAAACTGAAAAGCCTTTCTGGTCATAAAATACAATGGGAATCTTAATGTTACGGTCAGTAAGACAACAGAGACAAGGACAACTTATGCTGCAGTTTATCCAGTCCTTGAATGCAGCCCCCCCATTCCTGATGCAAGATTTTCATTAGCCATTATGCAGCTGAACGGGAAAGCCAAGCCAGAGAACCAAACCCACTCCAAGACACCACCACATTAATAAGTTGACAGCACATGCTATAAAATACAGCTGTGGGCCTCTTACATGAGTCACAACCAATAACTTTTACAGCAGGACAGTCAATAAAGAGCAACCACCACCCCAAAAAATTAAGAGTGTCTTGGTGAGCAATAACAGGTAATGGTTTGTTAGTCTGTTTACCGGCCAAGCTCTAGAGAATAATCTTCTCCAATTACACCGTTCTCACGCATCATGCCATACTTCAGTGACCACATCTCCGTGTCAATGTTTTTTAATTCTTTTATCTCCCCTAATCTTCTGCTTTAAAGAGCTACCCTAAGTCTTTGCTTACATCATTCTGCTGAATTTCCATTACCACGGAAAAACATCTGCCCCTATTAATTTTTTCAGTGTATTTTGTGGTATGTTATTGCTTTTTTTAAAATCAACTAATAAAATCATATCAGAGAGTTTTTCAGTGCACCCTAAGCAAACACTGGTGTGTAACTACAATGAGGTATATAGTACAGTATGCAAGAGAAGTCAGAGGCTGAAATGAGAATACAATTTCCCATGAGAGAGTTCTATGTTCGAGCCATTTAACTTTAAAACTAGTTCAATATTTGAACAAGACACTATTTTATTCTCATTCAAAGTTTAAACACAGATCACTTCGAAATCAATCATAAATTCAAACCTCTTTATTTTAGAAACTGCTTCAATATTTAAAAGCTTTTTTTCTCCCTTTAATGTAACTGCACCTTCAAGGCTGCAGAAGCTGAACTGACTTTGAGATCCTTAAGAGCAATGCTATTTTCCTGCCAATACATACAAAAGGCAGTTCTAGGAAAAAGAAAAAACCCACAAAGGCGAGGCTGTGCTTTGCTTCAGAGTTTAAGAACAAAGTCTGGACAAAGAACACACAGCCTAGTCTTCAGCCCAAACTAAAGTAAATGAACTTGGTGTGGGTGCTTTTCAGGGCACACCACCATAATTCCTCATTACTGCACTGCTTTTGTCCTCACCTGGGTGTAAGGAAAAACCAGATGAGTAGGATCAGTGTAGACAAAAAAGAGCCCTCCTTTAGGATGGTACAGAGTGAGAAATCTGCAATTCAGAAGGAGGATGCACAGCCCATTCATGGCCCACACAGTGGCTGACAGTGCAGAAATGGACGGCTCCAGCTCTGCGACACAGAAAAAATAATTCAGCCTGGTGAAATAGCAACATTCCACACCCATATATCATTTCAACATGATGATCTTAAGAGTTCTTGGGGGTGGATGTTACATTTGCTTGTTTTAAAACCTTAAAACTCATTCTTCAGATGGGCAACTTACCATAGAGAGTCAGTGATGGAGAGGTAAAACCAGGCAAGTTTCTGAACTGTGTCAGTGCCAGCTCTTTGGCACATGCCACTCTCATCCAACTAATTTCAGTACCAATTTGTTTCTAAAAATTATCTTTTGTGCCCTCATCTTTGAACAAAGCTCTTTTTCACAAGCCCAGAGCATACAGCTCAGCACAAATGTAACGCTACCAAAATACTCATATCAAGTAGAAAAGACAAACTGATTGCTCTAAAGCAAACAGTCTTATTAACCTCAGGGCTGCCCTGTTCTGGTTTCTGGTAAACTACAGTCTTCACAATCAAGTCAGAAGATCCCTTTAAAAAGGATTAAGCATCTGTACTATTAAGAGACCACAGAATAGGAGCAAGAATTAGGCTGTGTCTTTGTGATATCAATGCACTTAACAACCTATGGTTTTGTATGAATCCAGGAAGTATTATTTGGCTCTATGTATAGCAACATGATAAACCTGGCTGCATGGGTAGTCATGCTGCTGCACTAGCATCTGAATGTCACCTTTCCCAGGAGAGAGCAGCTGTCATTCATAACCACCTCTCCTTAATTGAAAAATGAGGGGCCCCTATTTCCAGGCAGCCATAGGCCAAGAGCATTAGGCAATAAATGAGCTTTACTTTTTACGTACCTCCAAATAAAAAGAAATCAGTTGTAATCAACACAGCATTAACATACTGTCTTGTAATATTTCACATAAAACATGTCACTGAAAACTCAGTATTGAGCAGGAAGGAATTTGATGAATCAAGTAGATGAAGCCAAGATGTAGTTATTAGATGCATTACATCTTTAGCACATCATCTGTAAAAATGTCCAGGGTAAACTAACGCTCCAGGGGAAACCTGACCTTTAAGAGGCTCCCTAATACTACATCTAAATTAATGTCAGTGACAGGCACTTCAATCTAAAATAGCAGGGTTCTTTCATTCTAACTACACTATCTATTCATCCATTTATTTGTGTGTAAATGTGTGTGTGCATAAATGGATTTGTGTCATTCTGCCACTGGGGGAGTGGGTGGAGGACAAAAAGAGCTCATTGATTTTTTTATTATTTCTATTCCTTACCACTCCTATGCTTATTGTTAGTTTTGCAGGATTCATTCAGAATCCTTCCAGCATCAAAAAAGGGTAGGAAAATTATTTTTTATAGTAACTAAATATACTTCTCCAAGGTGGTATCAACCTTGCAAAATAAACATGCTTGAACTAGAGCAGGATGGAACTCTTGCAGCAATCAATACAACAAGGAATTCTGAATTTGTTTTAAAGAGCTGGGCTGGGCTCTGACATGACCGGTGGTCAAGATAAAAATCATAATTGAGATCAATTTTGCTGTTTCAAAACAAAACACTGAAAATAAATTCAGTAGAAGATGCATTTCTGCCTTGGAGGAAAAGAAACAAATGAAAAATACACTGCAAAATACTGATCATAGAATAAATTCATGGCTGTTAGTCAAATCAGTGCTAACTGTAGTGGCCAAACCTTCCCTCACTTCTATTTTTCATTCCATTTTGGAGGTTTTATGACCAAGGGATGAGGCCATTGCAAAGCAGCCACTCTGATGACCTTCCTCCAGACTTCTTATGGTGCTCTTCCTCCCTTGCCAACACCTCAGAGAGGACCAAACCCACCTAGACCTGTGGTCCTCTGTCCTTCCACTTCTCAGAGACAGCTGCATAATGGTGTTTTCAAGGGATACGTCTTCATGCAATAGAAGCTGAAACCTGTTCCTTGATGCAAAGGATTTACACTTTGCTCTGAAATGAGGACAATCACATTAGCTAAATCCTGGTGAAGTAAAATTGTTAAGTCCTTTCACATTTTGTTGATCAAGAACCCTTTTTTCAGAATATTTTTCTTTTTAAACCTCTAATTGATCTTTATGCTGTGACGAGCTACCTTGCATTTTAGTTACTTTATGTGTGGTTATATTTTCTTACAAAGACACAATTGATCAGGAACTACCATAATCCCACACAGAGAAGTAGTCCTAGAAGCACTGAGTGCATAAAACATTAATGTCAGTAATGCAGACATGACAAGTTTCAACTCTCCTTTCAGCTAAACAATCTGCCTCTTTCATACTAACATCACTGTTCAGCCATGGGCTACATAAACAATGTCAAACCTGGTTTCAATATAAAGTGAGCACATTAATGTTCCCACTAATATACATTTCCCAGTAACCATTAGATTGCTTAGTTCAAACTGCGTGACATATCCCATAACATATCAGCCAGTTCAGATTCACAAGCTCAGAAGATACAGATATTCTAAGTATTAAAAAAAAAAAAAAAAACAAAACTTTCTTGTGTGTGTACTCAAGAGCCCTGCTAATACAAAAACTCCCATGAGGCTCTCAAGAAAACATGCCTGTGTGGAACACAGCCCTCCTCTGTTCAGTGAGAGGTTTTTTTGGTTTTTGCTTTTTTTATTTCTGGATGATGGTATTTCACTTACTTCTTCACAGAGACTAATAAATGGACACAAAAACAAAGAGGTGCTATTAGAGCAGATAATCCTTTCTGTAATCTCAGACAACATTTCCAAGACCAGTGGATCCAGTGATGCCTCACTTTAACCTATCCCAAGAGCAAGCCAGTTGAGAGGCTAAAAAGTTTAATGTACATGATGTAAAAATTTCCTGATTTAGTTCACTACAGATCCTCTAATTATAAAGCAAGACCCTATTCCAGGCACATGAACTTTGTCTTTTCCCTCACACCTGGTGACAGCGCAGCAGCATCGGTCTCAGGGCAGATGGACATGAGAACTCCCCCAGTGTAAGCCAACCTCATGTTGAGGTGGTGAACCTCATGTGAGCCTCCTTAACAAGCCCATGGTCCCAGAAGCACATGCTGTACAAGCAGCGTGCTACAGACAACATTACTGTGGCCTCCCGTGTCAGTCCAGGTTATAGGGTGGTTTATTATGGGCTGGGGACCAATATCCTAGGAGCTCACACTTCCAATTTTCACATTCAGCAGCTGGAAAGGCAAATATCCTCAGCCAGAAAGTTCATTAACCCTGAGATTTTCCATGGCCAGACTTCTTCAGTATTGCAGTAAGATGCAATTTTACATTTGGGTTATGGGGTTTTGAAGTATTTAATGTAGCTGGAAGCCAACAAATACCAGCTAGCCTTATTCCTAAGCTTGATAGTGTGTTGTGCAAAATATAGCCACTTTGAAATAACATGACTTTAAAACTGTTTATGCTTGACACGGTGAAATTAAACACACTGAGTCAGACATGCTAACTTTTCTATGTTGTTGAGTAACACTTAATACCTTAAAGAAGTGAGAAACAGGAAAGAGACTCAGGGATTTAGAGAGCAGCAGGGAATTTCCATAAAGCCATCTGATTTCTCAGAAGGAAAAGAGCGAAGGTTGAAAGTGAAATTGAATTAATCCTAGAAATACGTAATGCATGCCCCCCAGTAATCAGACAATGGGGAGCACTCAGCATAGATAGAGGAAGGTCCAATCAATCTTTAAACGAAACAATATCCACTCAGAAGTCCTCTGACTCTTCCAGGTTCACTAAACTTGACCCAGAATACATAAGTCTGGACTGGCACTGATCTCACAGGGCACATCCTCAGAAGGTGTAAATCTGAGCAACTCCACTGACTTCAAAAGTCTGCTGAGCCTCTAGCTCCAGATGTCTGTGTGCAGTCACGAATTCCTGATTTCACAATACTTTAACACACCTAAAAGAGCAGCAAAGGCTAAAGTTTTTGCACTTGTTGTGAAGTAAACAATTACTTAATATGTTAAATAAAATTAATAGCTGAAAATATTCTACATATTCTGATCAGCAGTTGAGATTTATCCCATACATTCAGGTTCAAAGTAATTTTGCTTTGGGCTTCAAAGCTCACTTTTAACTTCAGCCAGCTACCACTGTCAAGTTTCCAGGATAAAGTTCAATAAGGTTTACTTTCTAGTAAGAGTTCAGCCATTAACCTATACCACACACTTTTTCATGTGCAGTGTGCCTACTGAAATGCAAGTCTTCAGAATATTGTATTATGTCAGTCAAAAGAAGGTCTGGCACAAAAACCCCAGTCAGGGCTATTTCAACCATTCAACAGTCCAATTATTTATACTATGTTAAACCTTCCAGCTCCATGAATGTAAAGCTGGTTGCACTCAGGCAGCCAGGGTTGCACTGATAGGGTTGTACATTGTGAATTATTTTGTCAAAATACAGTGTTTCAAATATAATTGCCAGAAGAGATGTAACATGTAGGCTTGCAGCCTCAAGTGCAATTTCCTGGCAACTACAATGGTGCAAGCTTATGGATTAACACATGAGCAATTCCAATTAAAAGTGATGCAAGTTCATTAATGTTGGGCCTGAGTAATACCCCTTCATACACAGGATTCCCTGAAACTGGACATAGAATAAAGTAACATGGAATAAATTCACTTGCAACATTTAGCATACAAGTGAAGTTGCTAGCAATTACCTGTCTGTGTAACTCATTTTGAAAGATGGTATCTACTTTTTCTTTCCTTCTCAGATTAGAAAAATTATCATGTCCTGCAAGGCCTTCTAAATTTGCTGATGTACTCTAAAAGATACCCAGAAATAGGATTCAAAGGTCCTTACCATGCTCCATTGTTTCTGCAGAGTTATGAAAAGAGAACACCAACCAGAAAGAGAGGTGTTAGAAATTGTTCTTCTTACAAATTTCTCCATCTCAACAGAAGCAGCATTACAAGTGCTTTCTGCCTGTACAATAAAGAAGGAATTTTCCATTGCCACCATCAATTGGTTTTTCTGAAATTTGGGTTCAATTCACCTTGCATCATACACTCCCATTCTTTCAAGAATTACAGCAGCCTCCTATGATAAAAATACAAAAAGAATTACAAATACATGCCCCAACAACAGCTCAGCATATCTTATGTTCTAGCTGGTGAATCACATCAAGCTCTCACATAATCCAAGGTAGTGGCTCTCCTACTAGCTATGTGCATGGTAAGCTGGTGGGACCTCAAATCATCAAGGACTTAGATGAAAAGACAAAGCAAAGTGCTGGATATACTATTTTTCACAAGGTCAGGAAATAAATTTTGTGCAAGAGGAAGAAAAATTAGGTACTACATCTAGACACATCACTGAGTGGGATACAGAGTCAAATGCTGGGGAAGCTGTGAGGTCTTGCCAAAGAACTGTTGTGCCAGAAATCAGCCAGTTATCAGTTGTCATTAAGCTATTTGATATCTGACACATATGGAAAGCATGCTACTTATAAGTATGTAATTATATTATAGAAGTAGTCCTTTTTTTTTTTTTCCCCCTTCCCTTTACCCATTTAAATATGTTGGTTTAACTGGACTGAAAATCAAAGTCTCCCTTAATATTCACAGTATAGATATGTTATAGACTGAAGGTGTGCCAGACTGCTTGTCACATTTCTGCCATCAGAAAGTGATCTGAGAGGGATATAGAAATAAATTTGGTGTTCCTGTGCTATATAGCTGTAGGTTCCTATCAGGAACCTGATTGTCCCAGAAAAGTATAGAAAGAAACTGAAACACCCAAGTGTAAACAGGTATGAGGATTCAAAACCTGCTACTTAGCTGTGATCCGCTAATAACTGAGCAATGCTATGGCCTTTCTTCTTAATATTTTATTGGAGACCATTTCCTTGAAATGGTATTGCTACAACCCAGCAATTCATTATTTCAACACCAATTTTAAAAGACACCTACTGTCATCATCTTTTCTCTGGTTTTTGCCATTTAAATCTAGCATTGTGGGTTTTCCTCCCACACATACCATTCTAAGCAGCATCATACTATCTTCATCTGCCACACTGCTTGGAGATTTAGGGGATCCACAGGACGGAATAATCTGGTTTACCTAACCCATAGTGCAGTTGATTCCACTTGGGTGGCTGACAGAGAGCTCACTTTCAATTTGCATCATGATTTCTTCCCTGCCAAAATGCCACTGCTGAGGTGCCACCAGCAATGCGTGTTGTGTAATCGAGACCACCATGCTCGGGGCAGGCAGAGAACTGAAGGCTCCTCTGTGCCATGCAGACATGCCTACACTTGGAGAGGCAAAGCTGACTGTAAGCTGCCTGAGCCACTTCCCTGTGAATTATTTTTACTTCTGTGGCTTGACTTCTTAATTTCCTCTCCCTCTCTTTTCAAGTTGATGCTGTAATACGGTCACACTGTAGAAATCTCAGCGCAATATTCTGTGGAGCCACACAGCCCTCCGATATTTAGGAGGCTGCTCCTGATTCATCAAGGCTTCCTTGATGCCTTACAACGTCTTGGCGAGGTCACAGGGTGCAGGCTGCAATTTCCTTCGCCTTTTTATTTGTATTAATCAGGAGTTTGGGGGCTGTGTATCCCTGTGTTTCCTGGCCGGCTCCAGGCATCACTGCATCACAGCGGCACCTGGTGGGACGGGGCAGGGCTGGAACGCGCCGCTGCCCACCCCGCAGCCCCAGCAGCGCCCAGACAGCCACAACAAAACACCAAAATTAGCGTTGCTTTGCACCGGCAGGTCTTTCTAACATCTGTTGCTGTGAAAAGTTCAAAATTAATATCACTGAACCCTAGCCTGGTATTTGTTAAAGAGATGCAAAATGCTGGATGGGGAACAGACTGAAGGGTAAGCCACATCTTAGAAACAGCCTGCAACCCGAGGGATCCGAGAGATGCTGCACACAGCACCAAAAGGAAAAAATAACCTGATAAATAACTCATCTCCAAGGCCTCTCAACTTTTGATTCATTAGCTATCATTAAAAATTTATAAAAGTATATTAGAAGTAAAGCTCAGTTCAACCACCCACATGTATTCTAGTAACAGTGTGACACATTGAGCCCTTCTCTTTTGATTACTGCCTTCAATCTCATCATTTTTATTTTATGGGAAGCAAAGCATCAAATTCAGCTTCAGAAATACAATGTTCAAAATATAGTGGCCAATAAATGTTTCATCTTTTTCGCAAACTAGACCTTAAAGAGCTTCAGTTATTTATTTTTATAGCAGCAGCATACATAAGTGTATGACACAGTAAAGGATACTGATCTCTGAAGACCTCAGATTATCTTAAACTCCAAAAAATCAATATCAAATCCTGTGTTTACAGTACTTTTCACTATTTATTTTAGAGCCTAAGGAAGTGGACAGTGAAGACTGCCTATTTTGCAGAAAAAGAACCTAGCAAAGTTGCAGTCAGATTTATAGGTCAAACACTACATTACGAAAGAAACCATTTGCCCCCAAGTGCCAAAATCACTGCTGTTCACCATAAGCAGAACACTTTTATTAAAAGTCTGCAGGCTGTTGTTACACCTCCATCTAATTTACTTCAGTCCTTACACCCTGGCCAAGGCAGAGCCTGTGCAAGGTGTGTAAGGGCTCCCACACAGGTACAGCTGCCTCGGAGAGGCCCTGGAATTTGCAGAGTGCAGCTGGAGCTGAGGGCGTTGCTGCGATGTCCAGATGCTCACACACCTCAGCATCGATGCAAATGAACACCAGGCATGTCAGACTGTGCCCACTGCTTTCAGGACTACCAGTTCTTGATTAATTTTTCAAAAGTGCAAGTCCATGACGCACATGAGAAGAGGGGGGGGAAAGAAAGGAAGAGGAATGAATGAAAAAGTTTCGAGAGCTTTAATTCTTAAAAACACTTGGATAGAGGGAACACCCAAAGACAGAAATAAGGATTTTTATCTGTTAAAAAAATCCACTCTTTGCATTCTGGTTGCTGAGCTAACTGAAGAAGAAAACTACTAAGTTAGATCTGTATTAAGTATAACTTGAAATCCCAAATTAACTTAAGGAGGTTGATTAAGAACAAGAACAAATAAAGTCTTAAGGAGTAGACAAATCAACCTACAGAAGCGCTGCTTTAAAATGTAAAAAAGAGCCATTAAAGTGAAAGGGGCTCTTACTATCTCTGACTGTGCTCAACATAACATTTAGAACCAATCTCTCACTGCTGTAATGATTCTAACACCATTCTCCTGTATCTGAAATAAAAATGCAAAAGATAATTCTGATTGTAAGCATCCCCCTTTTCCCCTTGATTCTTCATACCAACATTAAAATGTTCCAGAAAAATAGTGTTGCTACTACATAAAATAACTGCATACTCTTTATATTAAATACTGTGATCTGTTCTTGTGATAAGCAGAAGGTATAGATATGAAGAATTGTTAGAATAATTACAGGCATTTCAAGAGTCCTGCAGGGTAGGGACTAGAAACACTGACGGGAATCCTTTTTAGCTTAAAGATGAGATATCTAATAGAAAGCATGTTTGAGGTTTACATGAGACATTAGACATTCCTGTTTGTAACATACAATTAATTTGTGGAATGCACTGCTACCACAGCACATTGACATCAAAAGCACAGCAAAATTCAGATAAGGTTTAGATAGATAACATGAAAAAGAAGTGTTGCACCAGAGCAGATTTAGGAAACATGAAGGATTTAAGCCCTTTTACTACACAGCACAGACCAAAATCTACTGACAGGATTTAAAAAAAAAAAAAAAACTACAACATTATGTGAAAGGCATTTGAAAGTTTATTGTAGGGTTTTATGAACTTTTGTTTTAAACACCCAGCTCCAGCCTGTCTCAAGAGAAAGGACAGCTTTTTAGATGGACCACTAGCTTGATCTGGTATGGCAAGTCCTATATTCTTATGCTCCTACCAGATAATCGGCAGTAATTTGAGTGACAATGGATGGGTACCCATCCTAGGGAAAAAAATATTCTATCATTCTATTTCTCAGTGCACTGAACTGAATTACGTTAGGTTAAGTGTTGTCACACTGAATAATCTCAGGCTGTATCACATGTCCAAAGACACAACTCAATGTAATGTGTAGGACAGCACACTCAAATTTGCTACAGATGTGAACTGAGGGGTGGGGGGAATATAAGCTTGAAGTCTAGTGAAACTTACAGCACCTACAACAGGAGTAAAAACCACGGTAAAATATTTTAATTCAAAATGCTGTCCAACTCCAGAAACAGATATTGCTCAAAGATATAAAACACTTGTCTTTCCTCTTTTCGCCTCTTCTCAGCCTAACTTCATATAATCACAAACTGTGCTTAATATCAAAGAAATTCAAAGGCATCTCTGATTGAAACACTTGGGAGGGTACAAGTAAACTGAAGACCCCTTAGCTTCTTGGAAAAACATAATCCTAATAGGTCAATGTTACAAATTCATTACACTGAATTAAAGTATGTTATTTTGTCCATTAAACATGAGAACAAGCTCCCACAAGAGTCAAGAGTAAGTCTCAAGATTTCCCCACTCCTTGGAAGCTCAGGCTTGGTTTCTCTAATTTGGCTCTTTCCACAGAAAAAATGAGATAATCTGCCTCAGCTGTCTCTGAGATTACCATAATTTTTAATTGAATACAGGTAGGAAAACAAGAACCACATGCCTACAACCCACACCACGATGCTCAAATGTTCATCCCTCCACATGAATGATTCTGTATGCTATTCTTGCTCCTTCTTGTTACTTATTGCTACTAATTACAAGTTTGAATAATTTTGTAAAGCACGTTTTGCAAAACAGAAAACTCTGCAGAGCTTTCAATTTAAGTATGACAATTATAGGCAAAAAAACCCCCACCAAAACCCCCAAGGCCCATCCTCCATTTAGACAATGTAACATGTTTAGATGAACTCTTTCATGCCTAACCACCCAAAGTCCTTGGATATTCTTAGTGGCTTTAATTGCACATATTTCCAAACAGAAGCTGAGCAGGACATGAGCAGAGGACACTTCTGCACGTGAAGGAACCTTGTCTTGATGACTACCCAATGCAGACATCCCAACCACTGTCCCCAGACAGAGATGCCCTGTCCCCAAGATGATGGGTATGTGGCCATGGATGCCAGACAGGAGAAGCACTGTATAAGCCACTGCCAGTCTTCCACCTCCCTGTTTCCAGGGGATTATGTGCAGACAGCTACTCACATCTGGGAGCTTGGAGAACTGAGACCTGGGTCTGTATTTTAGTGTTTGCTTTTCAAATCATGCATTTAAAACAAGAATTTGAGGACTCCATAAAATAAAGGGTTTTTACCAGCTCCCACAGCCCCATAGCTAGCAAGTCTCAGCACTGAGATTTCTCATTTGGCTTTTCATATGTTTACACAGAGAATCTCCAAAAAACATCTTGAGATTTGATGTCTGGCAGCTCCACTTGCTTTGAGAATCCTCATATTGTGCACAAAAGGGTTTGACTTTAAAATAATACTTCCTTATTTTTATTGCATTCTGGAAGATTTTTATTACAGAATTAACGATGTTTATGTGGCTGTTTCATTACCTTCTAAGAACAACAGGTCAATACTAGCCAAGAATTCCTTTCAAGGCATAAAATTCAGTAGCCACCATGACTCGTCCCATTTTCTGCCATGGCAGTACTGCCATTTTCACCAGCTCTACACTGCCTTTGCTCTGCAATGCTGCAAGCAGTTCACAAACAAACAACAAAATGTTGCTGGCACCATCTGCTCCTTGGAAACCTGCCAATCATCATCCAAACCACTGAGAGGAGTTTGTGCTGGGATTTACTTTGTAGCCATCCTTTCTGGAGGTTTGGCTTTTGCAGCTGTCCCCAGTAGCCCTACCAGCAGCTGTAGAGCGAGCTTTGATCCATTTGTGGGGAAAAAAATCTGCAATCTAGTAATAATTTCCATCATACTCATTGAGATGACCTCATCTCCTCAGTTTACAGCACATGTACATCACTGGGTCTGCAATGACCCAAAGTCATGGAACACTTTTGTCCTCAGTAGTTATAGCTAACCTGAACATCATGAACACAAGAAACAGATATGAAAGGTGTATTTTGCCAGTAAGTGAAATTCAGCCACTTTTGAGAACGGCAGAGCAGATCTTAAACACACAGTGTTCTTCATTAATGTTTCAGAGATGAAGTGGGGGCTGTGGTGTATGACTTTCATAGTTGAGAGCAAATAGACAAGAAGCTCACAAAGAATAACGTCACCAAGTTTGGTCCACACACTAGAGGTAACAAACCTCCTTATAAGAATGTTGCAGGATTCACATGTTAAGATAGCTCCATATTGGAGGGGGAAAAAAAAAAAAAAAAGGTAAAGGAAAAAAAAAAAAAAAATGGAGCAGTGTGCCGTAATGCTACCGGGAAAGAAAATCCTCCATAAATTCCATACTGACACTGCTAACATTTACCTGAAATGCAGTTTATTAATTTATCATAATCAATAATAACTGGTTTATGAGATCACAAATGCACAGTTCACCTCATTTATACTTATATCTGCAATTTATGCACACAAAGCATCATTTTGTTCTACTATTTTTCATACTACAGCTTGTTTAGGTTTTTTTACTACAATTGATATTGCATTGCTAATGCCTCTGCGAGTCTCTATTTACTGTAACTCTTGGCTGCCTGTGTACAATGGCAGCAGGCACTGGCTTCAGTGCTGTGACATATCTATTTAATTAACCCAGCTGTTCTCTCTACAGTGTGAAGTACCAAGCAACAATGCCACACTGGAAAGCACGACTCATAAAACCAAAAAAAATGACAGTGCCACTTGGAAAATGAAACACAAATAAAGTCCGCTCGGAAAAAAAGTACAGATAAACACATCCCTCTCTGCCTTGACAGGCCTCTGCTATTCAGTTAGATACTGCACAAAGTCACTGAACACTTTTAGAAGTACCATTTCTTATTTTAAATACACCTCCTTCGTCTTGAATAAAATTAGCAATTTATCTGCATGTGAACAAAAATAGACAATTTTCTTAAAATAAAATATATTCAACAGCATGCCTTTCCTGGTGACAGTGTTCTTTCACCTATGCCAGTGTCCATTCTTAAAAGTGCTTCTGCATTAGACATAAAATAGGAACATCTCCCAATGCAAGCTGATACTGCCTTTTCCTTGAAAGCTCATAATATCAAAATCAAACAAATTGGCCTGTTTATCAAGCTGTCACTTTGCAGCACGCTGAAGGGAAGGAGGAAAAATATAGCATTCACTGAAGTTGAAGATTATGCAGCCATTGCACATGAACATTACAATAAATATAACTTAGAAAACGTCTCCAGCCCATCGTGAGCTGGGCCTCAAAACGAGTCAGTTGTACCAATAAAAACAAAAAAACCAAGCCAAAAAGAGCAACACCATACCCAGTTTCTTTGAGACGTGCTGTCCATACAGGCACGCTGGATGTGAAAATTAGTTAATTGCTTTGGAAGAACGGCATCCACTGGAGCGATATCCATATTCAAGGGTGCCTCCTGACCATGGCAGCTGGGACAAATGAGACACGGCAGCTTCAGCTAGTCTCTCCAGTCCTTCAGCAACCTCAAGAGCCTCAGCTCATATCCAGATGGAAATTAACTCAGTTACATCAAGTGAGAGACTGCTTGCTCTCCTTAAGTGCTGTCAGACCCTTCCTGCATTTTCAGCTGAGAACCGAGGAGGCTGTCAGTGGTTCCTGGACTGAGGGCATTTGTGTTACCCATGCCAAGGTACTCAGCACACGCCATGCAGGGTTTTCTTCACCTCACTGCTGAGGAGGGCAGAGGACAGCCCTTTTTAGTGATGTGCCTACTTTGTGAGGACAACTGTGTCATGGAATGAAACCTGGACAGTTCATTTCAAAAGCACTTCTAGCCACTGATTCAGGGTAAGGCTACTATGAAAAAACTTCCCAAATGCTCCAGAACACAAGCAATTCAAACAGATACTGGTACCATAACACAGTCTGAATATGATTTATTGAAGTTTAAAAAAATATTATATTTTATTTGTTGATGAAAGGATCTAAACCTTGCAGAGTTGCTGTTCCCACAGTAATGACCAGTAACAAGAGAAGAAAAAGCTGTCTAACATCACCTGGCCTCTTATATCTTGGCTATTGCAGCTACAAGATTTCCCAGCATTTTAAGTACAGCCCTGGTATCTACTGTCATTAAAACTATGTAATACAAATATATATCTAGTGCAGTGTTATACACACACACATCTATAGGTACACAGACAGATAGGTACAAAGAAACCTGCCTGTAAACTGAGAGTGGAACAAAAATGGCAAATTTCTACCCAGCACACAATCTTGTTTCACCTGATAAAGGCAAGATCTGGTTGAAGAAGTCTTATGCTAGTATTTTATTTTCAGAAGTATCTGAACAACGAAAGTTTCTTAAAATACTTCACCCAGGGTACCTATCCAGAAACCTGCAAATTAGGAGAGATGCACCTAAATCTATTTATGGTGTAAGGTGGAACATGAACCTGGAAGCCAATTAACTGAAAGGAAAAACATTTCGATTGATGTTGACATTCAAGGCACTCAAGAGACTGCATTCCCTGCAAGTTAAGAGCAGAGAGAAAGAAACAAGAAAAAGAATTCTCTACTAGAAGACCATCCTACAAATGTAGACCTAGAAATGTACTGACCTCTCCTGTGACCCTTTCAGAAAAGTGATTTTTGTGAAGTCTTTGGTTTTGTAAGCACAGCATTTTATCGCATTTCCCAAACCCACAATATGCTTTGTAGCCCTTCCCTGAAACAAACCAATCCACACAAGTATTTCAAGCTTATTTTTTTCATTTTTCACAGTTGTTCATCACTACAGTTCACCTTCAGCAGTACCTTTGTTGTATTGCACTGGATACCATGAGGGACTGATCTAGGGACTGGGGTTGGAGCTAGCCAGGTCTGGACCCCTGAAAAACCCTGGATTAATTCCTGCATACCTTCTTGTAAGATAATGCTGCATGTCCTCATGTCCCTCTCACCTTCTTTGAGACTAACACTACATGACACATCAGTCCACTAAATAATGCAATTCAGAATCTCCAGGAAAAGACATATGCAACTTTCATTTTAACTAGACTGACTGGCTGAAGTAAAATCTCACTCAGCTATTCAGATAGGCACAGTTGCTAACAGTGGATTTCCCAACTATTAAATCCTCAAGCTGATCCAGTAGGAAAAATCCTACTTCACCAGTGGGGTGAAGTAGGATCATGTTCAACAACACTACTAATTGGTTGCCTGATTCCTACTATTTTGTAGAAGGATATAACAGTGATTCCCCAACCAAGAAATAGGGCAAAGAGCAGCTCATAAGAGCTTTCTTCCTTGCCTCCACCAACTATTGTTTACCATGACTTGAGAACTTTCTTTTCACAATGGCAAAATTAATACTTTGCCCAAGAATTCAACCTGGCTGCAAATAATTAGTTTACATAAAGAAACTGGAACACTTCATTTGTGTCAGCACCCACAACCTACAGTCAAACCAAACCTCTGATTTGTGTCTGCAATATTTGTCTGCCATTGCTGGGCTAAAAAAAAAAAAAAAAACAGTGAAAAAACTTGTAAAAATTACATAACAATAGATTCTATACAGGACAGTTTGTGACACATACTTCAGCATGAATCACGAGAAACAAAGATGAAAACAAAAATGAAAGCCAGGTTAACAAAACATTTTCATTAGTATGACTAAAAATCTGAATCACTACTTATTTTTTCCTAAAGCAGTTCACCCACTTCAGTTGAAAATGGAAGAATCAAAGGAAAAAAAACTACTGCTGTAAATGCCAGAAAAAAAAATGATGAAGAAAATATTCAAAAGCAAATAACTCAGAAAAGGAATACTGAGGATTCGTGCATGCATTCAGCTACCTGCAAGGATAAGCAAAACATTAGCACTGAACTAAAATACTCTAACTTTCTTATAAAGGCATCCTTAACAGGGTGGCAACTAGTGAAAGACAAGTTGTTCCTTCAAGATAAGCAACAACTTATCTTGTTAATTTTTGTAGTTCTTGTTAATATTTATGGTTGTCCTACTTAGCTGCAAGCCCAGCACTTGAGGTTCATCTCTAGAGCAAACTTGTGTTACTCTCAGCTCCCTGACGCCCAGTCAAGCCAAACCTACAAGAGTATCCTGAATTTTTCTGCTGAGGGAGTATTTCATCAGTGAAGAACCAGGCACCATAGACCATCACTCTTCCTCATGTGCTCCATATTTCACCACCCTGATGGAATCAGGAGCAAAAGGGAACTACCAGTGAGCAAAGTAATTTTTAAGTAGGTCATCACTGCATTTCAGAGGAGAGGGCAGTTTTACAGAACATAACTCCTTTGCATTCTGTAGTGGTATGAAGAGGTTCTTTCCTGAGTCTCAAGCCAGGCCAACTGGTTCATCCCATAATTACCATATTGTTATGCAGTAACCTACCCCAATTTCACTAGGGTGCCATAAATCAGGCCTCACATTTAGGGAGGCTGTAAAACCATCAGTGGCAGATAGCCTGTGTCCAACCACGGTCTAGTGAGAGTGCTCTGAAAAAACTGACAGTAGGAAACGTTACCACTGTCATCTGCTGCACAAGGCAAGCACAAGGTTTGTGATACAAGGGGCTGATGTCTACCAGACACCCAGGAGGGAGCTGAGGTGCAACCTTTTGCTGCAGAGGTCTCTCTCGGCATTCACTTTTATCAGCTCCAGTGCAATATTTTCAAAACCTCCCCCTGGGTGATGTCCTTCAAGCCTTTTCTAGGTATCCAGTCTCAAATTTGATTTTCCTCCTTTTATTCTCCCAATTCTTCAAAGATCATTCCAGAAACCTGATTTGATTAGAAGTCTCTTTTAACGTAAGCAATTCATCCTCACACACGCGGAACTGTTGATTCACCTTTTCTTTAATTTCATTTTGCCTGACTTTCATTTGAGCTATCTCAATTTTAACCTCTGTTAAAGCTCCATCTACCTTGTTTACTGTTTCTTTGATTTGAAAGATCTCCTCCATTAAGTCCTTAAGCGACAACTCCACGGCCATTTTTGGCTCCAGCTGTTTGTCAGGAGAGGTCAGCCACTGCCTCAGTCTTTTATTTGTCTGGAGCAACATTCAAATTGTTTTCAGAGCAATTGTTTTCTTCACATTTCCTGCCATCTCTGTTTGAAAATAATAACGAATTACCTCAATTCTAAGGAAGGTTTCATCCCTTTACTTCATTATCAAGAGCAGGGAGAAAGACTGTTTCAGAGGTTGGCACTCTGCACAAATTTCCTCAAGCCTTGCTTAAGGAATAATGCTATAGGAACAGTTAAAAGTTATCTTCTACACAAAGATAGGATCCTGCAAGAAAGCACTTGAGGCTTCAGAAAATTCACCTTCTTAAAGTCCTGCCAGGCAGGTAAGTAATAGATCTTCTGAACAAGAGGGCCAGTAGCAAAAACAGTACATTTAAAACATGCATACTAAAACAAAGTTCTTGGGTTTTTTTCCTCTTCTTTTTCTTTTTTTTTTTTTTTT
>VZRH01000997.1:3061460-3106130 GCA_013397555.1 Urocynchramus pylzowi | reverse complement strand
TTTTTTTTTTTTTTTTCCCAGCTCTGGTTAGCAGGATCAGTTCCTTAGCAGGACAGGAAGCCTGAGGCAGCTCTGGAAATAGGTTTCCTGCCTCGATACAGAGTTGCCAGACTATCTTTTCTCCTCTAAATGCATAGAAAATGTACTCAAAGGAACGCATCCAACACAGAGAACTGATGAAAGAGTAGCTTTAGATCAGAAAATGGCCTTTCTCAAACAAACCTTTATACTTTGGTCTATTATTTCATGTCAACAAGGAAGATACAGAGACTTAAGATGTGTATTTAAGTGAGGGGGTTGTTTGTTTTTACAAGTATCTTTACTTTAAATAATATTCCAGCTGTTACTAAGCCCACCTGAGAATTAGCATGCTATAGATTAATATTTTACCTTAAAAATCTAGATATTTTTTTCATTTTGAGCACACTGTTCTCTTCCCCCTCACGTACACAAAAAATGTCACACTGAGATTCATGCACTACCCTACAGACACAAAAACATATTTCTTGTAAGCCCTCCCAGGGGAAACATATCCCACCTTTACTGGACATTTCTCTTTAAATGATATGAGTCCTTATCTATAGGAACCCTTCCCCTCCATGGCTGAGCTGAAAGGCTGGATAACTAGCTTATATGTGATGCCCTATCTTTAAGGTGGCTAATCTGAAGCGAAAATGAATCTCACACACATTTTTCTCAAGTGGATTCACTTCTAGCTTTAACATTAAATTTCTGCTCTGTTAAGGAGTTAAGATGTGTTTTTATTAGAAGCTGTTTTTCTAACTCTACAGAATCTCTACCACATCAAAGAAATGTTTCAGTATTACCTATAAACTATTTTTGCAATAATTTTACTACAGTATTGTGACTTTCTTACACTACAAACCTGTGCTTCTCACAAAATAGAAATGCAAAGTTAGATTCCTAACCTAACCTAACCTAGATTACTAAAGGACACCTAGCCATAGAGACTTAAAAATACTGAAGTGATTTACAAAACTCCACAGAATTAACCTGACAGGCAGTTTAGATTTTTGACCTTTGACTTAAGGCAGGCAAATATTTGCAGAGAGAAGATAGGTTATCAGGTTCTTGCATATACAATCTCAGGCCAGTTTCTTTATAAGAATGAAACTCCAAATTTGTCTTTTTCCATCCCAAATGAGCATTTTAACACCTCCCACCAGAAAGAGTATCTTGATGTAAAGTGTTAATATATACTCTTAATCAGAATACTATAAAATTTTTCAGTAATAATTACAAATCTCTAGAGTAGGAATGGAGTAGGGGGAAAAAAGGAACATCAGTGTACATAAAAAAGACTCACCACTTTTGATTTAATCTATAAATAAGCAAACAAGCAAGGAAATTTTAATACTTTCTTCTAACATTAAAGAATGAACACACAAATGTTATCTCTCCTGGTGCAATCTACTTGGCATGTCATAAAACAGAAGACAAGCCAGCTGGGTCTTGAGTCCCATTCTCACTGGGGCCCCTTTTCATTGCCAGAGCAGTGTAAAGCAGCCTCTGTGTCAAAGAAACCAAGCCCAGATGAATGCATGAGCACAGTGACTCTATAGCTGCAGCTATTAGGAGAAATCCAGAACAGGATGTAGGAAAAGTGTACAAGCTGAGTCTAAGGAGACAGAGGCCACATCTGGACAAAAGATTAAATGTAAGTGTGCCATACACATACAGGACAGAAAAATAAAATTACTGGGACCTAAACTGAGACATATCACAGTGACAACACAAAGAATAAACAACAACACTATGAGCTATGTTTGCTTACCAAGCAAGAAATGAAACTTCATGAAAAATTATCATTTTAAATGACCATAATGCTGGGATACAAAACCAGCACATTTGCAGACTGATATTTCTAATCTTTACTTAATGTCCGTAGTAGCGATTGTATAAAATAAACCACTAAAAATTCCTAGCCAAGCAAAAAGCCTGATAATTTAACTTCCTGGCTTGGCTTCCAAAGACTAATGCAAAGTTTAGTAGCTGCACAGTCAAATAAATCTTTCAACTACGTCTTTTTTTTTTTTTTTTGAGAAAATGGTAAATATGGTATTTTCCATATTATATACCAGAACTACAGTCACAACCCAAGAATGTAGATCTTTCAACCATTCATTACAGAAAATATTGCTTGAGGGAAACTGCTTTAAACTGATTTATGTGGTAGACACCCCAGTCAAATTGGACAATGTGGCAGATGGTAATGGATTTATGCATATTTATGTAGCATGTATTTACTTGTCGACTTTGTTATCCATCTTTTGCCCCTTCCAAAAGTAGATAGCGATTTATAACAACTGTGATGCTGTGACTGGCTGACACTCCCTTTGCAGCCCTTTCCTCTGGACAGGCTAAAAAGCAGCATCCTTTGTGCAGCTATTTTAATTGTTTTACAGTTTTATTACAAAACATCCTGTCTGTTACACTTGCTTCCTGAGGCTATCATAACAATGTTAGTTGCCACTGCTTAAATCTGCCTCAGGGTATCTGTTTTTACAGTTACAATTAAAGTCAGTATGTAGTTCGCCAACATGTTAACATTAATTTGTCTTTTAATTTATTTGACCTTTTAAACTAAGCAAGTAACTGAGGTGAGGGATGCACAAAGTTCAGCTGCTATACATTTTTGCAATAAGGTGGTTTTAGGTTCTTTTCCACCAAAACATTCAAGTGTTCAGTTGCAAGTGCTCTTATTTATTCTAAATCTCCTCAGAAAAGGCAAAATACATTCACGTTGCATTTAATTCATGCACGTGTTTTACATAACACAAACACATATACCACCAGTATCTTTAAAATTCATAACAGAGCAACTGAGAAATCTGAGAAGAGTTTTTAAAACCTTGATGCACTAAAACCTCTACAACTCTTACAAATCCTTATATTACCAAGGATTGTTTACAGAACACATCAGAACTGATGCCAAAACAAAGAACACAAGGAACCAAATTATCAGAAAGCAACAAACTGCTTTGGTTTTGGAACCATTTTCTCCTGCAGACATGGCAAATGTAAAAAAAAAAAAAAAGGTGTTATCAGTGACTTATGCTGCCCTTTGCTTGCATTGAAAAATGCAGCCCTATATCTGCATGCCTTATACTGGTCTCTAGAAACTGATGCAAAACCACCCAGGGACACATTTCAATATTTAAGATAACTTATATATGCAAATACCATTTTAAGAAGTTGTTATAAATAAATGCAGTTTTATACTGATCACCTGTTAATCTGAAGTGTATTTAAGTAAGTCTCTCAAGCTCTAGGAAGAACCTCCAGACAAAATTTCAGGACCACTTTACGCTAAATCTAAGCTACGCTGGCACAGCCTCCCCACGTTTTTGGGAACGTGCCCTTTGCCTATGGGCATCATTGTGGGCTGCTGTGTCTGTCTAAAACCCTGATGAGAGGGATACCACCCACATCAAGAGCACTCCCTGGTAAATTAGACATGGGGGGATGGTGAGGAAAGCCTCATCAAATGGTCATTTAGTGTCAGAACAATTCAAGCTCAAGCAAGAGGCAGTAGAGAGGGAGGGAAGCTTGGGAAAAAGGGGTAAGAAGGGGAAAAGACCAAATGAAACCAGCCACTACCATCTAATAAAAATTAATTCTCATAAAAAAGATAGGAATTCATTCACTCCCTCCTGGTTGATTGAAGCATTTGACTCCTTTTCTCACAAACCTCCCCCCTGACAACCAAAGCTTTAAACTGCTATTGCCATCTTCCTCCCAAGTTCCCAAACCATTCTCAGTTACAAAAGCCCTCACTCAGCTGTGCTCCTGAGCATCTACAACCTCCAGCCTTCGTTTTTCTGCAGCCCAGGCATCACCAATTAATACAAATAATTGCACCAAAATGACAACAAAAGCAAAAAAAAAAAAAAAAAAAAAAAAAAAAAAAGGTGGTTTTGGATGAGAGGGAAAAAAAAAGGATGTATTAAAATACAAGGGATTTTGAAAATATTTAATTTTGGCATCAACAATAGAAATCCATTTTGCATCTATTTGATTCAATTTTAACATCTGAATTGTGCATACTATTCTTACAGATACACAATGGCACTAAAACAAACACCCAAACTCAAGAAACAACCAACCAACCAAACCAACCTGGGCCAGTTATGTATCTTTCTGTTTCCCCTGTGCTGCCAGCAGAACAACCAAGCTGACATGGGATTTAGTGCAGCGAGCTGTGGAAATAAGAAATCAGGCTGTGCCTCACCTAAGCACTGAGGCCACACAATATGAAGAAAAATGCTACAGCTGGAAGTGGTTGTCGGTCAATTACTCACCCTTTAAAATCCTATTATCTTCCAATTCTGCCGAGGAAAAAAAGGCACTGCTGAACACAGAAAGGCAGAACAAACACTATCTTTTTAACCAAATGTGTCCAAAAGAGTTTGTCTCTCCATATGCTGCCAGTCACCCAGCTGAAAAGCTTAGTTCTGACTGGGTGGCTCACAGCACCAAGCAAAGTTAATGGCATTTTAAGAAGAGAGGTGTATGTGGCAATATTTGACTTAAGGCTGTTTAGCACACCGTGGCTACAGAGTAAGCAACAGAGATGAATTCTAGATAAAGCAGATAAAAAGAATGCAAAACCTAGCCAAAAGAAAGACTAATGCCTGCCAGGTAAAACGCAAAATTATGTGTCAAGAATAATATTCAGTAATGAGGCAGCAAGACAGATTCAAAATATATTTCTAGGAGAGTGGAGGATCAGTGCTCTTGCCATTACAGAAGCCTGCTTGAGTGCCCCCACATCAGTGTACCCCTTTCACACTGCTAAAGGCATAAATTATGATACAGACTTATCAGATGCCATTGTGGGCTGGACAAAACGAATAAACTTTGCTCTGGTTTAAAGAATAAAACTTTGCTCTGGTTTAAAATGTGAAAGACTCTTTAATAAGTTGACCACCAACAGGACACTTATCCCACAGTCTGTACTTCAAAAATCTTCACAGCATCCCTCCCTGTCCTCATGCTTGTATCTCAACAACAAAAACATTTAACATAATCAAAACGGGGCCACTGCAGAGGGACTGAACTTTCCCCTGCCCTGTGGAGATGAGACTGCATCACATACAGCCTGAAGGGAAGCAGAGGAGACCACAGCATCCTGCACAGCTCTCCAGAGCTGGCTGGTCCACAGCACCATGAGAGAAGGAAAACCACTGTGGAAAGGTGTGTGCTTAAAGCTCCTCTTCCCTGGCAATACCGGAGTGAGGGATTATTTCCCAGGGACAGAAGCCCTCTGCTGGTCAACGCTTTTTGTAAGATGATTTACAGCAACTAAATACATGCAGGTTTTAATCTGTCCCTGCTTTTCCTACAAAAGTAGAGCTAGGACAGAGAAACGCAAAAGCAGATTTCACTTTCCTTTTGAGGAAAAATCCACAGAGTACAGCAATCAAATATTTTTTATTCTTATTAACTGGGTAGCTTCTGTTTTATTATTTAAAAAAAAAATGAAACCCCATAGTTAAATATGTTCACCCCATAGTTAAATATATAATCAGTTTCAAAATGTCTTCATGGCTTTAAAACAGTGCTGACATCACATATAGCCTCGACACCTCTTTCACTGTTCACACAAAAATGACATGAACTATTCAAATAAAACATGTTACTGACATAAGTACTCAACCCTGCAATTTGTTCTCCAGCACATGTATTTAATATTTAAATGCATTAAATTTTTCAAACTTTTAAATATTTAATATTGCTATTACACATCTGAATTGCATTTTAGGTTTTCAATATTATGTGTAAGCATAAAAAAAGGCATTACCTCACCTTCCCACGAAATGAGAACATTGGTCCTTAAAGTAAAACAAGTCTAGTTTTTGTTTTGACTGTGAGCAGGCCTCCTAGATGCAGTACTTAAATTTGTTACTTGTATTTTTAGGGCTAATTCTATTTTTGGTAGCTGTTCAAAAGTGGAACTTTTCCTGAGAGGGATAGGTAAGTAAAGTTTTTAGATGCATCCCTCAAATTTCAGCACAAAGAATTAATTCTTAATTTCTTCAAAATATTAAAGGCTTGTTCCAGCCAAAAAAAAGCCTCTCTAGACAAGTCAATCTTCGAATACACAGACTTTATCATGCAAACAAATACACAAACACACACAGGATTCCTTGTCTCAACACTACTCTACAGCTCTTATTATTTATTTATTGTTATTACTGATTCAGTCAAGAATCAGACTTTATAGTCTAGTGTACTCATGCACCAAGAGTAAAGGTTGATCCTGAACCCGTATTGTTTTCATTACAAGTTCAGCATTTAGCATGTAACAAAATTCTGAAAAAAAAATATTAAATTTTCATCTTCACATTCCTTAATCTAAAGCTCTTAGTCCACAGTTTTGTAGTTCAGTGCATTTATGGTTGGCATATTTAAATCTATCCATAAAAAAGAAATCAAGGAAAATATATAAATAAAAGACATCAAATCAGGTGCAGTCCTACAGATGCAAATTCTGTCCTGTGGTGGAAGCAGTATATTTTTAAATCTATACCAACAACCAAACAGTAAATCAAAGCAATACAGACCCCATCTACAAAATAGACACTAAGATATCCTTAAAAATTATTTTAAAATCCAATACAGCAGTATTCTTATAAATTAAGCTAATGCCAGTATAAATTAATGGCAGAAGAATCCTTCTGTCAAAAAAGGTAGCGACCAGCATGGCACAGCTCACCACTTCTGCACATGTGTAACCCTAATCAGCTGGTCAATACCAGACAAGTCACTGCTTGGTTGCCAATGTATACTTTGTATGTCAGTCAAAAGCTCACATTTATCTACTATGAGTTAGCAAAATGGAATGTTTATCCAACCAGCTCAAAAATTGTGGCTCACAAGTACCAAAATTTGCCCATGTATCCAAGTTTAGCTAGCAGCTGAATCCTTTTTCCGCAGAAAAAATATGTGAATGAAAACACAACAGGGCTCTCCTAGAGAAGATGCAGTTGTCTGCCCTGAAGATCTGAATGACCTACAATAAAACACCCAGTTCATCACTCCTGTTAACAAATTATTACAGCTGCAGCCAATAGTCTCATTCACGTGCACTGAATTCAAGTTGCCGATACCTTAAATCTGTTATTTTCTTATTTCTTAGCATCTAACTCTATAACCCCAGGCAACAAAGCTCTCCTATGTATTTCCTGAGTGATTTTCTAGAATTTTTTTTCAACGATAGAGAGAATTTCTATTAAATTATATTACACTGACAACCACTCACGTCAAGAGGAGGACTGATTCTTCAGGCTCAACACCCAGCCTTCTTTGAGGTGATCACAGGGAGCAACCACCACATTGCTGTCCTCCAGACCCCAACCAGATGAGAAGGAAAATGCTCTGTTCTCCTTGCAGGACAGAAACAGAAGTTATGGGTGCCAGCCTAAGATCCAGGCAGGAATTCGCTCCAGTAGACACAAACTCTTTCTGCCTCTTCAGCCCGAGCTTCCCACTCCTCCTTTCCCTCAATGCCCTTGGGTGCTACTGTCCTCCATGTTCCAGAGAAGGAAATGGATACAAAAGACCTGTTAAATAAAAGCATCGCACCCACACAGGGTGTGGTTTTACAGAAAAGGGCATTCTCAGACAGTCTGCAAAATGGCATAACTTCAAAACATCATTTTAGAAGAGAAAAAAAATATTATAATAATAATAATCATAGGACAAATCACATCCTGTGGAAAGTAACTTGTACCACATCATATTCTCTCAAGAATACTCTACACAGCTAACAAAGGAGCTTAAAACTGTAACTGCAATTACAACATGTTAACACTTAAAACTCTTTTAACATAGCTCATCATTTGATATTTCTGACAAAGTACTTTCTGGACACACTACAAACATCTTGTGCTGGCTAGAAAGCCAAGCACCATCTCAAAGATTCAAGGTTATGAAAACCAATAGATAACATTTATACTTAATTTTGAAGATTTAAGACAAGACTGATGTTTCCACTTACATTAAAACCACTATTACAGGAACAAAAATGCAGATTTTGAAGCCTGGAGAAGACTGGACATCAGTAAGCCAAGCTCTTGGCAGGACAGTTACAAAGGGTGGAAGTTATTAAAAATAAATTGCTGTAAGCCTTAGTCCTAAATGTATTATGAAGCAAGTGTACAGTTTAACCCATATTTCAGCAGAGCAAGTCTCCCTGAACAATGGAAGCTGAGAGCAGCATGCCAAACCTATAACACCAAGCCAACCAACCCTAAGACAGGTTCTTCAGCCCAACATGGACTTGCATTAACTTCCAGGAGACTTTTAAAGGAGTGAGATGTCCTTGAAGCCAGTACAAGTGGCACAATCTGTCCCAGCAAAGCGCCGGCCCAAAGCCCCGCGGCGTTAAAGGATGAGCGATGTGTTAAAATTTATATGGAATTAACATTTAACTATTTTTAAGCAGTAGATGTCAAAGAGAATGAATGCATCAGTGCTGGGGAACCTAGAGTAAGGCATGGTTTGTGGTGACTCTGTAGAGCTGCAGTGAGAGCACTAGACTGCAGGGACCAGGACCAACCTCAGTGAGCTTCATTCACAACAGGCACTGAGAGCAAGGCCAGGGAAAGCTGACACAAATGTACACAGACACAGGAGGAAATAAAAGATTCCACTAAATGGAGTGACTCACGTTGCACAGACTAAATACAGAAGGACAAAATATGCATAGATCCATTCTGAAACAAATCAATCAAACTGAACATTATTCTCCATAATGTAGACTAGGTGCCACCTGAATAAAAGAAAATATAAATACATAACAACAAAAAGAGAAGTTCAGTCAAAAAGAAATTCATGCCAATTCAGTGCCATAAACAGATCAGTCCTTTTGACAGCATAAGACAGTATCTCTAATGGCAGCACTCAAACCAGTTGTAACTGTGGGAGCCCAGGTACACCACAGCACCTGTGGCACAGGGCAGCCAGGATGTCTCACTAGGGGTTGTGCCAAAACACAGCCCAGCCTTGTCCTGCACACTGGCACCAATGCCACCCATGTGGATGCCTCTCAAACATGGACCTCAGATTCAGGTTACAACTGGTCCTGGTTCATTCATGCTGCCAAGATGTATAGGAATAAAATTCACAACTATTAATGAGGCTAGCAGGACTTAACAGTGCCAGAGCAACATAGGTTTCCTACTGTTCCTCCAAATTCATTAAGAAATGAGAATTTCTGATCACTTTAAGGCTCCCTTATAGCTGATAGAGCATTTTACAGCCTGAGAG
Source organism: Urocynchramus pylzowi (assembly GCA_013397555.1). NCBI lineage: Eukaryota > Metazoa > Chordata > Aves > Passeriformes > Fringillidae > Urocynchramus > Urocynchramus pylzowi. The sequence continues at coordinate 3,096,836 of VZRH01000997.1, read as the reverse complement.
TACCTTGAAATCCACACCACTGCATCCAGAGTAACTGGAGAGTAAATCACACGGATTGAAAAAGAGAAACTAACTGCAATTCTAAAATTAACATTGATACCTTGGAGATAACTTGTATCTCCAATGCAGTACTGGGAAATTGTGTTTTTATTTGTAGCAAAACTAATGACCAACATCTCCAATGCAGCACTGGGAAATTGTGTTTTTATTTGTAGCAAAACTAATGATCAACAAATGCGTGAACACTGATAATATTGTATTGTATCTTTTTTTGAGCCAACTTAGCAATGTGCTGCTCTGTATTTATTCCTCTGCAGCCTGTCTCTGCTCCTACACATTTTAGTTTAACTCAAGTGACGAAGGTCGCGCTTGCTTGAGACAATATTTCAAAGCCCGACACTGATTCCACAGGAATTGTGAAGAGTTTTTAAAAAAAGGTGAAATAAGAATCAAAGAATCATCTGTGGCAACCCAATTATGGGGCTATCATGCATCAGGTTTCTCTATTTTCACACACAGATATTTGATGCAGGTGAAAAAAAAGGAGGTGTGCTCTGTTGAGGCTCCAGTGATGCTTTAACTTAGCATAAAGTTGAAAGATAGTAATGAAATAAATAAATGAGAGCACATCTCCTTAGGAACTTAAGTAAATGTATATAAATGAGTCAACTTGAAGCTGCTGAGACATCTCATCTGAACTGTACCACTCAGTCCAGCCATGGTCTCACTCTAGCAAACTATTTTTTTAGCATAGATGAAAGGAGAAGAGGGGGAAAGGAGATAGAAAAAAGTGAGGAAAAGCAGGCCAGTGCTAAAAGAGTAATATGTTTAAGTGCCTGATTTGACAGTTCACAACTCATTTTGTTTTGTATTCTGATAATCCTCCTTTCTTTTTTTCCTTCAGTCTTCTTTAAGACCACATGAATTCATTTTCTCCCCTACTTCCTCAATTTCTTTGCCTGCATATCCATCAATATCTCTTTTACTTCTCAACTCAGGTTTCTCTCCTATTCTCTCTTCGTGAATTTTTCCAAGTCAGTGGCCTTTTTCTATTTTGCTTTTAAAAATTAGATCATCATTTCATGGTTGCTCTCCCCACTCCCCCGAAAAAACGCCACCAGAATATGTTCAGTAAATTGCTGTAGTAAACCAAATATTTCCTTCATGCAAGAAACATCTTTGAAGGCACCAGCAGTCCTGTTGGAGACAGGACAGCAGTATTACAGTACAGCTAATTAAGTACCTTTTCCTTCAAATTCCATATGTACTCTGCTTTTACCATGATTAAGTAAGACTCATCATGGCAATTATCTTCTGGACTATGAACAATATTAAAGTGTAGCACATAATATTTGTATAAAAGCACATTACAAATTGATCTTGAGGGCAGGAGCAGTAATTTTGCTGCCTACACAAACTATCTTTAAGTGCAGTTAAGAAATCATTTCACAGGCTCAAACTATATAATAAGATGAAGGTAATAAGCATGACTGAGACACAGAGGGAACAAATTATCTTCTGGCAATATATCCCACAATTGTGACTAGATAAAACTGTTAATCTGCAGCTGAGCAGAAAATGTATAATCTGAAGGGATTTCTTCATTTAAAATAAAAAAGTCTGCTATCCTTTGATAAAACAGTAAGAACTCTCAGTATTACACAAACTACAGTAAACAGCACAATAGGACACACGTCTAACAGAAAAAGAAGTTTAAAAGTTACTCAGTATCTCCAGCATTAAAAAGTTCCTTTAGTTGACTAGAGAATACAAGCTAATAAACATCTAGTATCATGAAGATTCCTCTTCTGCTCATACATACCTTTCTGCTGATACAAGAATCCAGAACTTTTTTCCTATTGCTCCCTCCTGTCTGACTTGTACTAACCATCTGAGCTGTTAGATTGAATTAATAATTTGGTTGTAAAACCAAAAAAAGATTTCATATGAAGCAGCTACTCAAAGTTCACTTACAAACCACAGGTGCTTTTTCACATAAAGTTAAATGATACTCATCTTTCACAGACAAAGCATCTGAGATTTAACTATGCAGAGTAATATTTCAACACAATTATTACTAATTGCTTCTTCTGATTCCATTTTCCAAACGTGTTCTGACAAGAACTATGGAAAGTAAAGTAGGTGAGATCTTAAAAGTGAAAGCCAAAAGTAATATTATAATTTAAAAAACAACTTTTTAATACAATACATTAGAAAAACCTTTCTGTACTTAAGCAGACAAGCAACATAAAACAATTAAGATCATGCTGAAGAAGATCTCTGCACACAAGAGGAAAATAGAGTATATGATTCCAGCACAGAAACTACAGACACAGCCATTAAAATTGTAAATGTCTCCATTTACAGTCCCACAGGGAAGCCCTGCACAGAAACACCCCTCGAAGAGCAGAGCAGAGTTTTTGCTTTTCTCCCGGACTACATCAACCTGCTCCTCGCAGATGCGGACGCTGCACTTCACAGGCACAAGCACAAACATCAAACTGGGCTGCTGCAGACTGCAGGCACTGACTGCAGTGGAAGACAGCCACTTCTTGCTGTGGGGAAAACAGGCCAAGCAATTAAATATGCATCAGCATTAAAGCTAAATATACAGAAATAGCTTACAGACATAATTCTGGCTTGCCAGCTCGGCATGCATAACCTGCATACATATTTCATTTTTAACTATGAAGGCAAAACTTTTGTACAGTATACTTTCTGTGACGCTATCTTTACTATTCTATGCATCACTGAGACCTGGAGCAAAAAAAAAAAAAAATACAGCATTAGTATAAACTAAGCTTTTGGGTTTTTTTTGTTTTTTTTTTTTACTAGAAACTTATTCAAGGTATAACTGACTTTAGAGATAATACCTGTCCAGTTAACATTAATAACAAGTACCTCATAAAATTCCTTCCTTGGTGCTTAAGCCTTCAGTGTATACAGCTCTGACCTTCCAACTCTTTCTTTTTTTTCCTTTACCTTTTTTCTTTCACAGTTAATTCCCAATAATATAATCCATAATAACATGAATTCATAATAAAAGGCAGGCCTGTGAGCCATTCTGCCTTAGAGCAACATCCACAGCCCACAAATAAAAAAAAAAAAGAAAAAAAAAATGGACAGAAACATTCAGCTGCAGCCACACATTTAATGCTTACTTCCAACAATAAAATGAGGCTATCTGCATGCCACATTTTGTATGACTTAATATATAATGAATCTCTGGCCCATCCATAGGTACAAAAAGGAAATTCTTTCTTTTCCTGCACTATGGCAGCTCAGAGTAGTCTGCCAAACCCTTCAAAGTGTCAGCAACCTCTTATAGAGAGATAAAGACAATGGATAGCCCTACCAAGCTGCTAACATCTGTTCAAAACCTGCAGCTTCTCTTTTCTTCTTCCAGCACTTACCCAAGCTAGCATGCACTTGCATAAGTCTTTAAAGCACTGAACATTTAAGCATGTCACAATTCTATGATGTCTCATTTATATAATTAGTTCTAACATATGGCCCACAATCAGAGTGGGAAATCTAAAATATTCTTTGGGAAGCTGTCAAACCTAAAGGGATATATTTTTCACTAAGTGAAAAGAATTAAATATGCAAATTCTTCTTACAATAGGGATAGGGAGGAAATAGAAATCTAGCCCAAAAGGCATGCTTGCTCATTGCATCAAACACGGGTTATTATGCTCTGTACCTGTCAGTGCCAGTTCAGATCAGAACATACAGTGACATGCAGAGAAGCTCTGCAGCCACCAGGATTTTTAGCAGTGCTGTGGAAAACCGTACATTAGATAAAACCAAAACCCACTGTGAAAATGCCAGCTATAATTAACACACTGGGCTGAATATGGATTCAAGGCAGATTGTATTAATCCACATCCTTTTCAGAACTGCAGCTGTTCCCTGGATGGGGACACCTCTGTAACATCTCTAGCAAGTAACACACCATGTGCTAGCAGGCACCACTTTCATGCAGGCTCACTCCAATTCCCCCTTCAGAGACAAAAGTCCAACAACTCTTAAAACCTCTGGACTAAGATTTAATTCTCCTCCACTTGTTTCCAACCAGGAAAGCTGGATCTGTTTCAATTGTGGCACCACAATTGAAGTGAGCAGTGGCAGCAGGCATCCCCCTCCCACCACTGGGAATGACCAGCTTGGAGAGAACCATAGCCAGCATCCACGTCCTGAGAATAGATTATCTCACTTCCCTGAGGTCCCTTCAGGATCAACAGCTGCATTGATTGTTACTTATCAATGAATTGTTAATTAATCAGTTGTACAGATTTAGGTGAAAAACTCCTGGAAATGCACAGAACAACACCCAGTGTCAACAACAGAGCACCAGGAGGGTTCCCACAGCATCCAACTTCCCTGGGAAGTTTAACTGGCTTTTCCACACATCAAAGGAAGCGGAATAAACTGCAGCAAAAATAGCCTATATATGGAAGTAATAACTTTGCTCTTCAATACAGCATTATTTAGCATAGAAAAAGAAAAATCCAAAATCATCAATGATCCCACAGTAAGGAAATAACATGCTCCAAAACAGTTTCATCATTCACTTCAGAATAAGCACTGAAATATGGAACCAGCTATACATTTGTCAAACAGTTGGTAGGAAAGTCAAATCTCTTCAGTAAAACCCTTTCCTAAAGGCAACTTGAGCAATGTAAAAGCTCAGTAATTTGTCTGAATAAAATCCTGCACCCTGTGGTTAAGAACCTGCCAAGCAAGCCAAATACACTAAACAAGCAGAGCTGGCATTTGACATGTCTCTTAAGAGTGAGCTGTGACAAGTTACTAATGATCTCACTTAGAAAGCAACTAATAGTGTGCTGTAAAAGGTATAAAGCATGCAGAAACCTGGTAATAAGGACCAAATGCTGACTTGAGATAAACAGCTAAAACCATTTTCACTGAATGACACTGCTCAGTTCAGCTCTAAACCTGTCCCTCCAAATGTTCTGCACCTTTTTGTTATTAGGTGGATTAGTCCCTAACAACACTGTAGGCCTAAAATGTGCTCTATATGTGTGAACAGCAGGATGTTGACATAAAATTTGTTTTAAATCTTAGAGTGAGCCCCAAACATGCCACATTTGCCTACAGTAAGAGCTTCACAGAGCTGGAAAACTGGCAGTTGTGAAAAGGAACTAGAAGTGTTAACAGGTACAGAAGAAAAAACTTAACCATTGCACTCCATGTAAGGCCAAAAAAAAAAAAAAAAAAGCCCATGAGAAGGGAAATCACCAAGGGAGGAACCACTTGGTCTAGAGAAGAGTTTGTAAAGCCATCATTAGTGACTTTCATTAGTGAGTGGAGGCATCTCCACTGCCTGGGGAAAAAAAAAAAACAACTCAAACAAATAGAAATAAGCCATCTAGAGATAAGAAAAAAAAAAAAAAAAAAAGACCCATGCAATGCAAAGAGTTATCCTCAGCAAGAAAACATATGGGGCCTTCTTTATTATTTTAATTATATTCAAGTTACTGTTTTAATTTAAATTTTCCTTGCAACTCACTGAAAATGCTGTCTGAACCCTCTCTCCCAATTTTCACAGGTGGAAGAAGAAATGTACTAAGCTGATGTCTTGTTCAGATAACTCAATTTTTCTAAAATTATTACCACTTTTAGTTATCTAAGTGTTATACAACAACCAAAGATGGAAGCTGGTTTGCTGTGACAGAAAATGAAACAGACCCAAAGTGTTTATATTTGCACTCAATTACTGAATGAGAGCAACTGCATGGTAAGGTGATGCAACCTGACACAGTACTTTCAACCTTGCATTTTCTTAGTGTGGGCCTGTCAAAAAGGCTTCTTTTTCTTTCCTTCCCAGTCCCTTCCCTTCCCCACTTTCAGTTCTTGACTCTTACATCTTAGGCTGCTTGGCATTAATTAGCATATTAAAAGGAAGAGTACCTAAGTAGCCAAACATACAAGGTATCATATTTTTGATACTTTTTTTCAGTTCTTTCAGGCATTTTTCCCAGTATCCGTGCAGCACAGATTGCCTCTGCTAGAAGATGAGAGTTAATGGACAATCAGGAAGGCATGGTGAACCAAGGTCACAGAATTAAGTATTATTTAAGAGCACAATATGCAGTGACACAAATTACATTTTTGCAGGGAAACAGCAATATTAGCCTCAGAGCAAATGAATGATGTGCCTCCTTCCCAATGTTAAACTGTTCTTTAATAGAGACAAAGCATGAAAAAGGATGCAAATACTTTTAAACACAAAGGAGATTACAACCTAAAACCTTAAGCCAAATCTTTACTTGTATTAATAAGGCTGCTTTACATCACTGCAGAAGAAGAAAGGGATCCTTAAGACCTTTACACTGTCAAGGCATCAAGAGTAGAAAAAAATACCTTTAACATAAATGAGATAATCAGACCTAGCCAGATTCAAATCTAGGGAAAATAACATACATTTTTACATAATAATAAAAATAATAATATACATAATAATGCTGTATTAGGTATTATTATATTATACAACATGTTATAGATACTTTATTCAGAAGTAGGGCATGCAGGTAATTACTCTCTTTGTTCCTCCCTTAATGCATGAAGAAGAAACAATTTTTTCAGATTTGTCTTAAAACCTGAAGGCCAGATCTATCAGTAGCCAGGGATTCTGATGCCTTAAGCTACTTAAGAGAAACACATAAAATTAAGTTTGTGTTTTCAAATATAGCACTAAAAGCTAGAGGAGCTTGTTCAGTTGAGTTTGCTTGCTCCTTCCAATCTTAGCAGCCTTTCAATTCCTTGTATTGATCATTATTCCCCACTTAAAGACTATTCACATATTTCACATGCAAGCTTCAAGTCATTTTGGCTTGGCCCAGCCAACACAACCAATATTTAATCAGCTGTGTTACTGCTTATTTAAAAAATGCACAAGGTAACTCCCCCAATCACATAAATCATTACATAAATTCTTCCCATTTAGAGAAGCATAAACCATCCCCAAAAAGATCTTAAAATTTAACTTTAAAAAACCCCACTAGATATCACAAAAAATATGTTTCCACTAATAGTTACAAAGGAATACTACAGATAACTGTAGTGAGATGATAATTCAAAGATACCAGTCAGTGTAATAGAAGCTTAGTTTTAATATTAACACCAACAAAAGAAAAAACAAGCATTTTTCAATGACAAATATTAATGTTGACATTCTCAGGAAACTTGGGCGGTATTCTTTGTAACTGAAAATAATTTTGGACCCTCATTTCCAGAAGTGTACTTCACTCCCAAAGAATTACAAAGGCCTACAAAACTTGATCTTACATTGATGACTTCAGGTATCTGGACAAGAAACCAAAGCCAAGTGAAAATGTGCCTGGAAATAACCAAGTGTCTTCGTGGCTAAAATCAAATTACTTTCTGTAAGGGCTTCCATTTTTAGTAAGGTGAGTTGTTAGTAACAAAAAAGAAAGAAAGTTCTATGTACATTTTACACAACACAAATTTCCCAATGAGTGGAAGCACATCTTCAAACATAATGTCAGTAAAATAACATGCAACAAAAATATTCATGGGCTCCCAAAAACCAAACAAACCCATCCCCAAAAAAAACCTCCCGCAACTATCACTTTGCCTTCAGATGGGCACTTTCTTCCCCTTCTTCATGCTTCCATTGTGCTCTAGTCAGAGAAGTTGTATTAAGGAGGCTTTTTAGTCTTGGAGTACTCTATCACAAAAAATAACTTTAACATGGCCAGAACCAGTAGAGCCCCTAAACAGTGGTAGCTAAGTCCTTGATTAGTTCTGTTAAAACCAATGAGGAATGCATGAGCTTAAAATTAAGTTTCCTGTGTAAATGGTCTGGAACAGGGTTGCAATTTCATTTCTTTCCAGTTTATCAGGCAATTCCAGCTTCTGGCATAAGATACCCGATACCTTCACCAAACAGTGTAAGTAGTAACGTCTTTTACCATAACATCCTCAAAAAAGAGGGAAAAAGTGCTCTCCCCCATATACTCAGTAATTTTATCTTGGAGAAAAAGTTTAAATGTTGAAGGGGAAATTCTTAGCAGTCTGCCTTTCTTTTAAAAATTTACATGCCAATAAAAACCAGTTATTTAAAATTAATTTCTGTCTGATCAGAAAAAGATGATCTGAAGATCATCTTACAGCACTTATCAGGAAGACGTGTCAAGTACCCCTTCATGCCCTGCTGTATTTGCAATACCTCTGAAGCCCAACCCTTGCTATTCTTCCAGTTTGGCAGCTGGAAGGGCAGGTCAAAGTAACATATGATGGAGAACTAGCCAGCTAAAGCATGCAATGCTTGAGCCTGTAAAGAACCAGCTCAGCACATCATCTTTCCCAGAGTTACTGGCCCATCTAATCAAACACAGCTGAATTGCACAAGACTCGCTGAATGCAGCGGTACAAAACAGTATCCCTTGGAAATACAATGATCGAAGAAGTAAGATTATTTGTCATTGTGCTTCACAAAAGGAAGTTTTTTGGGAAGCAGCAGGAGGCTTTCTATATTAAAAAATCTTTCTTGATTGGCTCTTTGATATTAACAAAGGACTCTATTTCATCCTCAGTGCGAGCACATAGCTTCCCGCTACGCTACAAGAAGTTGCACATGCACAGAGGAGAATTTATAGCATCACCTCTTGCAATAGAATCCTTCAGTTTTCACAGGGCTCCACCTATGGTCACATTCTGAAGGGAAAAACACCTGGCATTTTGAAGTTAAAGGCAGATGCTGTATCTGACAGATGAAAAATCATGAAGCTGCTAAAGCTGGTCAGCCCCAGGGTCTCAGTCCAGCCAAATCCTCTCTGCAGTAAGGTATATTTTCTATTTATTCCTAAGCACATGCAAAAGAAACAGAAGCTTGCAACTGGTGTCAGATTTTTACTTCATACATGAGCTGAAAACCCAGTCCTTGCACTGAATAAGCAGAGGAATTCAGTATCAGCTAATTTCTACTAATGTTGAAGATGAAAACTGTACATGTGTTTAAGTAGGGCTGGCTGTGAAGCAATAGTTTCACCTTGTATAAATGTGAGATCCTCCAACACTAAAAAAGCTACAACCACGCTACAGTGATAAAAATCTAGGAAGGAATAATGGGCAACATTATGCTCAGAGTCAGAGAGGTCATACACCTCCACCTCCATCTTGCACAAATTTCCAAACCAGTTTTAGTAGAATCATGTGTTTGTGACTCCACTGCTTTTCCCTCACAAAAAAAAAAAAAAAAAAGAAAAAAACCAAAAAACATCACATGCTTCTGTACTAGGATTGCATTTTTCAAATAAAGCGAGTTGTGGCTGAAATGTTGATTACCCAGAAGAAATCCTAACAAAAGCAAATGTCATAAACTATAACTATACATTACACAATATATGCAGTCTCTCTGCAAATGCAGTCCTGGCCATGAGAACAGGAATGTCTTTGGAGTCCCATTATGTATAGGAAGAATAAGATATTTATGAATGGGCAGTAGCTGCTTGTGCTCATTGTCCTGGGAGAAGCATATATATTCATAACAGTAGTGGACTTAAATAAGTTCCACATATTTACTTTCTTTCAGAAGAATACAGAAGCTACACCACAATCCAAACCACTGTCAGTTTTCATGTAAAGGAAAAAAATAATCCACTGTCAGTTAATACATAAAAGTACCCACTCCATCCTGGAACACACTTTTGACAACTGTGTAGTGAATCCTTGATGGAACATACTATTTGGTATGACTCAAAATCTGTTTTTCTTGAGGGCACTTCCATGAATACACTCTCAATTACATAAATAATGTATCACTAGATATTTGAGAGGCTTTCGTTATTCAGAAATAAGTCTTCTTCTGTGGATAAGCACTTCAAAAAAATCATCCTATTTTTCTTTTGCCATTTCTTCCCTTTTGAATTACTAGAAGCTTGAGACTTAGGTATTCACAGAAGACTTACATACTTTCTCTGCCCTGCAGTTGCATAAAAAATAAGAATTCTAAAAAAGAAAGAAAGAAAGGAAAAAACAACTGAAAACAGTCAAAATAGAAAGTCAGAGACAGGAGAGCTGTGGTCTATCAATGTAACCTTTGGTCCTAACAGTGCCTACAGTACCACAAAAAAGGAGGGCCTACCCTAAGGCACAAGTACAGAATAACTTGCCCATAGCACACTTGAGCTTTTTTTCCATATAACTATGCCTTAAATCACTGTGGTGGGATATTAACCCTAGCTTCTGTTACTGTATCTATTCTAATTAGCCATGTAAATGTCAGTTTTCCTTTTTGAATTTATGCATTTAGATCAGCACATCTAGTTTACCACAACTTCCCACAGTTAATTATGCATTGTATAAAAAACGCCCACCCTGTTTAAACCAGTTATCTCCATTTACTGCCTTTCAGTGTAGTCCTTTGTTCTTGCTGTAAGTTAAAGTGCATGATTTATTAATACATACCCCCCCTCCACTGACTGCTCATCCTCTAACTTAACTATGCTGGTTTTATTTCTTACAGTACCTTGACACAAGAAATCCTTTCAATGCCACAAAGCACTTCTGTCCATCCTGCAGTTCTTCTGTTTTCATTCTATTTTCTTAAAAGTGATTCACAACAAAACAAATAATCCCTTTTATAAAGCAATACGTTATAAACAAGCAATAACTACTAAATAGAAAGTACTGTCATTGTTTTATAATTTTTTTTGTTAATTTCACCTTCTTTTTATTTTTTTTCTTTCCTAGAGAGACAGACAAAAGCCTAACTTGCCAGCTTTTCAACTGCAGCAAATGTAGTTAATTTAATATTCAGCAACATGCAATTAGGTCAAATTATGCATTCAGAAGTTTTTACTTGGATTTGCTAGCTGCAAAATTTCATCGGCCACCACAGTGCCTGTTTCCTAAGATTTGCTAGAGCACTAGGGGAGTCCCCAGTGTTCCTCAGCCTCCCTCCGACTCATTTTCCATCACCCACAAATTATACCATCCCTTTAATCGTCTTTTGAATTGCTACATAAAAGTAGAATTAGTAACATTCACCCTACTACTCATATTTCTACATCTTCCCATTAATCTTCTATGATGTCCAAGTTCCAAGTGTCCATGTGGCTCTGAGCACGGCACACACCCTAGAAGACAGCAAAACTTTTGAATTGCACGGTGCCACAACTCCAGCAGAAGGAAGAGTTCCATTAAGTCTGCCTCATGCTTCTCCATTCCATATTCTGAAATGTTTCTTACAGGAGAGTAGTTGGGGTAAAAACTTTTTCCAAGTCTAGAGGGAAAAAAAAAATTTACCCTTTAATGTCTTCTGACACAAAATATTAGTCTGGATTAGCTTTAGCTGTACCTGTACCTCCTTCATTAGACCTTGTAGAAAGGCTCATAACAATCTATTATATTCTATCATGTTATGTACCCTTCTTTGCCATTCTTCCCAGGAGACTCCTACTCTGCACTGAAAAAAGGGCCATAGGCATCCTGTGATCCAACAAACCCTTTCAATAGGCAGGAATACAACCAAGGAAAGGAGAGGTTATGCTTTGATATGAAACATCAAATTCTTACAATATTTCACTCAGCCTGTTTGGATACTGCTACCACCACCAACTGATACATTTTCTTTCTTCTCAGTCCTTAGTTGGGCAATCTAAAAGTGAGGCAACAAGACAGCTTAAAATACTACCTACAAATGAAGTTCACTCCTTTGGTTGAAAAGCCATTTGTCCCAAAAGGCACTCTTCTAACCTCAAAAGCCTGCAAACAGCAATGCTTCTGAGAGCTCACATGCATCCCACACAAACAGGTATCCATTGAAATGTCAGCTCACAAATGCACCTAAAGTGTGTAAAGAAAGCACTTCCATTCCCAGGATTTCAGCAGGTTCTTTGGTACACTAAGTTGTAGTCAGCCTACAGCCACATATTGCTCCACTGGGTCAGACACAATTTTATAGCAGCAAGTGCTACATTTAGACTCCACTACAACTGCTTTTCTTTGTCTCTTTTTGAGGAGGGAATTTCTTCCATGTTTTCACAAACAGTTTGTCCTTGGTTATTTTAGCTACTGTGTTTCCAACTAGAATCATCAGAATCAATGATTCAGAAATACTTCTATAGGAATCTTTTCTTCTAAAAGCACAGTATCATACGTTCATTTCTATCTTACAGCCTTCTAAATCTAAAATAGCTTTAAGCTATAAGCACAGCTATAAGCCCAGCATCTGAATACATCCAAGGAGGTAATACATTTCACCTTTCTAGTACTTATTATCAGCAAGAGCTTTAAAGCATCACAAGTATAGGTAGCAAAACACAAACATTACTGAAACTGGGAAGCAAAGCCATCCAGTAACTTAAAATGCAGACTGCAATCATAGAGCACTCAAGAGAAGCAATTCTGAATTGAATATTTTAGAAAAAGAATGGTACATTATTTCATTTCTAGAGTGGATCAATATAGTAAAAACTGGATGTAAAAGTCAGATTGGCTGCAAATATGTAGCTTCCTTTCCTCCTTGAACTGTCACTTTGCAAACACAGATTGGTCCTTCAGACTTCATCTAGTGAAATGCCAACTCTCTGCCAATCTCAGTCTACAGTTTTTATTAAGCTGCTACAATACTCACATCCTTAAATATTATCAGCCCTGTGACTGCAAAGTAAAAACCTTAAAACACATGACCCTTATGAACTAATAAAAATCAGAAAACAAATAACAGAACAAATACAGCCTTTTAATTTAATCTCAACTTAAAAGTACTTGGAGACCAAAAGAACTGTATTTTTTATTCTCTGGAGAGAATAAGGAAGTCTTTGTGCATTTGATTCCTGAACATTGTTGTTGGAATATCTGCAGAAAAATAATAGTTCCTTTTTCCTGCTATCTACTAAATACAAAATGTGAATTATTGAAGCACATGTGAATCTCCTGAAACATGGACCTTAATCAAAAGTCTCCCTAATTCTTCTTAACACTTAATAACAAATTGCTCACAAGGACGTGGATCAGTTTTTCCAGCTGCCCTCCCAGGAAGCTGTTGTATCACGGGTTTGAAATTGGTCAGGAAAGAGATTCTGATCTTTCACAGTCTCTTTTCTGAGGACCTACTGTAATACAGTTCTGTTCAGACTGAGACAAGCAAACAGTTCCCTTTCCTTCAGCAGTAAAAGAGGTTAAAAACTCATCCCCAAGTTCTCTGAAGAGCATACAATATGGTATTGAACAGATCATTTTGTTCTTCATTACTCGAAGGTGTTTCAGCATGAACCCATTCCTACTCATGGACAGACTCAACTAAATACACATTCAGTCCCACTGAGGCTTGGATCTCATCACCAACCACACACATTAAGCTCCCCCACTGAATATATGCTTTCTGAAAGGGGCTTCAGTCAATTCAGACATCAAGATGCTGGAAACAGAAGGGCACATTTGCTACATGAATGATGAGATAATTAAGACGCGGAAACATTACAAAAATACCACAAGCAGAGTTGATGTCCTGAAGGAGGCAATGGTCAATGTCCTAGCTCAGGTTCTGCTGTGCACTTCTTGGGACTCCTCCAGGTAAAACCACTTTTTGTAAGACCAAACTCTTGGCTTGGTAGAAGTCTCACTCCTGTGCAAGCAATACCAATTACAGAATAAAGAACTGGCAATAAACTAGGTGAAACATGTTGATCAAATTTTCAACCATCCAGACAACAATTTCCCAGATAACAAAAATGGCAACTTGTCAGCATAAGTTTTCTTTCTTACACTTAAAAAACAAAGCACTGCCACCACCTCCAATTTTCAGCTAAAGCCTAATATTACAGATGAACTTCCCATCACAGTGAAACATCCTGACACATAACTGCAAGATCCTTTAATGAAACAAACAACAAAAGGATATAGTGTTCCTAGTTTTCCATTAAAAGAAAGAAAAAGCTGATTTTGCCTGCAGGGAGTCTGCTACACCAATTCAAAGTACCTAAAAACAAACTAGGTCCATAATCCTATATATTAGGTTTAAGGGCAAGAGAAAAGTGAAAAAGCAACTACTGAAGTGTTTGAAAAAAAATTTGGATCATACTGCTCAGGAATATCAGTTTCACCAAAAGTGAAAGATGAGTTGAAAAGGAGAGTTTTTGTTATTTTGGAAGGAAAAACACTTTTGCATACATAATACACAAACTTTTAATAGGCCTAGTGTGATCCAAAACTTAAGGGTTTCCTCTGTTTTATGTATTATAAAGTTATGGTTAGTTTTATTTATGTTTGGTCTTTGGTGCAGAGCAACAGTTCACAACCAGAACAGGTCTGTTGGTCAAGGCCATTTTCACACCTCAGGACAATGACTTTGTTCTAATCAAAAGGAAATGCTACTTCCTAACATGACAAATTATCTTTTTTGACATAACAGACAGAACCGTTGCTCCTCTCTGAGCTCAATCTTTATTTCATTGTCACTTTTATCAGATCAGTGCTGTTGGCAACACATCAAATGCCTAGAATTTCAGTTGTCATTACAAAGCCTTTCAGGGGTTTGCAAATTTTCTCTGGGCACAGAGTGAGACTGGGGTATGCAGCAGTCTGTCCCACATTCCCTGCTCTCCTGATTTCCCAGTGGTGATCAGAGCAGGCTCTATGCTTGCCATCTCCTCCTGGGTACCACCCAGGCTATTTGGTATTTGTGAGTGTCACCCATTGGGTGGCTTCATATTTTGTAGCAACTTGGAAAGGTCAACAGCCAGTTAGCAGCTAGGAGTTGATAATAAAACTATACATACACACATATATGCTTCAACCACCTATGAAGTGTTTCCATGTTAGTCATGGTTATATAAAAAAAAAATTAGTTATATAAACTAATAATATAAATCCATGTTTATACTTAAAGTACATCCAAAAATACAGGTAAAGACACACAAACAGAACATACATTATAATCAACAGTATTTTCTTACTACATGTAATCACATTGATAGTCAAAAGAAGCTAAACATTGAAAAGTCACATACTAGATGTTTGATCCTTTAAAAATTACATCATGGTGGTGCCATCAGTAATTCTCTACATAACTTTAGCCATCTTTCTTCTTCTCAAAAAGCTGTTCCTCTCTTCCTTTAACATAATATTAAAATTTATCCAATTTCAGTACCTGGTACCAGTGAGCTGACTTTGCAGGAGTACCTTACTGATAGCTCATCTCTTACACATATGAAAGCATTTCTTTGCTCTACAAAGAAATAGAGCCATAGGATGATGAACCAGTTTTCTGAAGTTACCATTCTAGAAACACTACAAACAGCTGAGAAAAATATGGCTGCATAATTTTTAACAAAACAATATGGAACCTGATCCAATGCATTAATGGTCCATAATGCTATTGAACAAGACTACAAGAGAGACACTTTACTTGCAGTTGCTTGTCAGACAATTACTCTCTGCTACTGTAATACTTCATGTGCATACTTCCAAGGAAGACTCATGAACGCACAGGTTCATTAAGGGAATGAGAGAATCGATTGTAAAATGGAAAAGGCCGAGTGAGGGCATATTTCAAAGAGATGAATATGGTACACTCCATTATGTTGTAATCAGCCTCTCTCTTTCATCCTAAGAACTGTAATAGTCTATCCTAATTTTCAAGGGAAAAAAAAAAATCTCGCTGCCTGCATCATACCTTCATCCCAAATACAGAGAGGAATTCAAATGTGCTGCAGGCAGTTTCCATTTACCATGGTCTTTGGAGCAGACGGTATTGATGTTGCTGACCATTTTTCTCCTTAATAAGAAAAACATTCAAATGCTACTAATATTGCTGCCTTGGCAAACCACATTTTATAGATGGGACTTGCCCTGTACATGACACATAGAACATCAATCAAGGCTGAATTTTATTTCAATTTATTATGGTTGCTGTCTAAATGAAAAAATGCTTATATCGTTAAAACGTCTTACAATATAAATGTGCAAATGATGTAATCACCCATTTTGTGAGAAAATCCTGATTTTGATTAAAAATATCTACAGTTGAATGTCTAAATATTTAATAAATGTGGGACAAAAAAAACACAAGTGCATTAAGAAACCACAGTAATTGGTATCTGGTGTAACATCATGGTTTTATGCTTGATAGCTTTTATCTTTAGAAGATGAGTTTATACGGTACTCTTTTAAAACGGTAAGAGCTGCCTTTTTGTTCAAATCATCAAGAATAAATTACTTCAATCTTGACTTCATTCAAGACCTCACATGTGTGTTTTTTTCAAGTTATCATTTATCACAGTTCTTTGCTTGCTATAGCCAGCTGTCTCCAGACTGAACCTGCTGGCCTGCAAAAGCCCTGCAAGCCTTCCCAGATACACAGCTCTGGACACCACACAATTACCAAGGGGCAGAAAGCAGCACCTTATAAGAAGAGAGACAGTACTCAATTTTGTAATTGACTGGAATTCCCAGCTATTGAGACAGAATTTAAGGCTTGGCAGAGTCCCACTGGCACTTACCACATGGGATGTCCCCAGGACTGGGATGCTGGCTCTCCCAGCTGCTGCCTCCAGCATGGCACAAAGCAACACACCCAACATCATGTCCCTGCTGCAGAGCACTGCAGATCATCAGGTCAACCCAATGGTATTGAAAACTCATTCAACTCTCATATTCTCTCTGTATCATTAGCACACAGTTATTATATAAATACAGTACTTCCCCATTCATGAATAACCAGCTCCTTCTGCTGTGTTTATTTGACAATCCTCTAAAGCCCAGAGCCTAAATGCAACACATCAAAGAATCATAAACTGTTACAGAAGTTCACAAGTACATTGAAGACCAGAAAGTAAATCCCAACTGTTTCTACCAGAAAATGAGAGTTAGCAGATTGGCAGGCAACTGATTCTCCCCTTCCACTCTGACCCACCTGGAGTACTGTGGGTAGCTCCAGGGCCCCCAGCAGAACAAGGAGGATCAGAGGGCTGGAGCACCTCTCCTGAAATGACAGGCTGAGACAGTTGAGGTTGCTCAGCCTGGAGAAGACGAGGCTCCACAGAGACCTTAGAGCACCTTCCAGTACATAAAGGTGGCCTACAGGACAGATGGAGAGGAACTTTTTACAGGGACATGTGGGGACAGGACAAAGGGTGATGACTTTAAACTGAAAGAAGACAGATTAGATCAGAGGAAGAAATTCTTTACTGTGAGGGTGGTGAGGCACTAGAACAGGCTGCCCAGAGAAGCTGTGGATGCCCCATCCCTGGCAGTGGTCAAGGCCAGATTGGACAGGGCTTTGATCTAGTGTGATCACTAGTGTGATCACTAGTGTGATCTAGTGGAAGGCATCTCTGCCCATGGCAGGGGAGGTGGGACCAAATCACCTTCCAGGTCCCTTCTAACCCAAACCATTCTGTGATTCCATGTTTTCCTTACTTGGACAAAAAGTATCTAAACCAGAGATTGGATCCAATGAGCAGAAGACTGAACTGCAGAAGCAGTGGTTTAGCAATANTCAAGGCCAGGTTGGACAGGGCTTTGAGCAGTGTGATCTAGTGGAAGGAATGTCTGCCAATGGCAGGGGAGGTGGGACCAAATCACCTTCCAGGTCCCTTCTAACCCAAACCATTCTGTGATTCCATGTTTTCCTTACTTGGACAAAAAGTATCTAAACCAGAGATTGGATCCAATGAGCAGAAGACTGAACTGCAGAAGCAGTGGTTTAGCAATATTGAAGATGTGGTAAACAAATGTAGTACAGCTACACACTGCTGCTCTTTGTCAGGTAACCACATGCACAAGTCCCAGCATCTTTCACAAGAGGGAAACTTCTTGGAAGTTTTTGCCTGGCACTGAATTTTATCATAGCAAAGAACTGAGGAGCAATTTCAACTTGGCCTTTAAAGAACAACAAAATAAAAAAAATTAAAAAAATAAAAAAAAGATAAATAACTGTAAATGAAGGAAGTTTATGAGAGCTACATGAAAGATGAGTGGACTTTCCTAACATTGCATATTGTAAAGTTTGCCAGAGTGTATTGAAAGAAGAGTCAGTATCCTGGTTAAATCACATCCTGCTGCAGCTGTCCAACTTCATAGCTAAAATATTCATATTAATTCCATTAAACAATTACAGAAGGAAATACAAAATATTATTAAAAGTATGTTGGCTTTGTGCTATCTTTTTTCAGATTTAATAATAGATAAAATACTCTCAACTTCAAAGAGTGATTTTTTTTGTGTGTGTGTATTCACACCCTGGAGGCCACAAAGCAGTTGTCCTATGGAAATCCTACAAAACCTAAACTTTACTATACATTTCTGACAGACATTTTGGACAAGAAAGGAAGGATATTTTAGCATTTATGGAACTGGCCTGACATTTAGGGGATCTCAATTTAATTTCCTTGTCTGCCAGACTTCCTTCATAATCCCAGACAAAGTAAATCATTTTCCTTTCCCTAGTTTCTCATCTCCAAAATGGAGAAGACCATTAAAGTACTTGAATCATGCAAGTTTTGAAAGACAAAAAATATCCTTTTCTTCTCCAGTTTTATTTTTTCCACGGTTAGAAATTGACCTGAAAGCTCAATCTTTCAAAGGCTTCAACTGTATGCTGTTTTGTTCTCAAAATCAACAAAACACACTATTTATAAGTAAAACACTTTGTATGTTGCAGATCTTTGTCACTGGAGAGTCTTCCATTTTAAAATGCCTGCTCTGTGATAAGAAAAGATATTGAAGAATGAGCACAGGGAAAGTTAATAAACAAAATGCATTCATGGCCCATTACTTCAAATAACTTTACTATATAAATAGCCCACTCATCAAATAATGGCCTCAATTAACATTTAATTCTCAGACAATGCATTTGTAATGTACTGCAGCGATTAAAAGTTCTGCATGAATATCACTATCCTGGAAGTGCCACTACTCACAAGAGAAGTACTGACATATTTTCACTTGATTAAGAACAGTTCCTAGTCTTCCCTCACCCTGCTTCTCTACTAGACCTCCTTGTCCTAGAAGAATCAAAAAATAAGATATACTCTATGTAGGAGCTCCCAACCTGCTGGCTGATGATGAGCATCAGCCTTGCTTTTAAAATCCATAAGCACACTAATGCAGCATTACTAGAGAGGAGAAAACTAAGCTGTCCCTGTGACTTTGTTAAGAAAGCAAGTGATGAGAATGCCCTCATGTAAGTACATGCTTCAATCCTTTTTACAGCAAGGCAGAACAAAGCAAGTTTTTCACAGAATATTCTCAGTTGGAATATTCTGATGACCCACAAGGATCATCAAGTCCAATTCCTGACTCCTCACAGGACACCCCAAGCATCACACCTTGTGCCTGAGAGAATTGTCCAAACGCTTCTGGAACTCTGTCAGGCTTGGTGCTGTGACCTGGGGAGCCTGTTCCAGTGCCCAACCACCCACTTGGTGAAAAGCCTTTTTCTAACATCCAACCTAAACCTCCCCCAATACAACTTCAGGACATTCCCACGGGTCCGGTCACTGGTTGCCACAGAGAAGAGATCAGGTTGAAATAACCTGGCACACATAAGCTAACCAAAAAAAAAAAGTTAACATTGCCACTGCCAGGAACAAACATGAGGACAAGAGCAAGGCAGCAATCAAGAGCCTGACATTATGTGGACACTGTGACAGTGACAAGCACTACAAGAACTGCTGAGATACCTGGATGCTTGCTACTTGGTATATCTGAATGTGAAAGCCCTCCCCTCACTCAGCCATCTTGCTGCTAAAGTAAAAGAGAGTATCTTTGTAGTATGTGGTTGCTTTTATCCTGCAACACAATGACTGAGCGTTCATGAGAAGATAACCAAGTCAATTACTCAAAAAAACCACATTCTAACAATGACTGCCACATTCATGGTGTCATTTTAGAAAGTGACTCCAGTACATTCAGATTTTTTCTTTTTGCATCCTGTGGGTTTGACCTGAATCCTAATGAAATTAACTGCTAGAAGAAACCAACCCAGTACAAGCTACCAGATTTCAAGGCATGATGCAAAATCTGCTGAAAAAGTCAACAGATGCTTCTACTAGAAGCGAGAAAGGAGGAAGGCCAGAAAGCTCCTGGGAATCTAAAATGGACCTCATTGTGCTTTGATGGTAAAGTAACAGAATAAATAGAAAAAAATATTAAGAGTTAACCTACAACAGAGATCTAAATATAAAATCCTGCCAAGACCCATTATTCTCAAAATCTATTTTAAGTCATGTTAGGACTTCTGCCTGTGGGTTCATCTAAGGCATGAAAAAAAAAAAACCCAATTCAATGAAAATTAAATATCAAAAAAAAACCCCAAAAACTGTGTCTCAGCCATTATTTTCCTCACAAGTATTGTCTTATTTCAAATTTATTGCTAATACAGTATGTTAGCAGTTGTCCTTAATAAGCTCTGCATACATCCAAGAAAAGTGCATACACTGACAAAGATGCTTCTAGTTTTGCACAACACATGGCTTTTTTTATACAGTATGTTCTCTCTTGAAAACTACTCCCTCTCAAAATGAAAATTCAGCAGAAACTCTAATAGCTTTCATATTTCAGTCTAATAGGTAGCATGGCATTGCACTGCCACCCACCTTTGCTACAATATTGCACAGCACATTTAACAGACATTTGCTTCCTTCACTCAGTCCTTATGTGCAGCTTCTGCAGGACCTTAGTATTAACATTTAACAGAGTCTATGAGCATAAAGCACATTTATGAACACCTGCTAGAACATTTTATTTGCCTTAGGAGTTTTATTATAACTGTTAAATTTTCTTGCTATGCTTTATGGGCCAAATCCTGGTCCAGTTTTAGCCTCAACTTCCATTGACTTCAACAGCAAGCAGATTTAATTGTATGTGGGTTTCCATACCAATTCAATACAGCTTTAAAGAAAATGGGATCACTGGTTAGCACAATACTGGATAGAAAAAGCCAGCACTTAGCAACTCTAAATATCCACTGAACACAGCCTTCAAATGCAATTAAAACCAATAAACAAATAAACCCCACACTCACAAGTCTGAAACCTCCACACTGCATCACAAATCCCAACTGACTCTGAGGCCAGAAGTACAAGGTGTGCAGGTATCCCATCCACAAATGGCTTGGTGGGATGTCCTACCACCAACTGCTCCCTCTCAGATCACTCAGTGATGCTCCTGCCACCAAAATTTGGTTCTCTGTATGAAAGCCATCAAAGGCCAGAATCTGGCCATGACATTGGTCACCTCCTCTGACACATCCAGACAGTCACAGCCCTCTTCAACTACACAAGACAGGCTGGAACCAACCATGCAGAGACAGAAGTTGTAGACAATGAACAAGAGCCCAAGGAAGATGTTGCAGAGGAAACCATGCCAGAAGTCTGACTGTTCTGAAGATGTTCTCTGCAGCTGATCTTCTCTGACAGTTTTACCATCTTACTGGAGATGTTCCTAACACCTCTGTGAGGCTGAACGTGACTATATGGAAGCAACACAACTCCTCATAGCTTAGAGAAAGATAATAACAGAGGACTCCAGGAAGTCCACACGGAACTCCTCTAAGAAAATTTAACCTCATTTGAAATTACTTAAGAGTTTACTTTGCCCACTGCTATTAAAAGTCCAAAAATAGTATGACAGCTAGCAAAGAATAGACAATATGACAATGCCACATCTGTTTCACAATAGCTTGACAGTAAATGCTTGATTCAAAGCATACTATTAATCCCCCCAAAATTCAAGCAATTATAAAAATGAAATTATAGACACAATGATGAATGACGACAAACGAAATGTTAACAGATCTAGCACCATACACAAAAAATATTGATTTTCTCTGATTACTACTTAGGTGATCAGAGTGTATGAGGTCCTAGTTGCCTGCTTGCTCTAGATTTTATTAATGCTTCAATATCAGACACCCAATTTGGAAATCAATGCTTACTTCATCATTTTTCTCTGAAGGATCCTATTATTCACAATTGATTTAACAGAAATGAAAGGCTTACCATTAACAAGACCCAGCTGCTGACACTTCTTAGATGAATTATTGAACTTCTAAGAGTGAATTAACTTAACCATCACTAAGACTTATTGTCTGATGTTTCTCATACCAAAGTCAGTGTATTTATAATTACAGAACCAAATAGTAGAAAGTAACTCCTTTGCTGCCTCCTCCAACAACATATACACTAAGTAAAAATTAAGCCTTGTACAGATAAAAATATGAGTTATGCACCAAATTCAGTCAGTTGGAGCTTAGTCTCTAACTGCCTTTTGACACCCTGAATCTTCATTTATTTCTAAAACTCATAGGTCATTTCAAGGTTCAGAAAGAAGAAATCCAATTTATGGCAAGTTACATCTTCTGTCAATGAGATTACTACAGTCAAAGCTCCCTAGGGCTGATCATGCCCTGCCAGAATGCCTACAGAAGACTATTATTAATTCCCTTTAGGTACAAAATGAAGAACCACCTTAAGAATTGAGATAAAAGTAACAAATATTACACTACTGCAAGTAGAAGCAGTACTACCAGTCCATGGCAAAAGCAGTGTAAATGTACAAAACAAGAAGCCTATGTTTAAAACCTGCCATCTGAGCCAAGGGGCTACCTCTGCTCAGAACACAAATTCATCATGCCCATTTTCCACTCTAAGAAGGACTACGCATACACCACCTAAGGTGTATTCAGTTCCTCAAATAAGAGCTTTGGCTCTACAGAATAAAAGTTCAGTACCAAAAAAAGAGCAGATTTGGAAGGGCAGATGATCACACCAGCCTCTATAGTAATCCCATGCATGACTATGCAATCCTATGCAATTCCCAAGCAGGTACACTGCTAATGATGCTCTTCACGAGTCATCCTTGAGAAGTGGCAATAAAAGCCCTGAGTGCCAGCACTGCCCAGCTGCATTGATCTACAAACACATTAGTGTCAAGAGCACAGAGCTGTGCTAGGCAGTATGATATCCTTCAGCCACGGACAGTAGAACCACAGCTGCCTGGTGATGCAGCCAGAACAACGGCTCAGCTGTCAAAACTAGTGAACATTTCAGGTCTTAGCAGACTTTTGGCTAATCTGTACAACCTGGCTGAATATGCCTTCAAAATGCTAGAATGGCAACTGCTTTCTCCTTTAGCATTCATCATACTTGCAGAGGTCAGCTTGATTATACTTACCTCTGCAACTGCTCTGAAGATTCAGCACAAGAGCAAGTTCAGACTCCAGATGCAACACATCGGGAAAGTCTTCTGGATTAATAACACAATTTTTTGCTTCCTTTTTATTCCACAGAATGGTGAGATAACAGACCTGTTTATCCTTTTCACACAAGCTGAAAGTCAACAACTGTCCAAAATCACTCGAGCCTCTTCTCAAACCTCTCAACGGATTTGAGTGCTTTCACACTGCTAGAGGCAAAACACCTGGGCCTTTTTTACCAGGGTTAGTATGTGAGGAAGATAGTCTTGGAGCAAACCAATCACTTTTTGAATACTGTATTTCCCTTTCCCAACCCCTGTTTTAACCCCGATCTTACTGAAATTAACCTTAAAATTCTGCTTCGGACATCGGACAAACACTTCAAAAATTAAGAAAAATGGGAAGGAAAGAAGCTTGATAGACAGTCTCCAAGATCATAGGCCTAACTACACTAGGAAAACAGGCCAAAATAATGAAATTATGATTATTTGAAAATTTTCAATACCTACATATTTTAAAACCTGCCTCTTCTCTAGAGAATAACACTTATGAAATGGAAGGTGGCTGGCCATAACTGAAACCTGCCTAAATTTGATATCTGCATAAAACATATCTCAGCAAGTAGGTTGTAACAACTTTTTTTAAAAAAGACATGGACCTTGGCAGATTTCCTGCTTTTCTTACATTCATTTCTTCCAGAACTTCCCACATTGTGAAATAACTCTTAATGCTATAAAGACAGTGCAAACTGCAAAAATTGGTCCTAGTGGTTCCAATGGGAGTGACGTGGTCAGAATTTGGCATTCAACAAAGTTTCCATTTCTACATAGGTTTCATTTATTTTTCAGTTTAAAAATAACACCATATTTTGGCATGTAACTAGAGCTGCTCCTGCAACTCAGAAGAAATAACACTGCTGGCAAGCCTCAAATCTGTTCCAAGACAAAAAAACTGTGTTGGCAGAACTTTTTCTTAAAGTTCTTTTTGACTAGAGGCAGAATTCAACACCAGCATAAATGGAGAAACTTCAGTGAAAACAGTTATGTTACACATTAAGTTTATATAATGAAAATATATTTAGCTGACATGGAATTTAAATTCTTTTGAACCAATTCTGTTTATCTTCTACACATACATAATAACTTAGCACGAAATTCTATAATCATTCTTCTGTGAATACTCTTTTCCCTCCTACATAAATGGTACTGTGCTATTTACAAAGTACCACAACCATGCCACACATTTTTTTAACGTAAGAGTTATCCAATTAGGATGTGGTGAAATTAAAGCTGCAAGATCCATATTCCTGCATCAATTACAGGCACAGAAGAAAATAACATAAATCTGACATTTCACAACTTCTGAGGGTTTGATTTTGCAACCTACTTTCTAAAATACCTTGTTTGCACGTCATACCCAAGGATTTTTTTAGAGCATGAATACAGTTAACCAATGTGCAGCGGTGCTTCATCAACACAGATCACAGCAAGATTTGACTCCCAACTCCACTACAGCACAGGCAACAATGAAAGCATTCAAGTACCTAGACAAAGATGCCCATGCCCCTTGGATATTCAGGATATAGCTGGCTGATGGATGGGACAAAGTACTTACAAGGAAACCTGTACTATTTTAGATCAACTGCTGGAAAAAACTGAATTGAGTTCTTGCCAGAGAGAAGGAGAAAGTTACAGTGGTATCAAGCTGCTTCAATTCTCTTGAAGAAAAAGCAATACAAAGCTTAAATATGTAGATATTTCTAAAGCCAAGTCCTAAGCACAGCTTGCTTACTCTACCCTAAATACACAACTGTATTTAGAGTTAAGTCAACTGTGAGTATTGCTTGAACATTTTCAGTGTTTTTCCTTTTTGTCAAACTATGCTTTTTTTTTTTAATTTTGTTATACTGTCACTGAAGAAAAAAATTATAAAGAAACATAGACTGAATTTATTTACCTTCAGATTCTTAAGAATTTGTATCCAATGCACCACAATTCATGAACTGCTTCACATAATTCAACAAAGTACATGGAGTAGAGGACCTTTAAAGGTCCCTTCCAACTCAAACTGTCCTATGATTTGCAACATTTGATTGTAAAAGTCAGTCTGCCTACACGTAAGGTATCTTTTCAATAAAATATACCACTTTAGATGTCCACTGACTTAAAACAATTCAACAAATAAAAAGAAAGGTAAGAGATGATGCTTATGTTTAGACCACAAAATAATGCAGTTAATTTGACCACCAATATAATTAATAAATGACCAGATAAGTACAGTTATAACTCCAAATAAACTTAACATGCTTTATATGTAAATAAAAACTAAATAGAATATGAGCTAAACTTGAGGTCTGGAATTATAACCAGCAGTCTCATCGAGAACAAATTACACAAAATTTTCAGACTAGTGTGCGTAAGAATTGATGTCACAAAAATCATCAGACCTTCAGAAACTTAAGGCAAATTTGCCACCAAGTATAGGAAAACACATTAATCATCCTTTTATTCCCACTGTAGAAATGTACTACAGGTGTTTCAGAAAGACTTTGATTTTCAAAAAAAAGTGGTCTCTTTCTTTCCATACATTAACAAGTCTAACAGAGGCACATTTTTATTTAGGCTAAATCATGCCCTATGGGATACACTTAGGAGGAGGAAAGGAGGACATGCAACTGGCATTTGAGACATATTGCCAGTGCAAAGCTGCCAAAAGCACACAGCAGGGAGCATGTTTTGGCTATCCATGAGCAGAATAAGCATGCACTCCTTAACCACTGCCAGCTGGCATTTATTTCCAAAAATACAGAATGCTCACTAGGCAGTTTGGAGACTGGACATACTCCTAACCTTAACTAGGCTCCCATAAAAACGTGATGCTGAGATACCTCATTAACCATGCCTCTCTCTTAGCTGACTGCCAAGCAAGAAAGACTGAATGACAAACAAAAAGGATACATTTCTCCCTATGCACAAGAAAGTACTTAAAGTATATCCTAACATACTCAAGTGCTTACAGCAAAAGAGAGGTTTTAAGAGTGTTGGAAGAAAATTCTGCCAGAATCTCAAAAAGCAGAAACACTGCCACTCTCTATTGTACACAGATAGAAAAAGTGAAATCCAGAGACACAGAGTACCAAGAAAACAGCAATGTATAGAAAGATTGGCTGGCACTGTGGTTATAAACTGTACTATCATGTTTAATACAACCTCTAGCACTCCTCACAACAGACGCTCCCTGCTTTATGTGCTGGGGCAGATTTGTGGGTAGAAGATTAATGTCCCCCTCCATCTGTTAATGACTATATAGGTCCCCTGGGCTTTGCACCAAGGGTACTTTGCCCTTAGGATGGAAGAAGAAATGGGAATTTGTGTTTGTTATAACATGCACTTACTATTTCCAGCAACACTAGCAATTGCTAGATGGGTATATTATTTCAACTTTATCTACCAAAAACATATTTTATCATGGTAGCTCAACTGTGATTCCAAGTAGATTTTCAAAGAGATCAGTTAAAAGGAGAACAAACCAAAGAGGGGGGGCACTTTTCACTTTCTAAGTGCTTTCCTGACACACAGAGCCTGCATCAGTATTTGCCCTGAAAGTGCTCTATTCATTTAACTTTGCACCAGAGTTTCAAAGTGACTCCACTTTTTGGATTTCCCTTTCTCTGTCACTGATAGCCTGCTGTCATGGACCAAGCTGCTCGGAAGGAAGAAATATACCAGAGACTGCCATGCAGAGGAGAGGGCACTAATCAAAGTCTTCATTTCCTCCACGGGGTTCTGTGAGTGGATTTCAACTTACCCCTGTTAACTGTACCTTTCCTCCTGAGACCTGGAGGCAAGTCAGAAGGAGCTTGACACCAGCACAGTCTTCATGGACCTAAGCCAGTTTGATATCCTGGAAGAATAGGGAAAGTACTGTTACAAAATGAAGTTCTGAAGGAATGAGGCAAACATAGTCATCACCAGAACCATGATACTCAGAGCAAAATCAGAGAAGATCTTAACAGTATCTCCAATATCCACAAATGAGAAATCAAAACCAGAGCGTTGCTTCACTAAAGTCTCCAAATGTGGTGTCTCAGGTTTGTTTCATGTTTCCTTTCTTCCTTTTCCCACCCCTATCTATTGCAACACTGATCTCAATTCCATCTCAAGGAAGATGCCAGCTGTCCCTGCCAAAATTTCCTGGGAGCACCAAAGGGAATTCCAGGGGCAGTCAACCATGTTTATATTAACACCAAGCATATTTAATTAACTTCTCCCAGTTTACTTAGCTTAACTTTGGAAAAAACTGGAACACCTTTGCAGCTGAACCATCAACACAAGAATATTCTACCCTCTTTTTAAAAAAGGGAAATGCAATTTCAGCACATGACCTCTATCAATCCTTTTGATCCAACTGGGCATTGTTTCTCTCAAACCATTCCTGCCCAACAAGAAAAGCAGGACGAGACCATAGTCAAGAGGGGAAAAGAAAGAAAAATGGAAAAGGAATTGCTCTGTACTGTCCTTCATCTTCAGCAGATTTTCCTGGTCTCAAATGCTGCCAGAGTGAAGAAACTGCAGCCACAAAAGACAATTTTTTCCCTATATATCAGCAGCAGAACAAAACAATGAGTGTTGAACTAACAAAGTGCTCTGCCTGTCTAGGCCTTAGTACTCATAATATTACTCTGAAAACATTTCTCTACTGGCTTTCTAAATAAGGAAATGCTCCAAATCAAAGATACACACTTAATGTTGTTAAAATTAATTGCAAGACAACCAAAAAATCCAGCCTATATTTGTATATATATATATATATATGTTGATTCTAACACAATATTGTTAGAATCAGAGCTGCTCCCAGATTTCTCATCTGAATCTAGTGATATTTGGCCTTTTTTTCTTATGCTTCCTCAACAAGTCATGCATTCCACCTTTCATTTGAAAATTAAAGGAATCACCTTTTCCTTTAATCTGTGTACAATACAGGAAAAGACATTCTGTGTATGATTAAAATACACAGAGCAAGTAAAAGGGACTCAAAGCTAATATTTCTTGATTAAGTCCTTCTCAGGTCCTTTTGGAAGTCTGATTTAGTGACAAAAAGTTTGAAACTCAATGCTAAACAAGTAATAAAAGATACACATTTAAGAATATTAAAGACAAAAGCACAAGGAAGGTAAGGGACAGAGCAAAGAGCTGCAGCTTCCTTTCCCTGCAGGGAGTACAAGATAGCACAGCTCCTGACTGATACTTCTTTGAGCAACAGCTTGCTTTCCTTAATGTGCCTCCTCAATTGCCATCCTAGGGCCTGCACAGGTAGGCAGCCCCTGGAGAGAAAAGCCACTGAAGTCTGTGCATCCTACGAAGCACTGACAGCAATCATTCAAGCTTTTATACAAGCCCCTGTACCTCTGCAGAAAGGCTGCTCAATCTGGCCTCCAGAGAAAATACAGCAGCCTAGATTGATAACATCTACTCACACTGCTGCTGATTAGACACAGACTGTCTCTGACAGTCTTTCCAAAAAGCTGAACAGGAGTCTTAAGCCTGAGCCACAGCTAGCATATCTAACTCAAGTACTGGTAAAACACATTCAATGTCAATTGCAAAAAAACCCCAAACATATCTGTTTGGGGGAAGAGCAGGGGAGTTACTGTTGCTCCTTTGTGGAGAAGAAGGGAGGAATGTATCATGTCTGCACACATACATAGACAGACTTATGTCTCACACATAGGTACAGGATAACAAATACAGCTTGTTCTCCACTACAGAATTTTCCACTTTGAACATAAAGACATCAATATATAAAGTTCATGTCATTTCAGTGAGATACCTTTTGAATGAAGAACGCTGGCAGGATTACGATTCGTGTAACACAGATTCTTTGGTCACTCAAGGCTGAAGGCCAAATCTATGGGGATTTCTGGTGGTATCACTAAGACCTCACACAGGTGCCTGAGACAAGTAGTGCTGGTATTTTGCCCACCTTTGCACCAAGTTAGCTCTGAGAAATGACTCAAAAAACAGTCAAACATGATGCCACAACTAACAAGAGTGAGCAACTCCATCAACGGAGAGTACCCTCATCACATCAGGAACAAAGAACATGTGAACAATCAATCTTAGAGAGCTTCAGTAGCCATTCTGTCAGGAAAAAAAAACAACCCAACATTTTTTACCAAAGTGTAAGAGTCATCAAATTTAGTTTGTTATACACCTTCTCAGACTTGTGAAGGACTCACCAACAGTACCCACAGCCAAGTCCAGCAAAGACTACCACTTGACCTGTGTCACATTTATTTTTCTGAGCTATTCTCATTACACAGCAGCAAGACTGACTAGTCAAGGCAGCAGCAGCACTTTGTCCTACAGTTTAGACTTGTTCCTTTGCACGTGTTCTTTATCCATTTTTATTCAAAATTATCTTGGCCATGAGTACTACACAAAGGGCTCCTCTGATCCCACAAACAGCTCTTTCGTCCTAATGTAATTTAAAAGACTATTTAGCATAACTTTTACAATACTTATTTTCTCTGCAGGAAATCTTCTTACAGAACCAGAATAATTTAGGCTGAAAAGGACCTCTAGAGGCCATGTCCTCCAATTCCCAGTCAAAGCAGTGCTGATTTCAAAGTTAGAACAAGTTGTTCAGAGTCTTGTCCAGTCATGTTTCTAAATCTCCAAGGTCAAATCTCACAGACCTCCACAGACCTCTGGTCAGAGTTTAACCATTCTGATTGTTAATTCTTTTTCCTTGTGCCCAGTCAGAATTGCTCCATTTCTATATGTGACAACTGCACCTCACCCTTGCTCTGTACACTTCAGAGAAGAGCACCATTCTCTGTTCCAAAACAGCCTATTAGGAAATGGAAGGCAACAATTCACCTTCATCTTCTCATCTCCAGCTGGGCAAACCCAGATCCCTCAGCATCTCCCTGTATGCCACGTACTCCAGACACCAACTGAAACAAGGTGGCTGCTCCAGATTAAAACTCCTTAAATGATTTATGAAAATGTAACAAAGCCTTTCACATACCTCACCTGGATCATATAACATGACTTTACAGGTCCCCTGACACAGACAGGACCATTGGTACCTTACTTTCTGATCCCAAAGAAAGTTCTGAGGACAACCTAAGAGGAGCAGCAAGCATAAAGAATTTGACAAGATGATGCACTGAGTGGCATCTCAGATCACCTAAACACTCTGGCACAGCACTTTTTTAAGAGTACAAAGAAAAAACCCCAACATTTAAAAGAAGTTTAATGTGGTTTAGAATGTAGCTATACAGCTTCCTGCAGTTGACCCCAGAAAAATAAAAGACATGTGATGTGTAACTTCCTTTGACTTTTCTTTGAACTCTAGATAGAAGTTCCTGCTTTAAAGTGCAGGATTTTTTTTTTTATTAACTACTTTTGCAATTTTCATTAATATTTCCAAATAGTACCTAACACTAAAATATTTGAATGTACCAATTCCATGGGTTAGAACACCCTCTGAAAGAAAAACAGTTTCTAATCTTTATTTCGAGAGAGGGTGCACTGCATTACTTTGATGAAATGAGCAGTACCCGCCCCTCACTTGACCATGTTAATTCCAAAGCATTTGCAGAGAATTTAGACACAGGTCAAAACAGATACAAGAAGAAGGATATGGAAGGAAAAGATCATCTGTTACCCTCACTGAGCTACTGAGAGCACACTTCCATGCACGGCAGTACAAAACCTGCCCTCAGACCCAAGAAAGTCAGCTTACAATACAACTTCATAGGATGTTCCCCATATGCAAGAATGGGTTTAATAAAGATTTTATTTATTATTTATTTAGAGCTTGTCTTCTATTACTTTGTTACATATTGCTGCCACAGGGAGAAGCTTTCCATAACTGCCTAGATCAGACCTAAAACCTCTGGAATCATGACTGCCAAATACTCCAACAATCAGCAGCCCCAGATCTTAAGATGAAGCTGTGCCAGTTCAAAACCTGTACCCTCAGCAGATGCAGCAGTTCCACCCAAGAACACAATATGCATTAACACTGAAAAATAGTCGTGGAACTGTTTACACAGACAGACACACCTGTAAATTCACTTGTGCATACTGTTGGCAGAATCGTGGATATTACACACACACCAAACACTACACACATAACCTTCAGCAATTTAAGAAGAGTAGCAAACACCAGTGTCTGCAATAGTCTGCATTCCTAAGAGAAAAGCCATGGCAAACACACCAGAGCTGTCATGTGGTAATGGCACCTCACTAGTGAGCCTGCTGCAACTCTGAACAGCATGAGCACCCAGCCCCAGGTGCCCTCCTCCAACTAGACACAGGGGACAAGTGGTAGCACTGCATGAGAAGTAAAAGAGAAACTAGTGCCCCTCTGGAGAGAGGCACCAACACACACATTGGCACAGGACTCAACTCAGCTCTGAAGTTTTACACGTGACCTGGAAAGGTTTTGCCATCACTTGTCTAACACAAAGAACAAAACCCACTCTATGTGCAAAGCTTTTTAATGCCTCCACAACTGGCACTTTTACATCTCCAGGTTGGGGGTTTTCCCCCCTTCATCCTATCCTCTCCATTTAGTTTAGAGACCACCTCCAGAGTGCCATGCTAATTAGCAACAGCTTGCACTCTGTATTAAAACTAAAAATAACCCCAAAAATCTAGTGAAAAGAAAAACTGAATGAGCTCATATGCATTTCATCACTTCAGTAATATTGTATTTTAATTATACTTAAATAATTTTAATTGTGATCTGAGCAGCAGACTAACTATAATTGCTGAAAAATACAGGTATAAATTAAACGTGAGATATGGTAGAGTCTGTTGCCCTATAGACTCCCTATAAAGTGCTACAAAAATATGTATGGCTGTAACCAAAACTAACAATAATAAGCTCACTGTGTGAGGATAAAACAAGGAGGTGAACAGTAGAGGAATGTTCAGCTGGTGTAGCAAATAAATCCAAAACCTACAAAGTATAACTTCAACAAACTAAACAAATATTTAATAAAATTAAGTTCTTTCTACTCTCACTAACATGAATAGGTCCTAAAAATAAGAAAAAACATATTCCTTGTAGGTAAATGTCTATTCTACAAATTTTCTATATTTCCAGTACTTCATTTGGCTTTTTCACAATGGGCCTTATTCTGTTTCCTTATGTCTGTACTTCCTATATGTTCAACATTCACCAATCTATCTACCTTGAATGCAAGCTCCACTATAGAAATTTTTTTTTACAGAAAATAAGAAGTTCAATGACTCGTCTAGTCTTAAAGATTCCCCAGTACTGTAGCAAACAGAATACTGCACATTGCTTTGTGGGAGGGGAAATATGATTTAACTGACATTTCATCAATGTCTTGGGAGTTAAAGACCATCTCCTATAATATTGAATATTTCATTAGAACACAACCTACAAATAAGAAAATATTGGCCATAATTTTCCCCAGTATCTTGCCTAAGCTGTAACAATAGTTTGCACTTGCAATATTCACCACAGTAGACTCCATTATTATAATTAAGATCAGCTAAGCTGTTTTAGGGAATTTCAATAGCTACTGTCTCCTCCTAACAGATGAACAAGAGAGAGTCAATGATATTGAAAGACAACAGATTTAATGCAGATAACTTACAGAGTTCAATACCACAAAATATTACTGAAACAACAGCTTATTAAACCAGGCAAGATATTAAAGCCTCGTGCATAAAATAACTGCTAGCTGAGAAGGGTTAGAAAAACTTCCACCACAACAAAAAGTACTCTGTAACTGATCATAACAGCTGGATGACAATGGCTGGACTTTGTATTTTATCCCACAGAGGAGTGGCAGCTTTTTAAATCATTGTTTGTATCATCTACTAGGAGAACCCCACCATGGGGTGCAAAGTAATGGAAAACTAATCTTTGTCCTGAAAACACCTGTACTTCTTGTGTGAAACACCAGTATTAGCACAGATCTGGCTGAACCTGCTTGCAACTCTGATTTTACACGTGTAAAAGCACAGAAGTCAACAGGAACTTAGTTTATGCTACCTACCCACCAGATCCATATCAACAGAAGTGTGAAAATGGATGATCCCTTTCAGGCACACCTGGCTCAAACTCCTACTGTACACACCTACAGACACTCATAGTTAGGAATTTGTTGCAATAATTCATTTCTTTCAACAGAAATGGGTATATGTGAGAACACTGAGCCTTCTACACCTCGCCCACACTAGAGACCCACTACCCCCAAAACAAACTCTGTCAATAAATCCCTTTTACTACTGACACAGACAAAATTACCTCAGCAAAAAATGAAAAAGCAGTCCTTGGTGGTGCCACTCTTTCTACCTAGAGAGAACCCAATTTTCATGTGTTACTAAGACACTTCACCATAATGCTATTAGGGTGAATTACCCTGAAAATGCAAGAGGACTGAGACCTCTGCAAGAAGGTGCAAAAGAGATGCAAAGTACCCCAAAGTGCAACCATCTGTGGTGGAGCCACTTTGGGTTCTTCACAAGCACACTTAGTCACAAGATAATGACAACCCAGGTTGAGGCACTTCAATTTACTAACACCTAACACCATGACACTACTACATGAGGACAAATCCTGCAACCCTTCATCTAGCAAAGTATATTTCGCTGGAAGCTGACCCACATAAAAAGCTGAGGATCAACCTTCTCTGATCATTAAAACAGACACAGACAGATGCTGACACAACAAACTCTTACCCAGAGCTTGATTCATAAAGGAACGATTTAATTAATATTCTAAATCAAAACCAGCCTTCTTGGTTAAAAAAACAAGGCACACACTAACTCCTGATGCTCTTATTTTAAGAGCAATAGTTTTTTATTCTGTTTTGCTTCCAACACTTCCCAAATGACATAACCAGAACTACAAACAAGTGATGTCCACATAGCAACTTCTACCACAATGACACAACTGATCTAAATTTACACTGACACCACTTTACCTTAAATCAGCTTCTCCCACATGCACAGGCTTTTGCACTAGGTATCCAATTCCTTCAGTCAGCCTTAGCATCATATATAATTAACCTATGCTTGCTGAACTTCCTCATGAGAACTCTTCCAAGAGAAAGAGACGGAGAGCAGTCTCAGTGAATTTCCTTTCCTTGGACTGTTGCTTTACTGTCCTGGTGGGCATCTTTCGGATCTAGCACTGTCCTTGGACAATAATATTTTGTGTCGCTCCATTAACTACTTTGTTTTCAGAAACCATGCTATTGTTCCCCTCTCTCTTCAAAGCATAAAGTTAGACCTCATTTATTGCCAGTAATTTAGCCCTTCATATTTTGTTACACGCAGCTTGCTTAAATGCTATTAAAAGCACGACTCAGCCGAAGGCAAAATATCAACACTATCCAAACCAGCAAAATTCTGCCAGATTCAAAGGACCAAACTGTCACTCTACATACAAACAACAGTGCGCCACTAGAAAACACCAGAAATGCATAAAGAGCATCCCTAGTACCTTCTTGCATCAACGCCTGTGACACGCACACACACTGCCGAGCCTTCTCTATTTGCTACCCATGGATCGCTCCCTGGCAGGCAGCAGAAGGGATCCAGCAGAGCCCCACACCGCCAGCCTCACTCACCCAGAAGTAATCCCTGCTCCAGCCGCACAGCCACCGCGTCCCAACAATATCCTCCGGCGAGGAGAGGAGCCGCAGAACTGAACTTTCACTCCCAAAAGGCGCAGGAGAGCCGCCCTGCGCGCCTGCCCGGCCGCTGCCCGAGTTACCGGGGCACAGAACTAGCGGGAGGCGAAGCGCGCAGCCGGCCGGAGGACGGGCACCGCGGCTCTCCCTGCGCAGCAATCTCACTCACAAGGCGCGCATCGCTGGGGCTCTGCTCTCGCACACCGAGCCACTCGGCACAGCGAGCGCTGCCGAGACACATTGCCTTGTCTTAACCACATCTGAAAACATCAAGTTTTGGGGGGGTTTTTAACATTCCGCCAAAACAGCCGTTCATTCAGGCCGACGCCGCCCAGCAGGAGAGCAGCCGCAGCGGCGGAGAGGGTGCCGGGCTGACAGGGTCCCGAGCACAGCCCGGCGCTCCATGCTTCCAAACCAGCCCCGGGCGCGCTTTTGTCTGCGGAGGAGAAGGCACGGAGCGCCCGGGCGCTGCCGCCACATCACCGCGCTCACGGGC
>VZRH01000997.1:3044233-3055355 GCA_013397555.1 Urocynchramus pylzowi | reverse complement strand
AAAAATTAAAAAAAAAAAAAAAGGAAGGACAATAATAATAGTTACAATGCTGTAACCAAGTATTGGAAGGCTGAATCTAGAGGAGAACTTAAAAAAATTGAAGTTTTCAGCATAGCACATGCCCAACTACTGGGCCTGGCCCATAAGTTACATACTCTCTCTTGGTCTATAATTGTAGTCCATCTACACTGAGAATAAATACAACATTCATAACCTTGGTAGATGGTGGGCTTCTTGGTTTTCTAGGAGTTTTTACAATATTTAAATTTGTTTTGCTGGTTAGAATTCTTGTAAAATTCAGGAGATAAAAAGCTGTAATAATCACTGCAAGCAGTCACAGGGAGATATGTGTGTCAATAAATATGAAATTTTTAAGTGTGTGTATATATATATATATTAATTTCTACCAGCGCATGCAGAGGTTCTTGTTTGCAGTGTCTTAACATACTTCTCCCTGGCTCTACTTTCTGAATTCAGCATCTAGGGCAGATGTTCAGTCCTACAATTACTTCTGAAATGACATTTTTATAGTCTAACTCCTAAGTAAATAGTGTGGAGTATAGTATGGAAGGGTAGTTTTAGGCAGCTTATTCTAACAGTTGCTTCTTACATTCTTTTACAAATTGGTTGCTGCATGGATGCATATATTGCACCTACCTTCCTCAGGACCTTGCATGTCAGCAACAAATATCTCGTGTAATAGGGAATCAAGAGTGGCAGTTGAACCCACATCCTATTGTTCTCCAATCTCAGACATGTTGTAAGTGGGTAGCATGGCTGAGGGAAAGATTAACTGGTAAAGATACCGCAGGTCCATTGCTACTGTCAGTTGTTGGTTCCTTACAGGGTCTGCTCCAGGTTTGTAAGCAGTCCTGCAGGCACTGCTGAGCCACGGGGTCACAATTCATTGACTGAAACCTAGGATACTGATCTCCTTCTGGAGAGGTGTCTGAGGATTAGGAAAGATACCCTAGGGCATCTCATATTGTCACTCAACACCAACATCACAGCAAGCCTTTAGAGTCTCTAACTTGGAGTAAATTTTTACACAAAATATCTAGATGCATTCCGGCCCTCTTTTTCAGAAGGTCAGATTGAATCTTAAGTATTTCATTCTTTTCTGCTTATCTGGAAATAATTATCTCCAAAACAATACCAACAAGTAGCAAACAAACAAGAATACCACTAGGGTGTTTGTAATTGAGACCTTAGGCATAATTGTTTATCTGTGGAGGATAAAACACAGCTATTTATCTATGTTAACCTTTGACTAGTTTCTTAGTCACATGGAACAGCTTATTAAACAAGAAAGGGTGATGTATAGAGGTAACAGCTACTCTGAGGAGGTTTGCAAAATCAGTCTGTCACTGTTTCATTCACCCCGATGAGGTCAGAGCCTTCTAATTAAATTCAGTGAGTTCAGCCTTCAGTCTGCACTCTCAGTTGTCATAAACATGGTTGATATTTGTTATTAGTTATGCTGTAGTACTTCTCCCAGAGTGTTTTGGTTGATATTTGTTATTAGTTATGCTGTAGTACTTCTCCCAGAGTGTTTGGGGTTTGTGCATATACAGGAAGAAACAGACTTATTGCTATGGGAATAATATGTGCCTTCCTAACTCTGGAAAATATCCCTCTGACCACTAGGCTTGGTAAGTGTTACTGAGTTTCATCCATTGCTCATATCTGACTGTAATTTGCTGTGGAGCATTCTGCTATAGCTTTCTATAAGGACTTATATGAAAATTGCATTGAACCATATTCAGAAATGAAAATAAAGGGGGAAGGAATGGGCACCACCAGCTCCACAGGCTCAGCTGGAAGAAGCACCCCACCTCTCCTGGCTGGCAGGGCCAGTGCAGTGAGAGCTCCCTCTTCCGTTGCAGATAATTTTCATCATTGGGCATGCTGTCATTTTAACCCCAACATCTGGTTACCTGATAGATATTGCCCTACTTAACTTACATTTCCATCTTAAATTAACATTATTGTGTTCTGTTCTTTTACTGCTTATTATTGTTTACCTCTGTGCCATTGCTTGGGCTTTCTGTTGACTGACACAAAAATCGGTATCTCTTCCACAGAAAAAAATCTGAATAAGCTGAGTGCAATAACAATCATCAGGGCATAATTTTAAGTAAAAACAAAACAAAACAGGAATGTACAACATATTCAGAACAGCCTTCTCTATGGTTATTTGTAAGAAGTAAGTTTTTTGGGAAGTTGCGATCAAACCAGTCAGTGGCCAGATTTGAGTATTCTGTGTGTTCTTTCTAGTATATTGTAGATTAATAAAGTTGGTTTTTTTATTATCCCTAAGTTTTTCTTTAAATCCCTAAAGTTTTTTCTTTATCCCTAAGTTGGAGCCTGCTTACTTCAATTTTGGGTTGCATCTCACAGCATGCCAGTGCCCCCATGAAAATTATACTTTCATGGGGGCACTGGCATTGCACCAGGGTCAACCCATGACATGGCATCTTTGGCATTTATGATCTTGGTGAAAGTTAGTTTAAAGTGTCTTCAGTTTTTGTAAATCTGCAATATACTTCTTGTAATAATTAATAATAC
The DNA here is from genome assembly GCA_013397555.1 of Urocynchramus pylzowi. Classification (NCBI taxonomy): domain Eukaryota; kingdom Metazoa; phylum Chordata; class Aves; order Passeriformes; family Fringillidae; genus Urocynchramus; species Urocynchramus pylzowi. Next base: position 3,052,787 of record VZRH01000997.1, on the reverse strand, counting down.
ACAAGATTGTTTTTCAGTTAAGGAATTTATTTACTTCTTTTATCTCAATATACTTACAAGGTGAGTGTGAAACTTGTTTATCTGACAAGGTCCAAGCACAAGAATGAATTTTTAACACTTGGCTTTCAAATGCAATAAAAAATAATTTCAATAAAAACTATTTATGTTGGACAATGTATTACTATCTCCCAATAATCTGCCTCCTTCTGTGTTATCTCCTTCTCCTTTTCTCCCAACTGTCTGGTTCACCAACATAAGTCTTTAGGGAAAGAATAGTCATTTGCTAAATGCTTTCACAGCCCATAGCTCAGAAGGGTCCTGACCTGAGTGGTCTTTGGCCTTCGAATATTTTACAGAAATTTGTTACTTATTTTTCTTGTTTAGAATATATAATGGAAAATTTCCATTGTTCTCATGCTGTATTGAAGGTTATTTTTTATTCCAGTTAAATATGGTTGCTCTCAGAGTGCCAGGTTTATGATACATCAGATTCTGCAAAGCAATCGTGACACAGATTACACAGTATGATGGTTGTGTTACAGTAAGACATTGCGAAATAGTGCAATACTTTAAAGTCTTACAGTGGCAGCACAAATGACACACCATGATTTTGCTTTTGTTTGGACTCTGCTGGGTAGCAAATGTGTGGAACAAAAATCCTGGGTTTGTCTACAGCACTTACAGTACTACCATCAGTGCATGCTCCTGTGTGTTTGCCTTCCTTCAACTCTGACCAAGGATGAGTGAGCACCATTTTGAATACAAAGGCACTTCAATTTTCATGCTTATTCAATCCTGGGCCTCTGCTGAGACTATGCTAGTAAAAATGCCACACATAAAAATGATTTTATGATACATGTTTGTCCTCAAAAAGTCCAGCTGCAATAGTAACCGACGTGTCTGATGATAGAGCATATTTGTGCGTGAGAGTGAGAGAGTGTATGTATTTCCAGGAAGATTCAAACAAACAGTGGGGACAGACACATTATTTGAATATTTATCCTTTTACATTTGAAAATTCTAGACTGTGCAACTGTCAATTTCTCTGCCTTGCCACCATGTGTTTTAAGTCTAAGCAGCCACAAAATTCTCTGACCACTCAGATGACCAAATTCCTTCCTGAGTGTAAGAGTTCAAGTCAACTCCACTGTCTTGTATTTTTACATCCACAGATTTATGAAAAATGCTGTATTTTTCTTATAATAGTATTGCCTTCTCCATTTGGTTTTATTCTACACCAGTGAAAATGTCTTCAGAATTTCTTACAAGTGATGTACTGAGAAAAACAATGGTAAGATTTCGGAAGTTTATGTCCTAAATTTCCAGACAGAGAGGCAGGCAATATAATAGTCAGGAGTATTTCAGGAAACATATCTTGACCGCACTGGATATTTAAGGTTTCATTGCATCTAAAAAACCAAAGAACTAAAAAGAACTCCTCCTCCTTTTCAAGTTTCACGTTTCAATTTACAAATATAGAATTCAAATTTTGTTCAGTTTTCTCCACATAAAAAGCTGGCATGGCTGTGTTATCCTTTTTGCCGGCTCTCCTTCCACATGAACTTTTTAATCCAGTGGTTATCTTCAATTAAATTTGTGAAAAGCCTCAAAGATGTAAGTTGTTACAAGTTCTGTGAATTTCATGACTAGATGGAGAACAGAGACTTCACTATTGCTGCTGCTGAGGGAAGGAAATTCTGTTCATGTGGAATTTGGTCTTTGGTAGCACACTGGCCCATGACCTGGCTAACCACTTAGCAACTGCCAGCCAGTCTTTGCAGACTTTTCTTCACCTAGAGGCAAGAATAAAGTATAGAAGGGCGACACAGGAGGGAGCTGGTGGTCTGGTGGATACATCAGGGAGGTTTTGCAGGAGGTGAATTAATGATCTGCAAAGAGTAAAGGCAGTAAGATAAGGGAGACACAACTGCGGATACAACAGCAGAGGGATTTATGAAAGAGGAAACCCAGCTAGCAGAGGTGATTTTACAGAAGATGTAGGATACTAGTTTATAGGAAGTGAGGCTGTCTTAGTACTGTTGTTACAACCTGCTTACTGTAAATGTAATTGCTTGTAGACAATGGAAGACAATAATTGTAAATTACAAAATGTAGTGCAAAACCTATAATTTATGTATAATACGAGACACTATCCTCCCTGTTAACAGGCTTGGAGTTTAATGTCTTACTAGATTATCATGCCAATAACGAAGTTTCGTTATTTAAAAGGGATACATTATGGGAAAAACAATCATAGCAGCAATATTCAAGTACTTATCCACTCTGCAGTTTTCCCATGTTTCCAAGCTGTTAGTTGTTTTAAAAGGGACTATAATTACATTAAATACTTCCCTGTGTTCAAAAACTGAAATTGCTTGGCTTTCCACAAGATTATTAACCTGCAGTAAACATGGGTGAGGTGTTAGGTGTAAACACAATTGAAAAAGAATACAGCTGGTCAACACTATCTCATTAAAATGATGACTGCACAGCACAAAACACTGAAAGATATTTCTCTGTTATATATAAACTATTGAAGAATATTAATTTACCCATAGCTCTTCACCAATGGCATAAATTTAGTTAGAGTACCTTGATTTTCCTTTCTCTAGCTCAAGATAAATACTTTGTCTCCTCAAAACTAATTTTACCACTGGGACTAGATCCCTTTACCAGTAAAGTGCTGGTAGCTCTAAGGAACAATACCCTACATTCAGATCTAAGGGACCCTGTGTATAGACAGTGTTGTCACAGAAAAATATCTGACTCTCATTTCCCTCCACCCCATCTTGCTTGCTGGTTTTTTATCTAAGCAACATCATATTCAGGCTAGATATTAGAAAAAGATTCTCGATTCAGAGCATGGTCAGGCACTGGAACAGGTTCCACGGGGAAAGGGTCACAGCACCAAGCCTGACAGAGCGTTTGGAGTGTTTGGACAACGCTCTTGGGAACGTGGGATGACTCTTGGGGGTGTCCTGTGCAGGGCCAGGAGTTGGACTTTAATGATCCTTGTGGGTCTCTTCTAACTCAGGATGTTCTGTGATTCTGTGATATTTGCTAAAGGAACCCAGAAGAAGAATGAACCCTCAACTGTAGGAGAGCTACGGTCAACAGCAACTAAGCTTAACATCCACTGGGAATCCAAGTTGCACAGGTCTCAAATAAAATGAAGAACTTCCACTCCAATGTCATTTCCAAGCCAATATGGTCCAGTCAATGCTGGTCATTTACCAGAATGTTAGGAGAAAAGTTAGATGGCTGGGTGAGCACCTGATAAGGAATCTAGATACATGACTGTTTTCCCCATCAAGAGGGATCCAAGAAGTTAAAGCAGTTAAATTTTTTCTTATTCAGAAGACAGTGGTGAATATTCAGGGATATTCTTGCTGAATGCCAGCCCACAGATGCCCTCTGGAAACTAGCAGCTGTGAGAAAATAAAGGAATTCATAAAAATAGCTAAGGAGAGAACAGGAACTTGGGCAGTTGATGTGCAGTTAATCTCAATAACAGACAGAAACAGAAATAAATCTCATGGAGGAATGGAAAATACTTTTCCTCCCTGAGCAATGGTGCTAGCAATAGAAAAGTTATGTGAACAAATAATATATGTTAAGACAGTGGTAAAACCAAACATATTTGGAAGAAACACTTCCTCTAAAACTTGTGCTCATTTTTTCCTATGTATTTTCAATATGAGAACAATAAAAAATACATTGCCCAGAGAATGCAGGTAACATTTTCCTAGAATATAGTAGTGTAGAATTTGTGTTCATATCTGTATAGCTGATTACAACCCCTTCTTTCCTCTATCTTAAAGAAAGGTTGTGTTAAGGAACTTGCTGTATAATAAAGAAGTTTATTTTATGGTTAGAAAGAAAATGCATTTTGTACAGGGACTTCTTATACTGAGTATACCATTTTGGTTCTCAGAATAAAGTCTTGCACTGGACCTCATGCAAAAGAATAAATTCAGAGCATTTCCCAGTCACCACAATAAGGTTGTATTTAAAATGTAGGTACAAATTCATGCATTTTGATGTATGCCTGTGGAGCCAAAGTGAGGTAGGCTTACAGCAATATTCAGCTAAGCTACCTTTAAATGCCTCTTTTTATCAGTGACCTTTTCTTTAGAATTTCTGTGATAACACTTGGGGATATCACATTAAGTTTCTTAGTATAAAATTGAGCACTGAACAGACTTTTAGAAAGATTATGGTGCTAGAGGGATATTTAATGGTGAAATCACTTACTGTAGTACTCATTTCTGAGAGCAAAGGTCTGAAGTGAAATGAATTTGGTGATCTTTGATTAGTCCTCATTGGGCAGAGGTCCATGTCTGAAGTCAGCTATGTGTATAATTAGGTATAATTTTTACATCTGTTCAATAGAGGTTAATTGAACTATCATAATAATTGAATTCCAGTACTTCTGATTTTTTCTGTTCCAAGTGTTCCTGTTAGATCAAAGCCAAGTATTCATCATCCAACACATTTGTAGGAAATTCCTGTTGCATTCAGTATTTGGTTTATGGGTTAATGCAGGGCATTGGCATTTTTCAAACGTCTAAGCACAAATAATGATTCAAGCTTTCAAAATAAACAAGCAAAAAAAAAGAACAAAATGCATGCTACACATAAATTGATTCTATACTGAAAATTCCTCATAACTTAAAGAAACTGTCAAAAGCACACAGGTTAGCAACTGACAAACTGACAAAGCTGGAAAAATTTAATAATCCTACCTATGTATTTTGCAAGAGTTTCACTCTTCTTGTGGTAGTATTTTAGATTCAGTTTGCATTACACATATTCAGTAAGTAAACACTTTGCATTAGCATTGAGCCTGAAATAATACAGCTTTATTTTTTCCCTACAGTCACAGGTGTGCAAACACATGACAAAAACATATGCATGAATGCTGTGTGTATTTACATTTCTGTGTATGTGAGCAGTTACACATATTTTACAAGGTTACTGTTCACTCATTCAGAAAACTAACAGGGTTTTTTTTTTACTGCTTTCTTATGAGAAAAAAAATAGGCACCGTGATGAACAGCATGCAATTATACATTCACCTGGGATCCAACATTATTGGATTATTTTTGGCTCACTACACTTGTCAGATCTACTCTTTAATTTTTTAAGGAAACCTTCATTTACTGACTTCAGCATTCATGAAAAATACAGACTTATGATACTGAAGTTCTCTGTCCATTCAAATAGGCAAGGTACTGAACAAGTTTTCTTTCACAGATCAGGAAGGAAAAGCATTGTCCATACCCATTTAGCTATAGGCTTCTCAGTGAGGACTGTCCACAGAAGAGTCAGAGATGGTCAAGGAGTGCAATTTCACCAGAACTAATTCAGAAATTTAGATAGCATATGAAAAATCATAAAAACTAAAAATATTCCATCTGAAAATAATTTTTAAAAAAAACTGAAATACTGCCATTTTGTCTCAAGGGCTTTATGAACATTAAGATTGAATGACCCTGATCTGTCAGCTCACTCGACTACTTCTCTCACGGTACACAGGTTTGATATTAGCAGTATCTCACTTTGACGTAGCATGGGAGTTTTGGGAGTCACTGTCTCTCTGGGGAGTCCAGCTATAGTGGAAAATAGAGGTGAGGCACAAATATATCACAATTACTAAACTGAAAATTCAATTTTTTACTTAATGAATCCTCTCAAACTATTGAGATTTTTGCGGGTAAATTATTTCTTTTTTAACTAAAAGTCTAAGTTTCTGAAGGAGGTTTGGCTATCAATCCATTTTACTTTTAACTACCAAATAATTTTCTGAAGAAAGTTTCATTAGTGACCTATTAGACAAAGGACTGGTGTTACTACCCGAATTAATCCCAGTCTGCAAGTAGTTGTCTCAAGAACTTTTAGAGTCAGTCACACTGGTGGACTGATTGCAGTGGTGTTTCTGTTTCAACAACTGGAGTCAAGAACAGTGCAGAGTTTCAACAGTGCAGAGAATGCAGGACTGATCCCTACAAACACACTCAACCTTTTTTGCAACTAAATCCCATAAACCAACTTCAGTGGTGCAATGAAGTTCATTGTCTGCTAAGTCATTGTGAATCATAAAGTCCCCATTTGTGTGGTATAAATCAACATAACTATTCAACAATTAAATCTACAATGAATATATTTTTTAAATTGCCAAGCATTATGTTTCATTTTACAAGCTTGCACATGCATTCTTTACAACCTACTGTCGTGTAATGCTTTATAAATGATACTTGATAAACAACAGCTGTATAATCTTAGAAATATTCATCAAGAGGCACATATATCCATGGTAAATCACTTTTGACTTGTACAATGCTGGTGGCTGGCATATATTCTCCTAACTGCTTGCATGTGGAACATAATACGACATGGCACTATACTTCTGTGAGACAAAAATACATTCAGAAAACACACTAGGGTATCAATTGCAAGAAAGAATGAAAAATGTTTGTCAAATGCACAGTTGCAAAGTATAAATCTCACAGTAGATGCCATACTTATGCAACACCACTATGCATGTTTTGCATAATAATGCAAAATAACGTCTATTTTCAAATTGGACTTCATTGCACTAATTTTCACAGTTTATTGGCACTGAATAATAAAGCTTAGGGAAGATGTGGTATCAGGGATTGGCTTTGCTCTCCCATAAATTAAACTAAGCTGTCCTGTATTCCTCTCAGCTGTTAGAGTTCTACTAATTCCCTAGATTATGTCATAGTTTATTTCCTATCTGTTATACATGTTTCAACTTTTCAGAAAAGTCCTTGAGAGGCAGAATATAAAATAAAAGGGTTCAGGTATTCTTTCAGGTTCTTTGCGACTTCGGCAGAGCCAGATACAACAGTTCATATGTCAGTGAGTTTTGGAAGAGATAAAGAGAGAAGAACATCATTCACATGCTGATGGCAAGCGGGTACTGATGCTGTTACATGGCAGTGAGACTAAAGAATTGAAGTGCACTGTGATTGCTACCTTTGGGCTCTGTGCTGAATTGAATTGCTCATTATAGCAGCCTCTAGCTTTATTGAGACTGTGCAGTTTCTATTTAACATTTACACTATAAGGATACAAGTATTGTTCAAGAAGCACCATTTATCTGTTGTATAGTATCTTCTGAGGAAGCCAAAGTCTGAGGTACAAACTGTATCTACTCCACTCACATGGCAATTTCCATGACACAAGCTATACTTGTTTTTTAAAAATCATGGATAGGATTCTCCTTACCAAACCAAGCAAAACACACCCAATGTAAACCCCTCAGCTAGAATTCCTCTAATACCCAATGGAGAAAAACAGACCAATTAATCCCATCCTAAATACTACCTGAGAAAAGAGGATGAACCTCCCTGTGGAGGGTGTGCAGACTCTAGAGGCAGCCTAAAAGGTTTCCTTAGAGTAGAAATACATTTTTTTTATAGGGTAGTGTGAAGTGAGATGAGTGCAGCCAGCTGTGTCCCTTTTAGTGTCTGTGCAGCAGCCATCCCCCCCCAGCACAGCTGCCCTTAACTACAGAGCACATGGGGGTTGTGTGCATGTGGCACAATTTACCCCAGCTGTGCAAGTGAGATTTCATTCAGGCAAGTAGCTTCGTTTACCTGATCTGTTGTGTCTGCCTAAAATTAGGAACTTGGTTCATGAGTGTGTAAATAGCTTTTATATGAGTTACACAAAGCAGTAGAAAACCTTTTTTTCCAGCATAACCCTACAGGATCTGGAGTTGTTTGAGGAAGATGTTGCTTGAACAGGCTTTCTACTAGTTGTTTGTATCCATGGTACACATGAAGAAGAATTTGCTGTCTCTGCTGTTCTGCATTTGTTCCTGTGTTACACCAAAACATCTCAGGTTTTTGACAGAAGTTGACAGAGTCTCTTTATATCCTCTTATCTCCATTATGGAAAGAGGAAAAGCTGGAGCATATCTTTTATTCACTTATAGAGGCACAACTTAGGCAGGAGCTCTCAAGAAAGGAGGTGCTGCACAGGAAGTCTCCTGGATGGCTAATTAAAAGATGACCTTTGGGCTTAGGGGAAAAATTGCATGTTACTGAGACAAATGGTGGAAAACTAAGGAATTCTGCTCATTTCTCAAGTCTGAATTTGAAAATATAACTCACACAAGACAACAAATTTCTCTGCTTCATTTCTTGCTCATTAAAAGTTCTTATTAGGAAGTGTAGAAGGTACATTTTCTTTGCCCTTTTTTTTTCAGGAACTTTAAGGAGTTCCTATTAAGAAACACCAATAAATTAATTGGCACTTTTATCTGTTGTGTTGGCATCTCTGGTTTTATCTGTGCATTGTGTCTATGTTTGTTTGTGAACAGATACAGGTCCTGCCATGTATTTATCCCTCCAACCTGTTTTAGACCTTTTTAAACAACGTGCTCACTAATAGTTTTTCTTTTTTTAAACATTTCTGTAGAAACAAAGACCAGATCTACTAAACCAAATCCAAGAGCAGAAGAGATCTTACTGGTCTGCATTTCTGCATAAGTAAGAGCAAGTAGTAAAAAAAAAAAAAAAAA
>VZRH01000997.1:3002685-3037243 GCA_013397555.1 Urocynchramus pylzowi | reverse complement strand
AAGCTGGGTTTAGCCCTTAGGTATCTCATTCCTTTGAATCATAGGACCATTTAGGTTGGAAGAGTCCTTTACAATTATCAACTCCAACCACCAAACTAACACTGCCAAGCCAAGCCCACCACTAAGCTCTGAGTCCCTAAGTCCCACATCTGCATGTCTTTTAGATACCTCCAGGCAGGTACTCAGCTACTTCCCTGAGCAGTCCTTTCCAATGCTTGATAACCCTTTCACTCAAGAAATTTTTCCTTATATCCAAACTAAATCACTCCTGGTGCAACTTGGGGCCTTTCTGTCTTGTCCTGTCATTTGTTACCTGAGAGAAGAGACCAACCCAAGAGACCACCTTGCTACAACCTGCCTTCAGGCAGTTGTAGGGAGTGATAAAACCCAGCTGCTTCTGCCACTCCTCATCAGACTTGTGCTCCAGACCCTTCACCAACTTCATTGCCCTCCTCTGGACTCACCCTGGCACCTCAGTGTCTTTATTTTAGTGAAGGGCCCAGAACTGAACAGGATTCAGGCTGAGAGTACAGGAGGATTACCATGCCCTAGTCATGCAAATCTCAGTGTCCCATTTATTAATACAGTTATTTTTCGTGGCTTCTTTGTAAGAATAAACTATTAGAAAGCATTCAAACTTTAAACCAATTAGGTATTACAACAGTATAAGTATTTCAGGAGATTAAACATCTTCTATGAGTATATGAACAGTTTCCTTTCCAGCTTAGAGTCCCTTGTCAACACTTTCAGTATCCACCAAAGACCCAAGATGCAGATGGTCAGCACCTGCTTGCTTCAGGCATTGGTTCAGCTGTACACAGTCCTAAGTGCACTGTCACTGCTTAACAAATACATCATAAATAATTACTGTAATTAATACTGAAGCTACTTCCTTGGGCTACCCATGCTTTCTGTGTCAGTTCTGCTGCATGTAATAGTGCTAATCTTTTAGGCTAAGTAGCTATTAAATTCTTTGAGTTTGGTGAGTTGTTTCCAGAGCAGAAAAAATTAAATATCATTAGAAATTTGCCTCATATTTCTATTTATCCTCAGAGAATTTATCATCAGTTCTTGCTTGTCTGAGCACATTAGGAATCAGTCAAAAGGAGACTGCTCATAATCCCTAATCACCATTTCAAATTTTTCTACCTAGTCCTGAAACGTTGTCCCTTAGCCACACTACCACAATTCCTTTGCTATCTTCTGAGCTTTCCTGCTGCCTTTGTGGTGACATCTGACTCAAACATATTTACAAATAAGTCAGAACAACACTCAGTCTCTGTATTTCCATTCAGACTCCAGGGAAAACTCATAATTATGTAGTTCTACAGATATTTTCTTCAGCAATAAATGTAGTTTAAAAGGATCCTTCCACTTTCTGCCCTTTTTTACTTGTTTCTATCCTGTTTTAGCCCCTCTATGCTGCATTAAGTCCTCTCTGAAATACCAGTGCAAATGTTTATGGGATTATAGTGTATGCTTGATCACTAACATGCTTCAAGGTAATCATTCCTTTCCTCATATTTGCAAACCTTAAAAAAAAATTTAAAAGCACCACAAGTGGATTTTTTTCATGGATTTGCCTGAGCACACAACCTTACTCCCCAAATTGCAATGGTAGAAGACAAGAAAGAGCAGAAACAAACAGGAGCAAAGGGCTATTTTGTCTGTTGCTGGGAAAAAAAAACAAACCCAAAAAAAAAGCAATACCAAAACAAGCCCACAGCCCTCATAGCTCAGTGTTTATCCCAGCCTTGTGTACTGGTTTGTGATTGGGACACAGTCTGATCTTGTTCCAAAATAAAGAGGAATGTGACTGTTACCTGATTTAACCTGACTTGAAACTAGCAATTGTTCTTACAGGTTCCACAAGGCTTGTGATGGCCAAAAGATCACAGATGTTCTCTGGGAACCAGCCTACCTCTAATAGAGCTGCATCTCGCTCCATTGGACTGTGTTTCAGTTTTTGCTTGCACCTAAAACTAGTTGCTATCAATTAGCTATCCTGTCTTTCTCCTTAGTTTCTATGGGCAATCTGAAAATACCATGGCAGAGGCTCAAGAAATGAAAGGGGACAATTGACTTTGATGATATGCTATGTATTTTGTTACTTTTAGAACTCTTCTTTGCTGGCACACTGCCTTAGGGATGTTTTGTTATTATCACTGTTGTCAGTTCTGAACACTAAAATTTACTGTATTTGATGTTAAAATCTCAACTCAAGGTTGTAATATCTATAAAGAAAATATTGCTATAAAGATTAAACTCTGAAGAGGTTGTTCACATCCATGAGCAGACAGTAGAAATAAATACTGAAAATCTTATCTTTTTCTATTTCTCTGAGAAGCAGGAAACAATATGAAAAACATTTATTTCTATTTGAGAAAAAATACTTTTAACAATACATAATCATTATCAGTCAATACTCAGATGTTGATAGTAATTGCTTGGAAGATGTTTTTCATTATGACCTTTAAATGCCACAGACCTAAGCAATGATGTACAAAGAATATTCCTTCATTTCAATATCTACCAGGAAAAAATTAAATTGCTTTTGAGTATAAGCAATATGTATGATAGTGGGACATATCTACACATTGGGTCAACCTGCACAGTGAGCAACGAACAGGATAACATTCTGAATTTGCAATCACCACCTTTGGGCATGGCATTTCTTGCTGCTAACAACCCTCAATTCATTACTCTTTAAGTACAATGTCAATGCTTTTTCTATGATCCATCTGAATTTTTTCTCACTAGTACATTAAACACACTATACAAAAATATTTTCCTAAATGCAGTCCTAACATATTAGTCTTTGCCTAATTGCAGCAGCACGATTTTGCATGAATTTTACAATTTTATCCAGCTATACAACTAATAGGATTATTCAGAATCATGTTAATAATATATTTTCTCAATTTTGGAGCTGCAAAATTCTTATGTTGTATCACATTATTCAGCAGAAGGAGCTGAGATGGAACTTTTTGTATGGAGAAGGTACTCGGTCATTGCCTTTTTAGAGTTTTTTGTACTTCCTTTTGAATTATTTCAAATTACGTGATCAATGTTTGATGCTGTCCATAATTAATTGTAAAGAATTCAATAAGTGGGGTCAGTAAGTCTTACTACTGTTGAGAGTATCCTGTATGTATTGGCCAAATCTTATATGCAAATGCTGATTTTTTCATTCAAGTATCTAGGAAGTAATTGCTGTAACTGATTAATTTTAAAATAAAGAGCAAATGTGAACTTAGACACATACAAGCTGCATATTTAGTCTTGTTGAGGTACTTATATTTGTTGAAATATGGTATTTCAGCAGCAGAAATACTGTTTAGGAAGCAGATAATTACTCTTATAAATCAGATGATCTTCAGAATAAAATGACATATTCACAAATGAGAAGAGTGCCCCCAAACTCTGGCTGCTTACCAAAAGAAAAAGAAAATATTTGTAACATTTTATATTGCAGAATGAAGCATATGAGGAGTGGGAAAAACTAATTTTCTGAAAGTGGGTGGAACTGACACAGTTTTGGTTTTTTTCTTTTTAATCTCTCCTTTGCATTTAACTTCCCCTTTATGCCCCTTTACACCCAGTAATCTCCAAGCTCTTTTAAATCATTAATGAATGAACCAGGCTGAACCAGGCCTCCCACTGATTTTATAAAGCAGGAACATATAATTAGGCTAATTTACAGGAGAAAGAGCTGATGTACTGGAAGGGTGAGTGACAAATCCAAGATCCCGAAGGACGCCCAAACCAGAATCAGTTATAAAACCTATGCCTTTTAACAGCAAATCTATTTTTTTTACCCAAACCCCTTTTGCAGTAGTTGTACAGGAATGGGTGCTAATGTTAAAATACCATCTTCTCCCACAAAAGGAGTTGTGCTAAAGTACTGGCCAACTAAAAGCACTTGTCAAATTAATAGGGTGATCAAGTTTATGCCTTCTTCCCTCACCACAAGCTCAGGCAAAAAAAACACAGGCCTCGGGTCCGGATCCACAGCTGGCAGAGGAGATGCCCCAGTGCCTCTGCAAATCTAGGCCTGTTTAATAGGAAGACCAAAAAAATACCTGCTGCCTGGACTTTTAAAAAAGATTTTACTTAATGGACACTGAGGAAAAGGAAACTAACTAACCAAAGTACAACTCAACACTTATCTTTAAGTCCACTGTGAAAGCTGCGCTGAAGCGATAAAGTGGTCTCTGTAACTCAGTAAAGGCCTCAGCTTTCCTCAATCCTTTATTTAAAGCTCTGCTGACCTAACCACGTAAAGGAAAATAATCTTCAACCTATATTTGTGCCGTGATTAAATCTGCATGAGCTCCAAAAGCAGCCACGACTGACAGTAGAGAAGAGGGTCTTGGGATATTCAGCTGTGATATGTTGTTTCTGTGAAGGTCATCTCTTCTTTCAATCACAGTGAATGATTGACTCCACGTGAAGTTCATATTGCACGACGTTCTTTCAGAAATGATTCATGTTAATGGTGTATCTCCAGGGATTGATGTTCAACAGAAGCTACATCTCAAGCTTAAAAAATGATTTAGCAATATGAAAGCCTACAAACCAAAGCTCACGTAGAGACATTTGATGGTAAACATCAGAGAATAAATACAACTAAGAGTCATAAAATTGGATAGACAATAAATCTGACTGTTTAAGACCTTTCGGGGCTCAAATCATAGAATCCAACATCACTTACGTAGCCATTCCTACATTCAGCTGGGAATCTTTCTTTCTTTGTGCATCTTTCCCTGAGATGAAAACAGAAGACATTTTCAGCATTCTGACAGGTTGGAGCTGCTTAAGGAAGTAGCTATATCAAAAAACATAACAAAGTGCAATTCTGAGGAAATACAGCTCCCCCAACACTACCCCCTCTCCTTACCTCAGTGTTCATGGGACATACCTTCCTGAGAGTGGTACTGGAAACCTTTATCCAGATTTGGAAGCATGGCAGTGCCACACCCAGGCTGTGGTTGGGAGGAGAGGTGACACACTGTGTCTTTCCCCCCAGGAACTACTGCTCCTCTGCCTCCCCAAGGCCAACACTCCCCTGCTCTCACACACATGGAACTGTTTATTGGTTAGTGTTGAGCTCATGAGCACACCCTGTTATAGGAAAGACCAGATTAAGCCAGGGTTCCTCCATCAGTGTCTGTCTCTGACCCAGATGTAAGTTTTGTGAGGAGACCTGGTGGCTGGCAGCCTGCTGGAACTACTGATGAGTGCTTAAGGAGGAAGTTATGAGGCTGGAAGTCATGTAAATGTGTACTCATATCAGGACAGGGTTCTGTAGGGGTGGGTTTTTTATTACTATTCCGAAGCACTTTTTTGTATTTTGTCAAATGTTGACATTGATGGGGGAAAGGGATTGTCCTTGACAAAATATAAATATAGAAAACGTGAAGTCAGAAAAGAAAACATTACACATCTCAGCTTTCAACTGAAGTGACATTTGAGAGGGATTTCTGCTGAGGAAAGGTGGCATTCTGTTTGAGATTGTCTGAGTTTACATAGGCATAAGCAAATAAGTGGATTTTTAAAGATCAGGTCAGTAATTATGAAGATTATCTTGGTATACATTTGCTGTCTTTATTAATATGTTATGGTAGGACTATAAATATTTTTTCTGTATTGGGCTCAGAAATGTAAGTTATCTTCAACTTTTGCTGTCCAAATAATGCCTCTAGCGCCCTGAGCTTCAGAGGAAGTTATACAAACCTCACAGCCAGTGAGTGCATTATAGCTATTTACCATTCTTAAAAAACACTACTTATGATAGGTCTATATTGTCTTGATATCTATATGATTGTTCAGTCCTTTTTTTATCTTACTGAATTCTTAGTCTCAATGATTCCTAATGGTAGTGAATGTCACACCTGAAATACTGAAAAAGTGTTGAGCTTTCTGCTGCTTGCTTGCACCAAATGGCTCCCTCACTTTACAAGCAAGCTCAAGCTGTGGGTCCCTGACTGCCTGCTCCAGAGCAGGCAGTATTGTACAGACTCATGTAGAGTGAGCAACTTTTACAACATCTCTAGGGACAGTCTTTTCTTTCTCCCTCAGCATCCACAAGGAGGCTGGGTCACACACAGCCCACTGTGTTACATCTCTGTTCCTGTAGCACTCTCTGGCTCTCCACATTCATGATTGCCACTACACATTGCACAGGCCTGTAGCTGATTTGCTTTTTCAACTGCAGTTGCACATCAGTCTGTGTACAGTGAAGTCCCAGGTCTCCTTCAGATGATATAATCAGCTTAAAGCTTTCCAGGTTGAATAGATTATTTTTCTTTGATGTTCTTTGTTATCACTGTGACTTTTCACCTATCTTATTTAAGTTCCTTTCATATTCTCTACAGTCACCTCAGGTACTGTACAGGTATACAACTTAGTCCGCTCAACAGACTTTGTTGAAATGCTATCCTTTCACCTTTCCAAGTCATTAATGAACTCATTAAACATCATGGCACATCATAAGGAGCACCTGGGGCAATTAATCCACCACTGTGATGGGATCTAGTAATTTAATCTTACTTGTTTTTCATCTCTAATCAGGTCTAGACTGCAGCAATCTTAAAATCTTCTATTTAAAGGGTTCAAACTGTGTCCTGACCCATCTGTTAATGTACATTTATTTCATATTTATAATTAATTCCCCTAGGACTAAGTATAATTGAAAGCCAAAATTCAAAAATCTGTCTAAAATTCTAAAGCCCACTTTGAAAAAAACCCTACCAAATGGTCAGCCTGCTGTGTTATTACCTGGCTAAGCCTTTTACACTGCTGTGGTAGGAACTATACGAAAAATACTTTCTGCTGCTTAAAATATTCCTTTTCCAGATACAGGGTCTTATGCTGCTTTGTCCATCTACTGTTCAAATTTCTGCATATTTTTTTCAATCCCTTAGCATTTCTTTTGTTCCAACTAACTAAACGGAATGCTTCAAATCTACCGTAGAACTGAAAGGTGGATAACATGAGAGCATAAATAATTTGTGGAGCAGAGACAGAAATACAGGATTCCCCCATCTCAAGAGATCAACAACACCTATATCTCTTGATTAATGATCAGAGGAACAAGAAATTTATCATAATTCCCCAGTGATCTCTGCCCTGATGTTTATCCGTCATTTTCTAATTACTTTCTTCACGTGAATATAGCCAGTCCTTTTAGGGCAATCTCATATTTCTAAAACTCTTATCTATAGTCAGACTGTCTTGTACTGTAATTTTTCATACAATTTTCCCATTTAATTTTTTTGTTGTTGTACGTTGTAGGATACAAATGAAATGGACGGTTTTGCCTACTTTGTGACCAATGATTTTCTATTTTTTTTAACGTAAACTGATACAAATTTTTCAAATACGGGCAGACAAAAGGCAAAGCAGCATCTCAGAATGGATGCATATTCTAGCTATTCTCCTGCCTCCTGAGAAATTGCCCTCAGGGACAAGGGAAGACAGGCTGGGGGAGTTGGGTTGTTCAGCCTGGAGAAGAGAAGGCTCCCAGCAGACCTCATTGCAGCCCTTTAGTACCTAAAGGAGGCCTGTGAGAAAGGTGGGTGAAAAACTCTTTAAAAGGGCCTGTTGCAATAGAACAAGGGACAATGGTTTAGAACTAAAAGAGGGTGTATTTAGGGGTATAAGGAAGGAGTTTTTTACAGAGAGTGTGGTAAAACACTCTTTGAAAGGGTTGCCCAGAGAGGTGTGGAAACCATCAGGGTTTGGTTGGATGGGGCTCTCAGCCATCTGATCTAGTTGAGGATGATCCTGTTCATTGTAGGAGGGCTGGACTAGCAGACCTTTAAAAGATCCCTTCCAATCCATACTGTTTTATGATTCTATGAATATCAGGAAATGAATCAATTAAAAAAGGAAAGGAAGAAAAAGAAGAAAAATATTCTTCCTAGAAATCTTGAAATTACCTTCTTTAATCAGTTCTTCATCAGAACTCTTTAAATTTTCTAGTTTGTTGCTAACATGAAGATTCAGTTTTTTCCAAACTTGACCACAAAAGCCCCTGCTTGGCCTCTCTGAAATCAGAAATTTTACTTCATCTACTAGAACCTGTTTTTTTTAGCAAAGAATAATATGATTTTAGTTGTATTAATCACCTCTGCTGAGCTTCAGTAGCTCTAGCAAGTTAGCAAATGTGTAGATGTAATGGGCCTGTAAAAACATTCCCTATTTCTTTGAGACTTGGTGATTATTTTTCTTTGTCTGCTGAATTAACCAAGTAATGATTAATGTTGGCCTGATAAGTCTTACATAAAAGTGAGACATTAATTTTATCTTTATCATTATAAGGCTGTCTAATGTCATGAATGGCTGCAAGAGGTCTGAAAAGATTAAATAATTTTGAGAGAAGGCTAACCTTTCTATCTAAAAAAAAAAAACAACAGGACTATTTAAATTATTTCCTCTTCTTCTAGCAGATACGTGAACTGCAGCTGAGATTTATGTAGTTTACATTTTTTCCGAGTTGCAATGGCCCAAAGGGGGCTGCTTTTCTTCTTGAATAGCTAAAGCACACCTTTCATCAATCTTTTTCTCTTTCTGCCATTCCAGGGCACCTCTGCATGTCGGCCAATTTACACATTTCAAGGTGGAACAGGGGAAATATGTACCAAGAAACCCCTTGCTTTGAGAATACTTCTGAAATACCATTTGTGCTCCACTGTTTACCTGGGTAGGCTAAGAACAGCCTCTCTTAGATGAAGTAATTTTCTTTGGGTGAATGTTTTATAAGCACAGTAATACCCACATCCTGCTGCTGGTTAATTCAGTAGAAGAGTGACCCCATATTTTAAATATTATTCACAGGCATCCATTCAAACTCTCAGTGGGAATCTTCAAAAGCACAAATGGAGGGTAAGTCTCAAATTCTTTTTGACTTCCAACAGGACTGAGACTCCTTATGGCTCAGAGCATCTTCCATAACCAATAAAATGCCAAGCTAAAACCATTGCACTGCAGTGAGGTTGACTTATGCTGAAGATAAGACAATGTTTCTGAGTTTATTGAAGCTATTGTTTTGTGTAGTTTTATAGCTTAAACTTCAGTAAGTGTTATGAACACCATATCCTTTAAGATTACGGGAGGAGAAATTTATCTAAAAGATAAAATGCCTGATAAGTAATGAAAAGAAAATGATACTTTTGTATCAAGTTCAAGATTTAATGCATGCAAACGTGAACTGCCTTGATATGCTTATTGTGGTATTTGCACTAGGACATGTTGACAGAGGAGAGGGTGCAGAGGAGGTTTCCCCATGAGCAATGAATGCCCTGTGAGGTACCTGACCCAGGTGGGGCTGGGGGTCTAGCTGGGCAGTTCCCCCTGTTTTTAGAGTACGCTGAAGCTTCATCCAGTCTTAGTAGCCTTTTGCACATCCTTAATCGTGGTGTTTCAGTTTATTGTATGCTAATTAGACAGACCTGTTGGTTGAAGGAGAAGAATCAACACCCCGTAATTACCTCATTGTAAAACGTAATGAGCTTTGGAACCTGGCTTACTGTAAAAATTGCAGCATAATAAATAGAACACAGTTTTCCAACTATAAACCAGCAGTGAATTCTGTTAGTGTATTTCTTCATGAAACATGTTTATGTGATAGTCTTCCAATTTTATGGCTGAAGTTTATCACCATAAGGTGCATTTCATGACAGCCAAATAACTACATTCAGTTAGGCTTGTCACCATGTGCCTTCAGTATCAAGACACATGCTGATTGTATCAAATAGTGTTGACTGTCTTTGGCTGCAAATAGAAGAGATGATTACACTGTTCTCTTTAGATGTGATGTAATATCATTCACCTCACTAAAAACTGAAGGTCAAGGTTGTCTAAGAATATGAGAAAGATCATCAATTGAAAGCTTCATAATGTGATGATAATGCACTAAGAGAGACAGCAGTAGTTTTACATTAATATTTTTGTGATTTCTTATGCACAAGACAGTGCACAGCCTAGAAACTAAGCAAGTAACTACTGGTACGTTTATATAGAAAATAGAACAATTTCAGAAATTCTGATGCTACCATATTTTGCAGTCACCTATTTATCTCACAAAGGTCAGTAAAAACAGTTTACCCTCTTGTGTGAAATTCCAGCAAAGGATTAGCACATTATCAATCTATTTATGCCAGAATGTCATTATCATCTCCCTGAGCCTGTGAGAAAGTTCAAGCGAAATAAGGGGTTGTGATGGAATCTAGCGAAGCAGTTTTAAGGAAAAAGAGTTTGCTCAGGATCATAGTCAAGCCACTGGCAACACAGCTTGTATTGAATGTGGGTAATGGAAATGCTTGAACCTCATTCCAGTAGTAAACACAGAACATATAGCACACCTTGGTACACGCTGTGGAATTGGAATGGAAGTCCAAGTCGCACAGTAGCTTTAAGGGGAGGCTGGTTTCAGTCGGTTGCACCTCGAGCAAGCAGTGTGTCACTGCATGGGAGGCAAGGGGGAGGCAGAGTGGGACTCATGGGGTGCCCCTTACCGAGCAGGCAGTGTGTCACTGCACGGGAGGCAGAGTGGGAATCACAGGGTGCCCCTTACCGAGCAGGCAGTGTGTCACTGCACGGGAGGCAAGGGGGAGGCAGAGTGGGGAATCAGGGTGTGCCCCTTACCGGGCAGGCAGTGTGTCACTGCATGGGAGGCAGAGTGGGGAATCACGGGGTGCCCCTTACCGAGCAGGCAGTGTGTCACTGCACGGGAGGCACAGTGGGCATCACAGGGTGCCCCTTACCGAGCAGGCAGTGTGTCACTGCATGGGAGGCACAGTGGGAATCACAGGGTGCCCCTTACCGAGCAGGCAGTGTGTCACTGCATGGGAGGCAGAGTGGGCATCACAGGGTGCCCCTTACCGAGCAGGCAGTGTGTCACTGCACGGGAGGCACAGTGGGCATCACAGGGTGCCCCTTACCGGAGCCTGGCGTGGGGGTGGCTCTGGCTGCCATGGCAACCACGAGAGGAGCTCCGGCTCTTTGCCCTCAGCTGGAGACACTTGGTCCCCTGCTGCCTTGTCGCCCGTGGCCCTGTGGCAGCCAGACACTCACCCCACCTATCTGGAAAGAGCGGAGATCTGGGAGAGACAAACTGATCTGTGGTAGGTTTTCTGCTCCCCCCGCTAGCACGTGAGAATAGGAGAATTCAGAAGAAAAACACAGCTTTTATATTGATAAAATAATCATTATGAATTAGATCGTAATCTGTTTGGAAAAGACAGTTTAGCCTAATTTAGGACTGCATACAGAAGTATTTTTATGGTAGACATTGAAAGGCATTGTGAAAGCAAAGGAGGACAGGCATTTTCATCCTTAAAATGTGTCATTGTAATCCTTAACCTTATTTTCTCTCATTCAGGACTCCCATAACATATAATAACATATAATCTTCATAACAGTATAATAATCTATAATACATAATAACATATAATCTTCATCTAATAATACTGATCTATATTCTTAACATCAACCACACCTTAGTATGTTTTAGTTTAGGAAAACACATAGAGCCTGGAATAATGACAAAAGTTGAAATTATCTTATCTAGAAAATGTTGTATTCAGGGATTAATTTCAATGAGGTTTTAATATAAATTTTATTGCTTTAATTTTAATTTTTCTGTTTTGTTAAATGAGAGTTGTCCCCTTAAGAACACATTTAGAAAGAGAAACAAATCATCTTACTAAATAATTTTGATAAAATGTCACCCATGACGGTGCTGAAATTTTGGTAGATATTTCAAAAGATCAAATAATATCCTGGCATGATCATCCCAGGTTTTCCTTTCAATAAGCAAAGGAAAGTGTAAGGAGACATCACAGAAGTTTTAGAAGAGGGAGAGGGAAAGAGAGAGAGAGAAAGCAAATGATACAGTGAGAAAAGTGAAATTGAAGTCATTGACAGAAGGGAAGTAAGAAATCGAGGAGCTGCCAAGTGAGTAAAGAGCTAGAGCCACAAAGACATGGGTGGGTGGCTCTCAGCTAGCAGCTACTGATGCTGCTCGGAGCACCTCTTGCCCCATCTCCATGCCAGGGGATCTCTGTGGGGTGCCTGTTGTTTCTTGCCCTTAAATTCTTAATCAGGAGGTTTTCAGACAGAGATCCCTTCTTCAGATCAGTCAACACCAAGATCTGCACCGTGGCATCAGTTTTCTTGGCACAGTGGTTTTAGAAATGTGAGCTCCTACAACTGCAGCTGAAGTCAGTGGCTGCTGCAGGTGCTCATCTGTCTCATCCCCTATCCTTTTCCTTTTCCATGCACCTGCCCCTGCAAGGTGCTCTGGGAGTTCAGTCTGAGTGAAAGAGAACTGAAAAGCTCCAAACACATTGTGGCTTCCATATCTCCTGTCCTGCTGCATTCCCGCGCCGGGAATGGTGTTTGTCCAGTGTGTGACAAGGAGATTGTGCTGTACCTGTCTGGGCACCAAGACATGGTCAGGGACATATTTTGTCCTTGGCCAGAGGACAAAATATATCAGAGAGATGCAAGCTGGATTACTCATGTGGATAGAGTGGCAGTATCAGTCCTTTAAATAGTTACATAGGGGAGTTTGAGTTTCTCCTATATGTAAACCATTATATTTAAATATAAACCATCTCTTTTTCTTATAGCAAAAGTGTTCCATGCAGGCTTTGTTTATTCCCACAAAGGGGCTAGGGTTCAATTTTGTGTAAAAATATCTGGAGATTAGAAAGAGTTTGTTTTGTCTATTTTAACTGAAAACAAAAGAAGACTGCATGGAAATTAAAAAAAAAAAAAACAGAACAAAACAAAAAAACCCCAAAAAAACCAAAAAAACAACCCTGAACACTACTATTAAGCTTTATTACTAATAACACTATGCATAATAGTCAGTATTTTGTCCTCCTGATTGTCTTTTCCTATAGTTCAGTTTTCAAAGGGTCTAAGTCAGACTATGCAGTCCTTATTACTGAACATGCATAACATCATCTTCTAAATTCCCTGCAACTATTCAAATAGGAGCTCGAAAAAACAATTTGTCTATCACTCCAAAGTCTTAAAACAAAACAAAAGGCACCATATTGCCACTTTAGGGACACATTTGTTGCCTGCTGTTGCTATTATATATGTCATTTCAGTCCTGCAGTTAACCATAAACTACATCTTTTCTTTTTCCAGAGAGAAATAAGAGATGCCTGAAGGGAAGCAAGAATAGAAAGCATCCTTAAAATGACTGATTTACAATTGGTAAGAAGATACAATATGAAAATTATAGCTTTCTGAGAGTGTCACATGCCAAGTTTGTGCAATGCTCTTGCTTTAAAAGCTGCCTCCACAGGCCAGCACGATGGCTCAGAGGACAGCACGGCACACCTGCCCCTGTGTGACAGGGAGAGACCCCAGGTCGTGGTCCCAGGACAGGCAAGAAGCTCCTCTCAGGGGATGAGCTCATGGGACACCTCTAGTGCAGAGGCTGCTGCATAAAACCCTTTTTTTGCATGCACAAAAGAGAGTATGCAGCAACCTACCTTTCTGCAGCACATCTGAGAGCGGAATGGAAACAATAATGAAGGCCCCAAAACCAAAAAAAAGGCCCCTGTGATTCAAACCAGAGGCTGTTTCAGGAAGTAAGCAGCCTCTTAGCATAAAATCCTACCCAAGTTCTAGTGGGTAAATGAAAACCAATGCGTATTTTACGTGACTGTGAAAAGCAAACATACAGAATGCTATTTTTAGGCTCATGGGATTTAGGAGTCTGATGTTAGTTAATCTGCTTTAGCTCCTGTGCAGCTTGGTCTCTAACTTAGGTTGTTAAATAGGATCCATGGCTGCAGCCTCTACATGGCAGGGTGGTGTTCTGGAGCATCTACCTTTACTCTATCTGCGAGGTGTAAGAGGAACATGGGCGTTTTGAGGTGTACGAGATGCATGGCTGTTCTTTGCCTTTTCACACTCTAAGCCAATAATGAATAGGGGAAGTGCTGATTCATTTTGCATTTTAAGCAAAAAAGCATGTCCATTGTGTGATTTTGGGGGGAAACTGGCCCAGTCCCAGGGCTGGTATGGTGTCAGGCTCAAACACCTTCAGCAAAGTAGAGATGGGTGTCTTGAGTCTATATCTGAAGATTGCTCAGTTTATTTTATAATCTAGTATTTCATAAAAATCCTGCTACTTCCTACTAGCATAAACAATTCAGGATTGTGTTGGACTATCACATCTATTATTTATTAAAGTGTTTATCCTCCATAATTTCAAAAACTCCTCTTCAACACCTTTTGTATTTTTGCTGTCTGGATTTTGCTGTAACATGGGATTCCATATATTTCTTTGATCCTTTGTGAAAAAGCACTTCACTTTGTTTTCTGTTTCTTACCTGACAATTTCATTCCAGGCCTGCTCGTTCTGATCTTATCAGAAACAGAAATGATTCTTTGGCAGTGTTGTTCTCCAGTCGCTCAGGACTGCAAAACCTTTTCTATAACTTTCATGCTCACCTTTAGGATTACTAAATTATACTTTGAATAAAGCAGAATCATCTGCATCTTTATTCATTCCAGATTTACAATGGTTTGCAAATAATTTATGTATAGCACAGATCTCACATGTAACCTTCTTCCACTGGGCATCTGTAATTTATTCCTGATATTTTTTAGGTATTAATATTTAATTTTACATTAATCCATGAGAGGATCTTCCCTCTTACCAAATAATAAACTCTAATACTCCAAATATATATAGATTTTCTTTATTTAAAAATCCGTTATTCTATAGGGACCTCCTGAAGTATGGAGCTAGCTGCACCAGTGTCTCCAAGAAGGAAATTTGGTTTATTATAGCTATAAGTGAGCTACTCCACAGAGCTTTACTAATAAGTTGCACAGTGATTATCACTCTGGTGTTCTTATTTCCCCATCACATGCTGGGATGGTTGTTTAAAAGTCTTGTGAACTTGTTTTGAAAAATGATCCTTGTTGCAGTAACCCAAGAATATAAAACAGGGTGACATTACAGCTTGTGTGTCTCCAGCTTTAATTTGTATTTAATAACCTAGTTTTTGTTAAGTATATTAAATTTAGCTGACTTTTAAAAGAGCACCCACTGAGTTTTATGCACATGCAAATTGTATGTCTGTTTGCTATAGAATTAAACCCTCAATTATAATGACAATAAAGATGTAGTTATAGTTTCAATAATGAATTATCAAATAAGTATCCTGATTAGTACTTGAGATTAAGTTACTGATTAAATATTCCCTTATATGGGAGCTTCAGGAACTGGTTTTCTTAAGGAGATTGATCCTCAAACCCAAAGAAAGAGTACCTGGATGCAGATTTATACTTAAAAAAAACAGGTAAAAGAATTTGCCCTGATATTTGCACTAGCTGCCACAATAAAAAAATAGCAGGTCTGTGTCAAGATTTCTACCTGTATCAATGATCATTTAATCTGCACCTGGTAGTCAACTGTAAATGGGAATTCAGTGTTACTTTTTGAACTGTTCATGAGCAGTTCTATTGTTTGAGACAAATATCTTCAATTTCTCCATGGGCAAAGTGGAAATAACAGACAGGTAGTACCTATAGATACTGTAAAAATGCTCGAAGGCATGAAATTGGAAGAGATAAACACAAAATACCACTGGGCTGAGACGTAACTGTGACTGAACAAAAAGCTTGGGGGATAGGAAATCAAAATAACTAAACTATTTTTCTGGCCTCATTGCTAATTGGCTGGTGATCTTGGGTGTCAGGCAGGAATTGCATATGAGACCTTCTTCACAGGGTGTTGAACTGCACACCTCAGTGCTCTGTACTCTGCTCATCCTCTATCTAGGCCTATGGTGTGTTTTAGTGAAGTGCTTGAAAGGGAAGTTTGTTCACTATTTGACATTTTGAGCTAGTTTATTTTCAATACATTGTCAGAATTAAACCTCCAATGTTTTCTCTTTTTTGTGTGCTGTTCAGAGCATCAATGTTTGCCTTGTTGTTTTCCCCCTAGGAAGATTGCCTTGTCTACTAATTTGAATGTTTTAGCCTTTTAATCTACATGGATTTTAATGAAAACTCTTTTGACTGTTAGTTCACAGATTCTCCTTGCATTAAAAAGAGCCTGAGGTTTTTTCCATTGAAGTCATTTTCCTAATATGGTGAGAAAATGCCAGCATCTAGAAGTAGTGACTTAAAAGGAATGAATTACTACTTGAATGAAAATAAGACAGGATACTAATTTTACAAAACTTTTCTAAACAGTAGTGCTAAAACCCAGTAAATCTAAGAAGTCACTTAAATATTAGACTATAGACTACAGAGAAATCAAGAATACATGTAGAGATTGCATATTTCTGGAGATAGCAGTAATTTAGAGGGCAAAATCTAGCATCTGGATTTGGGAGAGCAATGGTTTGGAAGTAGGGAGATGGAGTTACTGATTTTGGAGAGCAGCAGCAGGAAGAAGCAAACAAGCATTTCCTGCAGGTTCCTCTCATTTTTACTAAAAGTCACATCTGGCAAAGAGAGCTTGCCTTGTCTCTATTCTGAAGCCTTCAGTTTGACAGGTCCTTCCAGACCTTGCACTTCTTGGTACATAATTTAAATTGTACTGTCCAAAGAGGTCCCTAAAAGTCTTTCTTTCTCCCCACCAGGGTTCATTGTCCTTCTCCGAATACAATACTGTATGAAACACTTACATTGAGAAAATAATAGGCTAAAAATATTAGAAGTGGACAGTGCCTTTCTTCTTCCCAGAAAGGCACAGACTTAGTCATTCAAGCATTTGAATCTCTGCAAGAAAAACCTCACAGGTCTTAAGGTATTCCCAAAGCACACACTTACGGTTCCTCTTCTCCTCCTGATAGCGCTTGGCAAGAATATTTTCCAAAGCCTTCTGACCTGCCCAGGGCCTTCTGGTTTACTGAATGCTCTTGCCAGTATGCAGGACATATGCAAGTGAACAGCGACATCATTAATTACTGTAGCTTCACTTCGGGTTTCACAGATGCTGATGTCCTGGAACCTCTGCCCCCCCTGCTGACTCAGACTTCTCCAGACACAGGAAATTTGTCCTACTTTACAATAAAAACTTCTGTCTCAAAGTTAAGGATATCCATTTGTAAAAAAAAAAAAGAGTGCTAAGGTGGGAATGTTTTTATGAAGATCCAATCACCACCATCCTGTGGGGATAATTGAGTCCATGGGCAGAGAAAGATCCATTCTAAAGAATCCCCCACTTCTTTTGTGTGACTGAGAGATAAAACAAATAGTGTCCAGGTTTCTGACATTTTTTATCATTTCCATCTCCTTTTTGTCACTATGATTGCTATGAAGCAATAAATGTTTCAAAATGCTACAGAGAAAGGGAAAACTAAAGATCTTCTGACCTAAAGAATGGGCAGAAAGAGAACAAAAGAGGAAACGGCAAAATCCTAATATTTAAGAATTCAAAGTTTCAGTTTTAAATAAACCACCTGCTTTACCTAAGAAGGCAAAATATTCCTGTTGAAGTTTTTTGTGTTGAGAACAAGCACATCATTTCAATTTGTGAGAAAGAGGATACAAACATAAAATTCTACATGGAACTGCGTAAATTGCGAATAATCATGGGTAAGAGGAAATGACAGTTCCGTAATACACACTTACTGTGCAACAAAAAGTGGGTTTTTTCCTTGTGATTGTATTTAAGATTGAGGCTAAATTCTGCTTTTATTGAAGTAACTGAGTGTCTTTATATAATGGATATATCCCCCCAATCTCTAGACCCCGGAACAGAGAGTAGGCAAAATCAATTATATATCTGCTTTCTTCTACAGCAGCCTGTACGTGTTTGTTATTTTGGCAGCATCAAATATGTATAGCAGATGCCATCTCCTGGCTATATTGTTTTTGGAAAGCAGTACTAATCTTACACAGCTTACATGCAGGAACTGATTTTTAACAATTTTTGAAATATGCTTAATGTGAAAGCAAAGTGTTATGTCCTTGGAGTTTCATAGAAAGCAGTAACAGTTCAGGGACATTAGTTAAATGTTATGATTTTCACTTGACAGTTCCTAATCGTCTTGTAGTAAAGAACTGTATAAAAGTTTAAACACATATGACATACATTTAAACATATATTTAAAAAATTTCAGAATTCTTAAAATGACAAAGTTTACAGGTAGGGGTTATTTTTTTTCTCTAACTACCTGATACAGTTGGAAAGATAACAAACTTTAGGATTCAAGAGGGGATTTGTAAGCTTATCTTCAAATTCTTGTCTAATTATATACAGAAGAAATAGGAATCAAAGTGTAATGATTTTAGAGACACATGTCTTGACTAGCAGAGAAATCTAGTACAGTAACATGGAAAAAAACCCCAGAGTTCAAGTGGGTAAAATGTAAACCAGTCTGATTTGACTTGGACGTATTTAGAATATTTTATTGCATTTCATGAATAATTATTGAATTTCAGAAACATCCCTAAGTGGCAAACAAGTATGATAAGGCCACACAACAAGCTCATGGAAATGAGGTTCTGACATGCAGTGATCTGCTTTATTACACCAGCAGATTGCCTGGTGCTCAGCAGAGCATCTCCATGGGGTCTGTGGCCCTGCTGCTTTCACAAAGCTGAAGCAAAAGCATCAGCGGTGAATCTTCCAGCTAACTGTAATCTGTTTTCATTTTGTATTTCCAAGTCCTTTTGGACTTACTAATCTTAAAGTAAGGAACTAGGAGTAGGTGTCTCTTTGCTCTATCTCTCTGTTTGTACCATCCTGTGTTTTGTGATTTCTGATACAGACAGTTTCACATGAGGCACCAAACTGGTAAAAGTAAGGAGCTCAGAAATAGGCTGCAAAGTGGTCTTAAGATGTCAGGGCCACTGGGGCTTCAGGAAAAAAAGGAACTGGTAGAAAAAAAGCTGACATTTTGTGCCAGATCAACATTACTACAGTTTAGACAAGGAGAAAACTAAAAGCTACACACATTTTAGGACAGTGAGTTTAATCTTGCTGAAGCTTCTCCAGTGAATTTAATGCAACACATTGCTATTGTTTCTTCTGTTAAAGGATAAGAAAGTAGGTGATTAAAAGATGTTGATGCTCAAAGAGTATCCTACATCATTTGCAGCCAATTAATTCCATGGCCTAGAAAATGAGCATTTTGCTGTTGTCAGATATGGAAGTTGCAGTCAAACACTGAAGCAGTAGTGGTTAAAGGGCTAGCTTTAATTCCATCCAGGAGTAGGGTGCCTTTCTGGATAGGAAAACTGGATGGGAAAACAAAAAAACCTCTGACAGCTGGGCTCTCCTACCCCTACATGTGCTTTGTTACAGGGCAGCACAAAACCCTGGTGATCCATACTTGAAACAGGGTGAGTCTCTCCCTTGGAGAACCATAGTAACTACCACAACTGTCTCAAATCATGGCATGAAAATGCTAGAGGTCTTCGGAGTAGACCCATCCATTTGGAATACCATATTCATGTAGAGTAAATATATCTGTGTGGTACTTCTAGACCCAGGCAATCCTGTGCATTCATGCTTATGGCAAGCAGGAAACTGTCTCAGCTGCTGCAGCTGGAATTGTTTATATTATGTTTTAGTAATGAAGCCAACAAAGTGCTGCTTAACAAAATCATACCTTTTGCGGTGGTTTTAGAAATTCTCAAAAATTTATGGTGCTTTTTTTTGTAGGGCTTTATTTTGCTTGATTTTTCTATCATTCTGCTCAGACATTTTTTGGCAATGTTTTGCTGATGCAGCTGTATAGGGAACAGAGTCCCAGTCAGGGGCTGGATTTGCCATTGTCGCCTATCTGGGAGCTGAGAGCCCGTCTCTCTGGAGCATCCCAGTTTAGCTGAGCGCTTCCCACCTCTCACTGAGCTTGTGATCTTGGTAGGGCAGAGACTGTTTCCATAGCCCTAATTGCTTGCTTTGCAAGGCTCCTTGTTACAAGTGTTTTTGCGCTCACTGAGGCATGAGAATCAAACTTGTCTGTGTTTGCTTCAGCCCCATAAACAGTGCTTGTTACAATATGGGCTGTTTGCCTGATTATTCAGAAGTCTAATCATTGTAGGCTTCATTCTAGCAGCACTCACACTGAGCTTGTTTTGCAAAGCCCTCTCACTACTTCCATTATCGTTTTAGTACTATGAAATTCTTTCACATCATACTGTTTTCAGAAAAGGAGTGGGAAAAAAAAAATCAGAAAAAGCCGACACCACAGAAACAGCTTCTTTGCACAGCACAGTACAGTACTGTTTTCCAAGTCATGCCCAGAGCTACTACTACTTATTTTGCTCTATGGGAAAAAAGACTGTTTCCCTTTGGTAATTCTCATCTGCCCAGTCCTGAGCCTCATTATAATCTCTTTTTCCCTGCTTAAGTAATTATTCCCTGGCTCTTAATTCCAAAACTGGAATCAAATAATAAAACCTGGAAATTGCTGTCATTGATGTAAGGAGAATATAAACCAGCCATGTTTTCCTCCTGGTGGTTTTAACTTGAAAAACTGGAGCGTAACTGTTGTCATTGTCTGAAACTTCTGTAGCGGCTGGTAATTTACATTAATTAGGTATGCAAATAGATGACATAAACAACAAATTGGCCTCAGCATTAGCAGTTTTCCTCCCACATTTTGAGACAAGCAAAGTGGTATAATGGTATGGAAGGGATCTAATTCATCCTAATTCTGATCTTCCTCTGGGAGCAGAAGGAATCCAGCTGGGCTGCTGGTGCTGTCAGTAATTTTGACACATGGAAGATTTTGGTTATAATGTTATTTCAGATAAAGANCTTTTAGCGAAATTTACAGCAAAACAAAATGTGATGAGCATTAGGGTATTGCTGGTCAATCACCTTACATCAAACATGCAGAATTCTTGTTTTGCCGTAAGTGGAAACAGAACTTTATCATTCTTAGGAAGCATCAGACCAGAGCAAATTATTTCTAGATAGTGTTCAAGAATCTTGGTGGCAGTTTTTACTGCCCTGAAAGGACTGTCTTGTTGGAGCTCCGGAAATTAGTACTTAGGGTTATTGATCCATTTTCTCTCCGGCCATGGTAGAGAATGTGTGTCAGAAAAAATTTATAACAACAATACTCATTTATCTTTAGACTTACTCTTCTTTTACGGCTAAACAAAATGAATAAAGAATGTGTTCATAGTCAGATATCTATGTGCATTCACCGCAGTTCCCCTATAGATCACTCCTCCTTTTATGTTCCATTCATTTTTCCCTCCCAGAAGGAGGGATGCCACAACCTGCCTCAGCCCCCAAGTCCTGGCTTACTTCCCCAGCTGCCCCATATTGTCCCACAGGCCATTTGTTCTGGTCTCACGCGTTGCTCATCTTTCAGTCATGTCATGCATGCTGTTTGCTAATTGCATGGTGGCTAACTAATCTGGGTCTCTCACTCATTTGGGGGGGTGGGGGGGCCACTTCTGCTCTGCTCACAGGCCTCTGCGACATCCCTGGCAGTGTAACTGTGGGTAGAGGACTGAGCTGTGTTCCATCAGAAGCTTAACTTTTTTTGACTAATGCATTTTCTTTGCAGATCTATTTCTAGAACTATACAATGCTGAACATTGCTCTTGTCTTTGTACCCATACACATTTGCTGTAAAACATAAATGGTTGTAGAGCAGAACCGTGCACTGGTGCTCTCATTGCTTCCTCATCTGCAGATCACTGCAAGTTTTACCTACTTGAAGTGAGATTTGCTTATTTTGACTGGCTGCATCATTCATGTGGTTTTATATTGTCTCTTCTAAGTGGAAGTGAGACCTAAGTGCAAATTCTACATTCTGAGGTAAGAATGCTCTGTGCTTTGCCAGTACCTTTGTTCATCAGGGCACTGGCAGAAGCCAGTAGAAAGCAAACCCAGATAAAAGCATATACAGCAGTTGAAAAATCATCACAGGTATTAGCTTGGCTCCATTCACAGCCTTTTAACTTCAAATATAAGATGGAAAAAGTCTCATATTTAATAAAGAATGAAAAACAAAAATAAACACAGCTGTATTCCATGGTCTTTATTTGAACAAATTATTTACAGTTGCAAATATCCTAAGCCTTTTATTATTAAACTTTGCTATTTTGGAGGCTGATAATTTTCTTTACATACCTTTCTGCTCAAAGAAACCACAATTGAATCATTTGATCCCATATGCTATCAGGACAAAATAAGAACTTCTCCAATAATAATTCAAGATTGTTCTTTAGAGTTTTCAGGTTTTGAGATGTGAAGACAAATGCAAGTTGCTTTAACACTGCTTTGGTTTTGTGTAATTTTGGTAAGTTACATTTGAGCTCTACAGACTCCAGCAATCCTGTCACAGACTAGGGTTTTTAAAGATTAGTCCTAGAGAATTTCTGTGTGACCATTGCAAAAAAAAAAAATAAAAAATAGTATTCCTAAATAATCATCTGTGTTATAATTTCATGTCAAAACTGCAGACATGGTGAATTTGCTATGATTGCATTGCAGTAAGAACTACCAGAAGAGTCAGGCAGCAGCCTGGATTTCAAGGAATTAAATTTCAGCAGAGTGTCATACTCACATTTGCTTGCTCTAATCTAGGCTTGTTTGAAGTGATGATATCTGGAGAGAAAGGCCTTGGCTTCTGATACTGAAGAAAAATCAGTGTCAGTGAAGTGCAGACTCAAGTGATAGGGCAGGCATGAGCTTCTTCAGAGAGGAAAGAGCCAAGGATTGTCTGCCACTTGGGACAGGCAATTCCTAAGGCTGGCAGGCTGATCTATTTGTGGGTGTCTAGTAGCACATAAGGGCAGCTAAGCTCTGTGAAAGATGGAAGGAATATGGCCATGGACTTACTTTTCCTTTGGTTAGATTAAGAAAATAGCTGTGCATAAGTCTGACAGGCTCTATACATATGGAAATGCCATTTCTGCTTAACCTCAGACTCCCACTCCTTGGATCTTAGTTAATTGTATTGTGGTCTGTTTGGACCATCTCTTAAGGCAGTGTCCATGGGGAGCACTGCTGAAGCATACATTATTGTTTGTGCAGAAGGTGCTAAAATACAAGTTTTGATCCAAAGTGATCTGGTCCAAATCCTACCTCTTCCAAATACTGTGTGGTGGTGCCCACAGAGCTTTGAATCATCTGGTTCTCCTAAAGGGAAACTGGCCCTGTGCCCAGTGAACCACAATGACCTCCTAAATAAATGATGCAGTAGAAAACTCCATGTTAAACTGTACCATGCATACTGGCCTTGCAGACTTTGCACCATGCCAGGCCACTTTTATAAAAATAATAGACTGTTTTTTTAAAAAAGCATTGGCATGCATGTACATTGACAGCCATCTTCACAGGAAATATTACATCTCTGTATTAAAAAAAAAAAACCATAAAGAAAGAAAATATTCTTTAAAGACATCTGTGCTTTAACCCATCTTGGCCATGTGAAATCTTTAAGATTGCAGTGGAGTATCTGAAGTCTTTGGTGAGGTGCAATGAAATCTTTATGCTGAGGTAACTTTCTTCCTTAATAGCATGGTGGGAGAGAATCCATTATGTTTTAAATCTGTCTTTGTCTCTGTGGAGACATTTATTTTAAAGTAACATTTTAATCATGGCTTCAGCCTGTAGGGAAAAAAGAAGATACCCGAAGCTGAATAATGCATGTCCAACTACCAAAGGGGATGCTCTATTAACTCTGATTTACATATGACTGATTGTTTAAATTTGTAATATCACCATTCAGATGGCATTTTGGAAAGGTGAAGACCTCGTTAAGGGCAACCATAATTCAAGGAGTAAATGAACATAGTTTAATAAACATTATTTGAACATATACATTGTCAAAATAAGGCTGACTCCCACCACAATCACATTTAAAATAAATTAGTTTCCAGGGTCCTTTTCCTACCATTTGGGCTTAGAAATTATTTGCCTGGATGTTCTTTACTGTGCCTATTTTTACGGACCGTGGGCAATTTTGGGGTGAGAAATAACATACATCAGCAGAGAATTTGAATTTAACAAATGTCATTATAGGCCCCCATTTCTTATAGCCATTTTCTTCCCAGAATCAAATAGTTCTGCTCAGTTCAGTTTGGCCACTTGCCTTCAGTTAATGGGTCTATGAAGAGTGTTCCTTGATTCATTTTTCAGTGGTCTCTCCTGGCTTTTCAGGGCTGTGTGCATAGGGGGAGACATTTTGCCATTCTGGCAGCGTTTGTGCATCAGTAGTGGGGTGTGCCATAGTTGGGGAACTCCTGGTTAAATAAAGGCTTCCCCCTTGTTGGACTGGCACTGCCTTCTGTGACAGCCCTTCAGCTCCAAGCCCTGAGCTGCCCACTCCTGCCTTTGAGAATAATTGTGCCATCCAGTGCCACTTGTGCTGGGTAGAGGCACCAACAGTGCCACAGGCACACATAACCTCATATCTTATTCAGAATGCTTGCACAGTAATCTTGATGAGAATACTTTCAGGATTTTTTTTTTTTTTACGAGCTAGAAGCAGTGAACACTGTTATAAATGCTAGCATATAACACTCTGAGAGGAATAATTGCAGCACATAGTTACTTATGTTAATACTATCACATTATCTTGTGATAGCTGTGCAATTAAATGAGTCACCACTACGCCAAAATCTCATTTGTCTCCAAGCACTCCACAAATATGCTGCATTCACTGTCTGTGCTTCGGTCTGATAGCTTTTTAGTCACTGCATTCTCTTTGTGTTTGGAGAACAACAGAGCTGTGAAGCCTTTGAAAAGATGAAGCATGCTGTTTGAAATTTAGTAATAGAAGGATATTAATCTAATGAGTGGTTTTCCCAAAATGTATTTAAGAAGATACTTTTCTGAGTGATATTTATACAGCAATGTCTGAACCTTAAAAGAGTGTTTTAAGAACAGAAACAATGTTGTGTCACAACAGTCTGTATCCTATTTACCCTCCACTCTGACTACAGCCTGTGTACTCCATATTCCACTGAAGCAAATCCCATTAGCACTGTTTTTAATTTTCAGATATTCCCAATAATATATGCAGAGCTTTTGTGCTGAGCAATACTGGAACATCCCAAAAGTGAGCGAATATTCCACTTGAACAGTGGTCAGCTGTTGGTTTCTGGTAGGAAAAGAAAAGGAACCTAGCAAACAGATAGGAAAAAGCTCATTGATGTTTGGGGAAGCACATTTTAGACAACAAATATGATTTGTCCCTTTTGTGTTACCAATTTTTGCTGAAGAGACTATATTGTGAATGGGGAAGAAAACTGATAAAAAAAGCATTCCTTTTCCTTGAACATAGTCTCTTCTGTTTCTTTTCCTAATTAAAATCTGCAGTCTGATTTTTGTGTACTTGAAGGCACCTCTCTGGCCTGAAAACACATCTAGGTCTAAATGTGGGTAGAAATTACTCAGCTTCCTCCTAAATCATTGTGGAACTAGAACATTGCCTCAATGCAAGCGAGAGCTAAGTACAGGCACAACAGCTCCTCTCCTGGTTGCTGTAGCAGCTCAGAAACGAACTGAGGAAAAACAAAGAAAAACAGAGTTAAGCAGTGCTTGAGAAAATGTTGCCTGTGGCCTCAGGACACCATTCTGTTATAGTCAGATGCTTTTAAGGTTTAAGGAAACAGAAATCGGGAGTGGTACATTTATACCCCAGAGTTTAATAGTGACCTTTCGTATTTAGGCAATATCTTTTCCCAGCCCAGGAATTAAATATAGTACAGAGAGACACTCCTCAATGTGACATCAAGTATCGTTCTTCCCCTGAAGAAATAAATGTGAATGATGAAAGCAGGAATGTGGAAATAAAAGTGTTACTTCCACACTTATAATGCCAGCTAGCACTTGTTACCAAACTTGTGAAAATAACACTATTTACTGTAATAGTTTACACTTGACTAGTGAGGTAAAAAATATCTTTATCTTATAGCCATATAAACTATGGTTAAATTAGGCTGAAGAGACACACGGAGCAGTGCCCACAAAAGGATTAGGAGTACAAAAGCATTATAAATACAAGAGGCAGAAGTAGAACATCCTGTTCAAAATATATGTTGAATAGAATGGAAATGAAAGGAATTAAATGAAAAAAAGGATGAAGCAGCTCACCTCTTGGGTAAATCTTAATCTGAATGAGAAGTTGATTTAGGCTGAGGCTATACAAACCCCTTACTTCCCTGCAGCATTTTGACTGATAATAAAACAGGGACTCTAAATGTGAGAATGTTAGGAGATAATGTGATTAGCCTGATCACTCAGATTTTTACTGAAACAACAAAAGCTTTGATTGAAGTGGTATCATTGTATTTGTATGCTCTCA
Organism: Urocynchramus pylzowi; assembly: GCA_013397555.1. Taxonomy (NCBI): domain Eukaryota; kingdom Metazoa; phylum Chordata; class Aves; order Passeriformes; family Fringillidae; genus Urocynchramus; species Urocynchramus pylzowi. The sequence goes on along the minus strand of VZRH01000997.1, from coordinate 3,010,964 downwards.
CCTATCTAATTATTTACATTGAATACAATAGAAATTTTCAAGGCTTGTTTTGCTTTATTTTCGCATCAGGATTACTCAGAAATCTGAGGTGAGAGTATTCTCTATTCTTGTGTTTGAGAGATATAGAGATATCAAACTTTCCTTTCTAGGTATGGAAATTAGAGTTTCAAAAATAAAAGTAACAAACCAAACAGCTGAAAACAGCCTGAGCTGAAAAAACATCTCAACTGAATTACACTTTTCCCATTTCCCTGATGTGATAAACCTTACACTCTTAAAAGATCTGTCTTTTAAATGGAAAATCAAATGGAAAACCTCAGCGCTTTACGGTTTTTTTATACTTCATGAAATATTGAACAAAAAAAGAGGTCATAAGCCATTTTGTTGACTTTATAGGTCTCATGAGACTTCTTCAGGCTCTCTTCTTGTTTGCTGCTGTACATCTGGAGTGAGAGTCATGCAGAGACAAGATGGCAGGTGTAAGTTGCTCTTGGAGATGTAATACATTTTCCTCCACAGCATACAAGACAAGCACTTCCTTTCCTGTTTCCACCAGAAGGATAAAAAAAACTTTGGGCCATGCTCTCAACCCCAAAAACTAAATTATTTTTTCCAGAAGTTCCAGCATTACTGGGATTACCTCCTATAAGTTGAAATATGCAGCTAGATTGAAAAAAAAAAAAAAAGTAGTTAAGTAGTTACTACCATGGGGAAAAAAAAAGGTTTCACATATTCTCCTAAAATAATTATTTAATGTTGTAATTGTGTGTCTAAAGAAAGACTAAGCCATGGGGAAAAAATGAAAAATAAGTAAGACTTAGTGTGCACTAAAATTAAAGTCTATGTCTATAGCAACAGCAACCAAATTACTCGGGAAACGTGGCCACAGTGAGCTTGTGACAGGCAGAAAAAAGTTGTCATCCTTGCTGACGTGAGAGCGGCTCACACCGGCCTGGCCAGCCCGGCTCTTCCCAAAGCGTGCCACCGGGTGCCGCTGCAGGAGAGAAAAAGGAAATCTTGTCCCGGCCCTCGGCCAAGGACGAGAAACATTCTGTTCGTGATTCCGCACCCGCGCCTAGCTGAAATTGTGTTTTCCTCCCTAGTACACATATAGCAAACTTCTGTATCATAAATTATTATTTTTACTGCTCTTGAAAGTTATTGGGGAGAGAAAATAATGTTGTAAAATCTGTCTATGACTCACATTCAGCAGAAGGGCAATACAAGAGTTGATGGACTGAAATTATTTCATTTTGCTTAGAAAGCCCCCAAGACTTCACTGTGTGATTCTGTCACAGTTAAATCGCTGTGGTCAGTTCTGATTTCACATTCTTTTAATTTGTTTGTTTTCAAAATAAATCCCTCTAAATTGCAGCTGTCAGCACTGCTGATTCTCCTAATTTTTTTTCATTTTTTGCACGTATTCACCAAATAGTTTGCAGCTAAAATCCAGGAGGGGAGCTCATCAGTCCTAGCACTGCTGACCTACTCAGCAGCATTCAGCTGGAAAGGGATTCACTCACTCTGTGCTGTCTTACCTGAGGTCTGATTGACTCTCATTTCTTTGACAAGTTGGTTAAATTCCCCAAGAAACAAAGCAGGATTCTGGCAGAAACTAACAATGTGCAGATGTTATTAGAAATTGTAATTAAAAAGAAATTCCTATGTTATGAGGATTTGCCTAGGAACCAAAAGGCAGTATCAAAGCATATGTCTCTGCTGTATATTATTAGACTATTATGTATTATTGAAATATGCAAATCGTGGCTATTAAGGAGAAATTCAAAGAAGCAGCCAAAGGAGTAGAAAGTTTGCAGGTGGCATGCTGATTGTTTCAAGATGCTCTACCAGAGACTAACAGCAAACATTTACTGCTTATCAAAAAAGACTTTAAAAGGACCACACGCACACAGAAAGCTGGCATGACAAAACAGAAATGTGAAAGTAGTTGTTAGAAGTAACAGTCAGTCTTCAAAAAGTGGAAATTATGTTGAAATGAGGAAAACAGAAAAGAACATAAACTCTTATACGTTTAATATAAAGCCTTTATAAAGTGGGCCAAAAATATTTTGAGGAATAACTTGTGATAAGCATAAGAGTGAATAATAAAACTTGCTCTAAACACATCAGAAGCATGAATTGCGCCAGACAGTTTATAGGCATTCTATAATGTTTGGGCTATAAAAGAAGTATTTAAAGGAGATAAGCCCAGAGCTGAAATGCTAAATGAATTTTTCACAATAATGTTCTCCACGGACAAGCTTAGGCAGGTTTCAACAGCAGAACATTTTTTTTGGGTCCAAGTCAAAGAAATTATCTCAATTTGAAGTGTCAGAGAAGAAATTTTAGATTAGACAGAACCAAATGGTAACAAATCAAGTAGATTATATCAGGTTTTCAAAACACTTCTGAAGGAAGTCTGATATATGTGACAAATTATTAATGCGATGTAACTTGACATGTAGATTGGCCTCTTTTCCAAAGGAATGGAACGTGGCAAATATGATGTTCATTTTGTTCTCAAATTCTGTGGGACCTCAGGAATTACAGCCCAATAAGCCTGATCTCCTGTATCAAGCTGATAAAGCTTTTTCAAAAGAAGGACATAAGGCACAAATTATTAGAGTTTATTGAAAAATTCAGCATGCAAGAGAATGAGAATGATTTGGATGGTACACTATGAATGATGCAACATAGATGGATTTCCTAAACCTTTAACCAAAGATCCTTCACTCAAGCATGCTGAAGAAAGCAAGCATGGGATGAAGTAGGTTTTCTCAGGTGTCCATACACAACTGAAAGAAAATCGTCAGGAATCAGGATAGGGAATGAATGGGTAGCTTTCCATTTTCACAATGGCAGGGGTTTACTCATAGATATTCTCCAAGATTTGATGCTTACTGCCAGGCTACCTTATATTTTCAATGTTTTAGAAGAGAAGTAAATAGTGAGGTCATAAGATCAGCAGATGATGCAACCCAAGAGCCACTTGTGATGGGATGCAGGATGTTCTCTCAAGACAGAGCAATTTGGCAATAAATGGTGGAAGAAATTCAATGTTAAATACTGGAAAATGCCCATAGGGAGAAGAAAAGCCTTCTTATGCTTATGCAAGTGCAGCTTTAAATGGGTTATAACAACTACAGAAGGAGGTGTCTGAGTTCTTCAGGAGATACTGTATGCAAATGTCAGATTAATATTCAGCAATGGTAAACAAACAAAACCCCAAAGTATTAGCAGAAGGAAATGATGAAAAAAACAGAAATCAGGATGCATTTATAAGCATGATACAGGTTGAAGATCCAGAGTTATAAATCTGACCCATATTTTGAAGACTGTAAATTGTTCTAGTTGGGCTTATTTAAAAAATATTATACAACTAAAATATATAGTAATGATGGCAATAAGTGTGGCCAAAGATAAGGTACCACAAAAGATGGAACTTAATAGAGAGGGCATACTTTAACTTGGATGAGAAACATCTACTTGGGATATGAAATAATAGAGGTTATGAAATAATTAGTGGCATGGAAAAAATGAATAGGGGGGGATTCTCCTCTTTCTGTCACAGTGCAAGAACTGGGCTCCCTGAAATGCCTCTCACAGATAGTAAGTTTGAAATCAAAAGAAGGGAGTAGTTTTTTTATTGTTAGTTGCCATGGAACAGTAGCCGCTGTCTCATCAGCAACTCCTGCTCTACAGAGATTTGAAAAAGCCCACAGAGACAAAAGAGTATTAGATAAAGAGCTAAACTGTACCTCAGTCAGGTATAAACAAACGTGGTTGTCAAGTGTTTATGAGAGATAGACACTAGCTCAGGGAGCTCTGTTGTGAGAGGGGACTGGAATCTGTAGGCTTGAGGAAATGATGTGTTGGGTTCATCTAAGAAAGGAGCCTATTGCTTGTCCTGTTCAGTTTTAACCCCTCTCATTTACAGTAGTCCAATCTCAGCCAAAAGTTATGATTATCCTAAGAAAACATGGAGAATGTTTTCCCTAAAATCTTGACTGTTACTTCTGAATGGGTTACGTTCCAGCTAAATTTTGTGATTTGTAAGTCAGCTGATCTGGCCTGAGGCAGCTTCAATACCCAACAGACAGAACAGCATGCCTTCTACATGAAAGAGGCACAAATAGGCCCTGCCACAGGATTTCTCCCATCCTGAACTACAAGCCAGATGTGTGACTTGTCAACATCCAATGGGAGTCTCACGAGAGTCAGGGAGCATTCAGGTCTTATCAGCACTGCAGTCCTGTTGTCTCTGCTGCAGAGCTAGCTTGAGTTAAAGGGATACATCTGTGCACTTTTTGTGCAGGGGCTTTTGTTCAAGACAGCATGAAAGGAGTTAATGTAGATTACAGTTTAACTCTTCAGTGAAAACAGCTCATACAACCTAAGTATCAGTGTTTTCCCAATGTGTATTTCTGCATAGCATTTCCTCTTTTGCAGAGTAAACCTCTACTGTGGACAAAAGAAATGCTAAGCACTGTGAGGTACACATTGCAGTGACTAATTAAGTAAAAATGTATGCACAATCAGTGCAGGTGACCATTAAGTTCCAGGCAATCCAGAAATCATTTTAGATACAGTAGTTCAGAACTATGTCCAAGCTAAGTCCTGGGGGTTACTTATATTTTTACAGATTTTCAGCAGTTTGTAAGGATTAATAAGTTATTGCTGAGACTTCCAGCTAATTAAGTACTTAGTTATGATAGCAGAGTAAGAGTAGGATGGTATATGAAATGGCTTACCTCTGACACAGAGAGGTCATCTGGTTTTGTTAATGACACAGTAAGGCCATAAACTTTATTACATATGAATCTGTTAAATGGTAGTGTGTGTGGAATGGGAAATAGAAGTGCAATATCATCGAAATCTCTGAAAAGACTTTTATAAGGTCATGATATGCTGACACCAAGCATTTTAATTTAAGGTTAACATCTTCTAATAATACATTTGATAGCTATAATGAGACTTTCAATGGGAAAATTATTTAACTGTTATATTTAACTTTTAAAATTATATACCCCAAATGTATTGTGGCATATATTACCACTATAAATTAAAATTAATGTATACATTACATAGTTACAAGAAAAATGGGCATTTTTTGATTAATGAATGGTAGTAGTTCTGTCTCCTTTCACTTGCTCCTGCAGAGTGAAAGATGCTATGAATATGAATATGAAAGAGAAACAAACCAGTAAAAGGTTTAGTTTCTTGACTTCCCCTTTACTTCTGTCATGCAAGCATAATATATTCTGTACTAGTTTCCTGGGAACTTCAGAAGGATGAACATGAAAAAGAAAAAGAGAGACTGTCTTTCTAAGCAGCTTTTGTCTAGAAACCAACATTCATATTAAAGGCTGAGCTGTGTTATTTCAAGCTTTAGTATATGTACCTCACCAAATAAGGGACAAGCCAACTTATGTAAAAGAATAACCTGCCTCTGAGCAGGACTTATTAGCTTGGGCACAGTTCCACAACAGCGTGTCCAAACAGCTTTTGGATTGAATGTATCTTCCATTTTGCACCTTAGAAAATGAGCTAAGCTATTCCACAACTGTCTCCACCTGACTACAGAGACATGCCTTCATAATACAGCTTGGACCAAGGCCCTTCCCCAGCTTGCTGACACAAGTTGGCTGTCAACTGCTCTTACTTCCCAGCTGATGTGAGGCAGTTGCAGCGTGATGAGTTCAATATCTATATTTTCAGGAAAGTCATTAGATGGGCATTAAATGAGCACTCAAGAACACATAACTTAGTTTCTGAATTTTGTAGGTTCCTTAAAAAGTGTTATGTAAAGTAAACAGTTCTCTCTGCTTGCTTACTGTTTTGAAATAAGGATTGTCTGAAAAATAATTGCAGTTAGAACTGAAGACACAAAAGGGGCAGAAGTTCCTGTCATTAGCCCTACAGATCAGTTATCCTCCAGTAAAACATAAACTGTGCTTGAATAAAATTTAGGAACTCTTCCCTGAAAAGCATGTCTTTGTCTGAGGAGCAGACAAAATTCAGAGAAGAAGGACCATCCAGCAGGAGCTCTGCTCGGGTGAGTGGCTGTGTCACACTCAGTAAATATTGTGTTACTGGAAGGCATACAGGGAATGAGCACCTTCCCAAATCCCCAGCTCGCTCTGGAGTGCATGAACTTCAGGCTGTTCTGCTCCTCCCCAGCCTCTCTTCACAAAACCCAACACATTTTATCTGGCGTGTATGTAACAATTTCAGCATTATGGGAACATTGTATAACTATGTGATTGCATGCTACAGAGGAACTTGATGAAGGCCCAAAACAGAGAAAGCTATATAAACAAGGGAAATATTAGAAAGAAAAGTAAAGATAGGGTCCAGCAGCCAGAAAAAAAGAACAAATACACCCCTCAAAAACATAGGAAAATAGAAGGGCCAAGGAGGAGAAAGGAACAATAAATAGTTTAAATATGACATTGATTACAAAGTTGCTTCATTGTTCATGTTTGGCAGTTGAAGAGGAAGGGGAAAATAGCTTTTTGGAATGCTGCATGAACATTAATATTGATGGCCTCATAAAAGTAAATTTGGGTTTCTCAAGGGAGAAGAGTGCAGACACTCCTTTGCCATTTAAAGCTGAAGTTCATGTGGAGGAGAGTCACAAACGTCTTCAGTCTGTGTACCATGAGTGTTCAATAGACCAAATATTTTTGGCAATGTGCCTGCTCAGATGAGTGTGTTAGTGCTGCCTGCTGGGTTATGTAAGGGGGGATACTGCAGCAGAGACAGTGAAGCAGGAAGCCTGAAATTTTCCAGAAGACCAACTGGGATTTCCCCTGCTGCTATTGTCACAGCAGAGCCACTATTTTTAATTTAACTAGTGAAAATTAATTTACTTGTCTTATTCTAAACTTAGTCTGCTACCAAAAAAAAAAAAAAAAAAAANAAAATTCAGACAATGCTAGTGGGATTTTAAACATGTTGGAGTTTAAACATAGTAATTTCCTGACTGGAGGAGAGAAAGCTGGAAGCCCAAGCAGCACAGACACACCATGTCTGCCTCATGCAGTACTGTGATGCTTGGTGATGGGGGAAAATACTTGGCTGTGGTGCAAAGGTGATAGAAAGCCAAGTGAAGCTGGCAACTCTGCTAACATAAACTAGAAAATAGCCAAAACTCTTGAGGGGATGCATCGTAAAAAAAAAATAGAGAGGGCAATGTGATGTAATTAGTTATTACAGCAGAGGGATGGGAACCAGAATGCCTTCATTTCCAGTGTTGTCCAAGTTACACACTGAGAACACAGTCATGCCAGGTACTAAATGTCTTCTCACTTAGGCTCTTGTCTGTTCAGGATATTGTTTATAGCCTTTCCATATTCACCTGCTTTAGTCAAACATTTGGACTACAAATACCATTCAAAATGCTCCTCTCTTGCAAGCTAGAGGCAGACACTTTGTGGTGTCACTGTTTCTAGGATAAAAGTATTATGTACGCAGACTAAAAGTTTTAAAAGTAGTTATTTGAAAATCTGGTTCCAATAAGATGCATTGTCTTTTTTGATATTGCCTTTTTTGAGCAGTAATATATGCTGCAGTAACATAAATCCTGTGACACATCTTTGCAGGGTGTATTTGCACATGATAAATATACAAAACAATATTAGCTCTACCATGGCTGGGTTGCTGATGAAAAGACACAGTAACAAAGACAGTGAAGTGTAAAAAGTCATGCATTAGTCACATATGAAGCTAGAACTAACAGTTTCTGGACCCTGACCCAGTGTACTTTTCCTTTGGCCAACAGGTAAATTTGAGTGTAAAACAGACATTAAAAGTTTAAATGTGTCCGTGGTTACTTGAATTTCAGAGTTGAATACATGACCTAGGAGAGATATGACTTCAGAGATACAGAGGAATGTGGGAGAATGTGATGAGTACTGATGCATTCTGAAAAATTAGGAAGTGGCTAACAAGTACTGCAATGCACTTAGAAATAATTGCTTTCCAGATATTTATCATTTGTTCACTGATTTCCATGGCACATCCCATCACAATCCCTGTCTCCAGCCCTGATAACCCCACTAAGTTCCTTGTCTAGTCATTCCATCTTCCCTCTCTCCTCCCTGATCTCGAAATTCTACAGTCTGCCCATTATAATTTATTGACCCAGTTTTTCTCCTTTTCCACAAGCTTACAGTTTCTTTTTCTACCAGGTTTTCTCATCAGTTACTTTATGCTTTAGCTTCACACCCATTTGTACCTTGCACTTCTGTCAGGCATCTTTGTCCTCTGTAACAAAA
>VZRH01000997.1:2968994-3002418 GCA_013397555.1 Urocynchramus pylzowi | reverse complement strand
AAAGCCCCAGGAAAAACAATCTCTTGGTCCTGATATGTAAAATCCCAAAGCATCAACTGTAGTTAGGAAAACCTGAGAATATTGTTGCACCCTTTGGATTTTCAGGTGAAAAGTGCAAGTGAGTTCCTTCTGAGCACTGATGAAGAAATTTTCCAAAGACTTGGACCCTGGTCAAACTTGGTGTGCTTTTCACTGAACACGGGAATGGACATATTCATCGCACAGAAATTGTCCCCTTACAAATTTCCCATTTTCCAAGATGTGAGGTGCTGCAGCTGTTCAGAGAAAAGGTTGTGAACAGACACAAGCCCGCCATAATGGTAAAAGAGCAAACTGTTAAAGCACTGTGAAGTTAAAGCAAGACAATATAGGGTATTATCTCAGAAAGTGCCAGACAAACTTTCTCATAGCTGATGCTATCAGCACCACCTCTTACTGCAATTCACACATAGTAAACTCATACTTTTTCTGTCATAGCTAGATTTTATGTTTCTGAAACACATTGGAGGGTGATATTTTTCTTGAATGCTTATGGCCAAAAAATCCTGCTGTTGATCCTTTTGATTTACATATCAGTTTGCCATTTTAAAATAAGTACTGTAAACAACAGAGAGATTAATATAATGCTGTGGAAAATTCTAACACATTCATATCCCAAGTTTTTATCAGACTTTTAAAGGCAGGAGCTTCAGCTACATCTTTAAAATAATTGACACTTCTTTCTCTGTAGCCCTGAGTCTGCAAAATATCAATTGCCTTATATGATGCCTCAAAATCTGTCAAAACATTCTGGATCAGATACTAACCTCCTGGAGCACTAAACTTCAATACACCAGTTTTATGTGGATGCTGTGTTTGGTCTCTTAATACTCCTGTCTTTTGTCATTATAATTTACACTCTTATACATTCAGCTTGCAGGCACCATTTCTGTTGATCACTTAAAACTTTGGCATGACTCCGAATAAAACATGCAGCATTTTGTACTGCTTACCAGATGTGGATTAACTAAATGGCTCTTGTGCTTCTAGAAATCAAAATCCAAAAATGTACTTGTGCTTAATCATTACATATCTATTTAATCAACCCTTTTCCAGACCAGAGAAACATGGTTTTTATATGGTAAATCAGTCCATGTGAGATAATCCATATTTTTCAGATTTCCCAAGGTGCTTATATTAAATGGCATAAGGTTTTTCTTTTTTTTTTTTTTCCTTTCATCTGAAGTATCACAAAGTGCTGGACAAACTATAGCATTGAGCAGTAGAACATTTCTGTGGGGAAATATGGCAAATAGTGACAAACAGGAAATCTGTGTGTCATTTAAAGAAAGATTTAAAAAACAACAAAAATCCCCTACACTCCAACCCAGGATCAGGTTGAAACTATGGGGATGGTTATCTCCCTGGATGTGAATCTTTGACTCACCTTGTACCATTCTAATATTTTAACTGAAGAATTAGGTTTTATTACAAAAAGGACAGGTTTGCACTGGGGAGTCCAAGTTCCCTACAAGCTCTACGTGTATGCCTTGCTCCTGACTTATTTATGGCAGAGGCTGCTAGGTGAGCTCAGTTCTGTGCAGTTTTGCAATGTGCATAATCATCCTGCAGAAAACAGAATTCTTATTCCCTCTGATTAATAATTATTATTGGCTGAATGGAGCTTTACAAAATACAAATTGAAATACATTCATTTCCATGCAGGCTCTCAAAATCAAATGGATCTAACCGTGATGAAGACAGAGCCTGTCCCTTTATGGGGCTGTCACCCATCTGGGGCTGTCATCCACGTCGAGAAAGGTTTTCAGGGAGGAAAGAGTGGTGCTGTGCACAAGACATTGGAATGGCTCCTAACACAGCAGTGCAGCAGCTCTATCACACTTCTGGTGGCACCAGGCAGTTTTGCTGCAGACAACCTTGTGCATATCTCTGCTTCTGCACTAAGAGCCTGTGTAGGTGAGCTCCCAGGAGACAGTGCTGATGCCAGTCTCTTTTATTCCTGACCAAGACTCCTGAGCTTCCCATTCCTTCTGGATCCCACTGCCAAAGCATGCAAATAACATTAAACTCTTAGCTCCTTTCATCCTGATGTTTTGACACCCAACTCTATTTTCCACTGGAAAGCCTCCCATTCCTTCTTGCTTTCCAACAGTCATCTGGCAGCCCTGCAACAACCAGACAGCCCCCAGTGAGGAGCACCTTGCTCTGTTTAGCCTTTGACCTGTCCCTGCCTAACTCCTGCCCTAGCCTGCCACTCTTCCTGCTCTGTCCATCCAGCTGCTGCTAGTCCCCCACCTCCTACACTCCCTTGAGCTCTTCTATCCTGCCATGACCATCTAAAGATGATGGCCTGTCTGTGCCATGCCCACCTATTCTCTCCTTCCTGCCCACCAAGCAACACTTAGCCCTTCTTCTGATAGCATTTCACAAGAACAGGTTCCAGATGTGCTTCCTGGGAGTCCTCTCTGAGAGCAGTATTAAAAAATGCATTCTGGACACACAAAGGGTATATGAGTAATCCCACTGCAACACTAAAGAAGGCAGGAGGAACTGTGAAAAAGAACAGAGCAGAAAAAAAACCCAAATCAAAACAAAGAACATGGCCCTAGTCAGCATGGGAAGGGGGAAGATGGAGCTTCAGAACCTGAGAGAAGATAGTGGTGGTATCAAAGGCTGAGAGTTCAGGTGATTTTGATGAGGGCAGAGTTGAAAGTAAGGAGTGGAGGGAAGGAAACAAACGTGCTCAAACACATCAAGAAGGTTGTTTCATTCTTGTAACTGTAGAAAACCATGAGGAAAGGGTAGTAGGAGTCATGTTTTATTTGCTTTCACCAAAAATAAACTAAACAGCATTATCCTGTGCTGGGAGGGGAGTGTTCAGCCGTGGACAAAAGTTGCAGTCAGTGGCATCCAGCAGATCTTGTGCTGGATACTGTTACAGCTGCAACACAATAATAACACACTCACACACGATGTTCCAGCATCCAAAGAGGAACAGGAAAAGAACACTTTATTTTTCAGACCTCAACATTTATAGAATTCCAAAAGTGACAGTGGATTGGAGGATGGCATTGCCACCTTTCCAATCACACTGGTCAGACTAGCAGTCCATCAAACTTCTCCTCCTACAGAGAAGAATGCAAACAATCATTATTTACATGAAAGTGCGTGAGAAACTCCATTACAAGAATGTAAACATCAGAAGGCTTAGAGAAACTCAAAAGACCAGGGCGACAGGGTACTACCTCAGGATGTGGATGTGATGCCACTGCCTTTCAAACAAAAAACCATTTGCTTTTCCAAATCGTCCTTAAGAGCCAAGACGAGCCCGGGCGAAGAGAAGTGACAGGCACTTGGTGGAGTGCTTGGCAGCAGCGCATCCTCGCTGTGACACAGCTGCACAAAAGATCCCAGCCACGTCCCCGCGGCCTCTCTAGGGTCAAATGATTGTCGCCTGCTAATCCTCAGCCACAGCTGACTCCGGGCCCTTTGTTATGCATCGTGCAATCGCATGACTGCACTCGCTGCACCCATTGTCTGCAGCCCGGCTGTCTCTGCAACCCTCGCTCTGTGTGCAGAGCTTTCGGGGGCTCTGTACGCTGGAACTTGCCTTTTTTGCTTGTGGCTTCCATTGTCATGACACTAGAGGGTGACAAAGATTCAAACGAGAGCCACAAAGAAATCATTAAAACTGGAAACTTGAGATTCAGATGAATTTTTTAAAACTGGCAAGTCTTCCGGTGGAACAGGCATGAAGATTCAGTGCTGCTAATGGCATTTTAATAGAAGCTGGTGCCACTTAATGGAAGCTTGTTTGATTTGGATCAACCCTGAAACAGATTGTTTAAAATTAAGAAGGTGATAACAAGATTTATTGGGGCACTTTTCCAGAACAGAGTTGAAAAAAAATTGAGCATTTTGTAGGGTTTTTTTGGAGTGGTCCAAAACATGGTGCAAAATAAAGCAAATTTGAAGTAGTGATGGGAAATCTGTGGTGTGGAAAGTGTGAATAAAGGGAAGACAAAAAACACATAATCAAATTTGGGCACAAAAAAAGTAGTGCTGCTACTATGAACAGTAGTTTTCAGTTATAGAATTATACAGAAAGAAACCCCCACTTTTCTGTATGTAAAGCTGTTTACAAATGTGAATATATTGGCTAAGAGGTGAAAAAGGTCCAGTTGCTTTACAACACCGAGGAAACCAGCCTTGTTTTCTGAAACAGTCTCATGATTTGCTACTGCATTTTCATGGGCATAGAATTTATATTTCACATGAAAACAGGGTTTGGATATGTATTAGCCACTTGATAACACACACACAACAAGAGATTCAGGATCAAATCAACCATGTTTTCACTTTCAGACACTGTAGCAATCATGTTAAGCCTTGCATCACTTAAAACATGGTCTATTATGTATGTCAAATACTTAAATTATTTAAAAATAGTAAGAAATGCTCTGCTGAGTTAATTACCTTAGCTTTATTTGCCAACTCCAAGTAATTTTTTGAGTGAAATTTGCATGATGTTACCAGCTCCCAGGGTCTTATCATGAAATTTGGTAGAAACTGCAATGTACTGGCACTAAGAAGTGTGTAAATCTCAGCTTTCATGTCTACAAAATATTTCCAAGCTGTAAGACAGTGGAAAAGGAGTGGAAAAGAAATGAATCTAAATTTCCGGCATCTGAACTGCAATGAAAAGAGCTTCATTTTGTTATTTTAAAATGTTATTTTAAATTTTATTGTTATTTTTAAAGTGTTTAGGCAGTCTTGTGGTGTTTGGGCTCTTACTCATCACTCTCAGGGCTTGTTGTTGGCAATACAGTGTGCAAATGGCACCAGTCTGTGCTAGTGGGATGCCTGACTGCAGTGAGGAATTTACTCCACCCTTTGAAATGCACAAAAGATGTGTAAACCCCTATCATGGAAACTTTGGGAAGAGATGAGAGATTTGGTTAAAGATTCTGGCTGCTTTAAGCACTTGGCCAAAAACAATGATGTTTAGTGGTCAGAAGAGGGCACAGACTGTAATATCTGCTGTTGCCAGAACTAAACCAACCCATCACCTAACAGACCAAAAGTGCCTTTGCCCTCCTCTCTCCCTCTGCACAAGCACCCTCCTGGATGATGTAGCATTTTCTGGCAGATAGGGATCTATTTTTTGTGGCATCTGTGCACAAGACAAAGTAAAAGTCAAAGAGAAGGTGCATTTTCCCCAAGGGAGGATGAAAGCCCCACACGGAGTCTGATGCGCGTGTTCTCCACTCGGGATAACCCCGTGGGAGAGAGAGTGTCACCTCCTTTGGGGCTCCATGTGCTTCCTGAGTAAAGCAAAGAGGGCAGGACACTGGTGTAGGACATAGGACTGGGAGAGAGACCCTTCACATGCTTTAATAGTCCCACTTTTGTTCCAGTTTTCTCTCTAAAATCATATTCCTACTATAAAAACTTCTTTAATGTGTTTTGAGATCTCTGTGATCCAACAGAAACACAGGTAAAAGCTGGAGATGAGGAAGATGCTGTCGTAGACATGTGTAGGCTGAGCAACAAGGCCTGAAGTCATCCAGCCTAGCTGCAGGTGCTCAGCCACCATGGGTGTGTTGGGGCTGTAGCTGCCTTTGGTCCCCAGATAAGCAGTGACTGGAGAGATACTGGACTTTTGGGGCTTGAACTGGCCCTTCTGCCCCAGTCTGTCATTTGCCTTAGTGCCATGTTTTCCACTGAAAGAGACACCAGAAAGCAGTCCAAAGAAAATATGTTTTATAACAGTTGCTTTATGCAATCTTCTCGATGTTCCAGGAGCCCTGACTGATCCTCAGTGGTAAAAAAATTAGGGGGTAGCCACCCAGCAGTTAGCTGGTCTAAGAGGAAGAGAGGGAGTTGCTTTCACACAATGCAAGGACTTAGCCCCAGCAAAAGCAGGCAATGGCAATTAGATCACCACATAGATGTTTCACACAGCCACTGGTGGTTTTGGTGCAGAGAAGAGGAATAACACTAATGCACTCAAGATGCTTTCCAGAGAGAACAATCTACATCAGTGTCTCAAAGACTGTGCCCAAGGGAATATAAATGGAAGTAACCCAAAGCACAGGACAGGTGGAGAGCATCTGATTTTGCTGTGGGATCTGGGGCTCTACTTGTATATGCAAGACACTTAAAATAACTGTAGGTGGGACATACCAAAAGTCCTCATGGTTAAAATAATGCTGTTGAGTATAACAGAAGGGCATTTGTGTTTGTTTTGCTCGCAACCTCTTTGTTACCCCAGTTGTTTGTTTTATTAAGCCACTCAGGCTATGGGTAGGTATGTGGACAGCCACACAGTGGCTGAGGTATCTGGCAGCCCTGCAGGCTGGGCAGTGATGCCTGTGGGGCTGCAATGCCCACTGCTGATGGAAGGAGCACAGAGTCCTTCCTGGCAGATGGCAGAGGAACCTCCACTGGAGCTGGCTGAGGTCCAGATCTCCACCCTCGTGTAGAAGCTGCTGTCCGCTGCTGTAGCCGACGTAAGGAAGCAGTAGATCACCAGATTTTTCAGTGTGTGCTGTGGAAATCTGTTTGTACTCACACAAATGGTCCCTGGAAAAGGGACTCCAGTAGAAGGAATGAACACAACATCTTGCCAGTTTGTTTTATTCAACACGATGATTTGCCATTTAAAGGAAAATGCTTCCTTCCTCTCAGACACTTCTTGTCTGTGGCTATTCCATTTTTCAAGAGAAAGATGGAGGGCTTCCCCCCCACACTTTTTTCCAGACGTTTGCATTTTTCTTTCTCTCCCCCAATTCTTCAGTACTTTCCTGCCAAAAAGTAACTGCTGGCATACTTTTTTCTGTAAATGCTCTTTGTGGGAGATCAAAAAAAAAAATAACCTGTATCTTGGAAAGAAGAAATCTAGACTATTCTGCACCTTTCTCTAAGTGATGTTATGCTTTGGCATGGATTGGAAATTGTTTCTAGAATTATTAATGTCAGTACTTAAAAAGTTTGCCTAATTATGTGCTTTCCACAGAAACTATGCAGACACAGCATATTCCTCCAGAAACATATGGTTCTGAAGATATTTAATAAAGATATTAAAATATATATAATACAGAAAATCAATAAGTACCTTGTAAATTCTGACTAATCTGCATTTTAGAATCTAAAATTATTTGCTTCCTGGTTTTGATTTCTACAATTATTTTAAGGTTCCATCTATTTTTTAAATTATCTGAATAAATGTTGCGCTAAACTACACGTAATCTCACCATGATAAATTTCTTGGATTCATCATTGCCATCCAGTCCTGTGCTGTTAGCTTGAAAACTTTGATGTTGAGCTTGTAAGTCAGCAATAAAGTCACTAAGAAGAAGTTGTTTCATAACTTGTGAATTGCTGGTTGGAGTCATGATTCTTTGCTGACATTTACCGTTTGTCGCCACTGTAGCCTTTGTGAGCTGGATCTTCTGTGGTCCAGATTACATTAGTTCAGAAGTACAGAGCTTATAACACAATGGTAGTGGGGACTTCTCTGGTTTTCAGAGAGATCCATAGAGGAAGAGAGCAGCTTGATGGTTTTGTGGCATCTCTTCTACCTCCTCTCTTTGGAACATGGGGTGAACAAATCAGGTTGGAGCATTACTGGGCCCTAGATATGCTTTGGCTGCATAAGAGATCTGCTGGGAATTGCTGCAGTCAAAACACATTGGAAGTCTGTAACAGTTCTGGCTTTGGGGAGAGAGCCTTCAACAGGGTTAGAGGAAAAAGAAAAGGAACAAAGTTGCTGCACATGTATTTTCTCCGTTCCCTTCTGCATAGGCATTAAATGTGGGTTGTTAAGAGTGGAGGGTACTCTTCCACAAAGTTGTCTGTTGATGCTTTGCATGACTCTTAAGTTCATGATACTATTAGACTTAGGGGTAATGTCCCTAGCTAATTACAGATCCTTCTCTCAAGTAAAGCCGAAGGAGCAAGCAAATTTAAATAGGTTAGAAGAAGCCAGTTGTGGAGATCTTGTAGATTGACAGAAATATTTGGGGAAGTTTCAAAAAATGGATGACAAGCAATGTACAAAACTCCATGAGCCAAATCCTCATCTGGTTAATATAACTTTTTTCCCTATGAAACTGAAACCTCTAGATTCATTAACACCAGATGAAGATCTGGTCCTTGTCTGAATTTTTCCAGGCAGACAGCTATTACTTTTGCCCTCAAATACTAGCCCTATTCCTTCAATAAAACTAAGCAGCCAAAAATTCAAAAATTAGGGGAGGGATATAGGGGGAAATTCAAATTCAAGCCAATAATGAAAAGTTTCTTCAACCTTGTCTGGAGCAATAACTTGTGCTTTTCCATAATGGTCACATTGAGATGGTAAATTAATTTAACTGTTAGTGTAATTGATAGCAATCAATATGATTGACTGCTGGCAATACATAGGTCTTGTTCAATGTCTCAAGTTTTCAAAAAGAATATAAGTCTTCCTTACAGATATACAAAATAGATAATAATAAGAAGAAAATACAATTTCTTGTTTGCCCCTTCTCTGAAAGCAATAAAAAAAATCCTGCTGGTTTTCCAAAAATAATTCTACTGAATTCTGAGAAATATGGTTAGGGTCTGAAAGGTTTCTTTTTCACGAAAAAAAAAAAAACAACATGGGTAAAAATCAATATTTTTTGCCCTTTTTCTACTACGCTGAGACTCTCTGAGCAAAACTAAAATGTTAATGTGGTAACTGTACAAGCTGCAAGACACCATTATCCAGAAAATTACCTTCTTGGACATTTCTAATGTCTATATGCCAACATCTTGCTTTTTGTAATGTATATCTTGTGGGTATTAAAATGGATCTTTTGTGATTGTCCTTAAGGCAGATCTAAACCCATGTATTTCCTCTGGTTCATATAAGCTTGACACTGTTACACAGACTCTTTCCTTTGTCTGGGTGTCTGCGTGAGAAATATTGTCTATATTGAATTTTATCACTAAGAGACACCCACTGTACTTCCTGCGTTATGTGTTAACACATACTCACCAGTTTAGATTATATTATATATATATATATATATATATAATATACTCACATTTGTTTAGATTAATATAAGTGGATAAAAAATTTCTTTAAAATAATGGGTTCCTTCAGGAAGTCCGAGTACTCTTAGGGATCTTGACTGAATAGGTAAGACCCAGTAACTCAGAGTCAGAATAGAAACTTTGAGCCCTGGATCACCCAAAAGCACAGAAATATGTAAAAACCAAGTATCTCATGGGTCTTCATTGTAATGTGTAGAGCCAAGTAAGGTCACAATCTTTTTCTCTCAACTTCAGTGGTACCAAGTAAAAGAGATGACAGACAGAATCCTTGTTTTTCATAGCCTTGGCATTACCCAAGAAATAAACCTCTCAGTAAAAATTTAACTGTTGAATGTCATCAGACACATTGAGTCATGGTCTTATCTCAAGCCCATAATATATACAACTTTGTCAGATACTGGGTTTTCATAATTATTTTAAAATAATTAAATAAAGGGACTTTGCCTGGGATTTTGAGTCTGTTAGCAGACAGTCTTAGAGCAGAGCAGCTGCTTGGAGGGGTTTCCTGAAAGTCTTTGTTCAAAGAGAATTACAGCCAAACAAAACATTACTAAGACAGAATTAGTACTAGCTACAAAAGAGGATGTTAAAAAACCCACACATACATATCAGACACTTGAGAGCTGATCATGGGCAAGATAAAAGACATGCAAAAGCAGCCAGCTTGTGTGAAATACTCTTACCCTCCCTGCCTGCCTGTTTTCCCAGGGTAATATCACCCAGGCTACCCATGTTATGGAGCAATGTGAGTTGCAGTGATGAGTAATGGTGACTCCTCTGGGCAGAACCACTCTTTTGGTCACCTCTCATCCAAGCATCCATTTTC
The DNA here is from genome assembly GCA_013397555.1 of Urocynchramus pylzowi. Lineage (NCBI taxonomy): Eukaryota > Metazoa > Chordata > Aves > Passeriformes > Fringillidae > Urocynchramus > Urocynchramus pylzowi. Next base: position 2,992,508 of record VZRH01000997.1, on the reverse strand, counting down.
TCCTTCAAATGGCAGCAGGACTAGAAACTCTGACTGGACTCCCCAACTTAATTTTTTGCCTTTCTTTGAAATGCACAAAAAAGAATCAATCTACAAGAACTATTTTATTTCTGTTTTTTTTTTTTTTTTTCTCTTCTGATTTCTGTGCCCAAAAGCCTGGGTGTGGTTTCTGTGTTGTTCTCTTAAAATAAGTGCAGTTCTTTGGCCAAAACAGATGAAATTCCATGTGACACTCCAACCTATTTTTTTCCTCGCTCAGAGAAATCAATATCCATATTCAAATAAAAACCCAATAAATTGTCATGAGGCTGCATAAAGAACTTAAATATTATTTCATAACTAATAAGATCAAAAAACCTTTTGAATATGTTTAGTTGGTAATTTGTTGTTAGCAAATGGTAAGATGTCAATATCATCTAGTAAGAAAGAGAGGGGGGTCCTCATGGCCTTTAAGTATTAACAGCTCAGAAGTAAAATTTAAAAACAAATAGACAAAAAAAAAAAAGACCTGAGTCTTCCAATTTGATGAGGTGTTCTGGGACTTCTGCAAGTGAACTATGATATCACTTCTGCTTTCTGCTGCTGTAGCTGCCATCGCTGTGCTCAATGAAGATGTTTTTACTAAGAACCAACCTTATTTCTAAATCAGTAAATGCCAGTTAAGGTACGTTGATAGAAGTGATAAATGGGATGCAGTAATGCCCAAACAGAATTTCTTTGGCTTCGTTTCATGAAGTGAATTCTTGGTATTGTCAGGGAATATTAATTTGAAAAAAAGGAAGAGGCTGCAAGTAAAAGTACAAGTCAGGTTCTTTTGGGGTGTTACGTATAGAATTAGGAATTGCTCGCATGCTCCTTACAAATAATATCTGCATATGATTAATAGAATTACTCACTGTTGTCACATATCTCTCCAGAACTCATGCAAAAGTGCCTCCAGCTGAACTACATAATTAATGGCACCATAAAATCTTATTCATTAATATCAGAAAATTATTTATTACCACAGATACATGCATTCATTCAGAAAAAAAAATACTTTTCACGATGCACACTGTGTTGGATAAAGTAATGTGGCAAAATTACCCTTGATACTCTCTAGATATTTATCTGAGAACCCTAATGAAAGTTACATAAAATCACCTTTCAGTGTAGTTGTTTTTAATATAATTTTTATTATCTGGGGACATTAAATGCAAGGAAAAGAAAACTAAAAGTGCACAAACTTTGCAAAATTGCTGTTCATTTAAAGAAAGTGAGGTCTAGACTTTAAAAGACTTGAACTGATAATCACGTATATAGGCCAGTTACATTTCTGATTTCGTCATTATGGAAAAACACTGTAACATGTCCTTTATATTCTGTGTTTTTCCAAAAAATACTTAATATTTTATCATTGCCAATGGTTTCAATGTGAAAACAGATGTATTTCTCCATGTCCCTATGGTATATTTGAGTTCCCCATGAAGGAAAATCACTACCAGAAGATAAGCAGTTCTACATGGCAGTTCCACAAAGCAATGAAACTTCATTTTGCCTTTTCTCATAAAAAAGTAACCGAAAAAGAAAAATCTTGATTTTTAAGTCTGTCTCAGTTTCTTCTCAAAAAGAAAGTTTAGGTCTCTGAATATCATGGGCATTAGTCTGTACTGGAGTTTAAAATAGTTCAGACATAGTTACAAAATGTCATGCACTTACTGTCTGAAAACATGAAATAGCAGCCTACTACTTTTTGTGATATTCCCTTTTCCAAAATTCACTGAAGTAAGTGGAAATGTTTCCACTGATTACATGAGTTTTGGAACAGATTGTGCTCGAGCTGGTTAAGGTTCTGCCTAAGGAAAGATTACAGGAAAATTATTCTATTCTAAGAATTTAAGAAAATGCCTATTTTAAGAGATTTCCATTTAACATATTTTGCTGGACAACCAAGTACTTAAACAAAACTGAAAAAAAAAATGGAGCTAAAGGAAGAGTAATCTGCTTACTGGATGGCAATCTCTTCTGTTCTATCTTCTTGTTTTATCCTAAATGACACTTCTCTTCATAAATATTTAGCATCTAAAAATATTCAAATTTCAAGGAAGAAAACTGATGGAATTATTTGACTAATATTTCAATATTGCTGATATTTTGCAAATTATTAATTTAATTAAAAATACTCAGGAAAGTTTAATTAAGTATAAGTAAATTCTAGCATTTGCATTGCAAGATTTAATTGACTTCTTTGACTAATAAATACTTCCCTTTTCTCACATACAGTAGATTAGAAAACTGCTGGAGGTAAACTTTTGAATTATGGAAAGTTGTCTGAGCTTCGTGACATCAATTACAGGCTAATTATTCTCACCTATTTAATTTCTGTTGGTTCCCTCAGTATTGCAATGTCCATGTTTTACAATTATATCAATAAATACACTAAAGCTAAAGCATTAAATTTATGGCAGGTCCCTTCCGATGAAATAGATATAAATTAAATAAACTTCTTCACTTCTTATGATTAGTAAGATATTATATAAAGTGAAATTTTCATTAGAAAATGACACATTTTTTCATGTGCCATGTAAATAGCAAGGTTACAATACAGAAGTTCCACATATGGAGAGCAATCTGTCAGTATGATCTTTTTCACTAATGAGTACATATGGTTTTTCCTCATGTTTTCTCTGAACACTTGTACCTAACCCACAGTATTCCAGAGCAATCAGATATTGTGGCAACAAGCCCACACACAAAAAATAGAACTTTGCTTATGTGGGGAAATCGAAACTTTGCTATCATATGCATATATATCTATGAAGGGTTTTTTTCCTAGGAGGAAAAGAGGGAAAAACTTCAAACTATATTGAACAATGAAGACTGACTGGTCCTGCCAAGTTTAGTTGCCTGTGATAACAGAGAACTGGACTAGATGACTCAGTCCTGTATTCCTGTTTATGACAAATTTGATTTGGTGTATAGAAAATATTGTAGGAAATCTCCAGGAGGCAGCTAAAAAGGAGCTGAATAAAGGTAACTATATTTTATTCATTATCTATATGTAGGCAGAAACTAGTATGTTTGGCATGTGTTACGACTTGTACTTAATTTCTTCTCACGAATCTCAATAAAGTATGGCTTTATAATTACTCATGCATGAGTTAGCAAGTCCTGAACCTCCTAAAGAGAAAAGCATTTTATTCTTTTTTTTTTTTTTTCCTTTTTTTGATCCTAATGCAAACTCTACGGTGTGAACGGAGCCCTTCTTTTGGCACTACTGCTTTGGCTGCTGCCATGGTTGTGAAATTTCTTCAAAACTTGGTGATGCCACCAGCCCACCGGATACCAAGGTCTGCTTTAGACATCATCTCTGTGGTACAGAGCCCACCTCCTGGTGAGGCTGGGTAGGCATGAAGAAAACCTCCCTGGGCTTACCTGAACCCAATCAGTTAGACCGACTCTACTCTTCCTTGTAACACAGGAGGAGTTTGTGAAGCCCTGCTGAGTTTCAGCCCCTTTCTTCAGGGTTACCAAGGAAGCTAAAACTGAGTGAAACCCAAAGAGGAACAACTTTTGCTCCAGCCAGGGAAATTATGGCTAGCCCATCTGGCACTGATCCATCAGCTGCCTGTGCTTTGGTAGTAGACATCTGTAGAGACTTTATACCAAAGGTCTGGGGTGAAAGGAAAGGGATGAAAGAGGAGGTTAGCAATCTTGCTGAAATGCTAACTGGAACTGAGAGATCTAGGACATGGATGAGAATTGCTGCCTCAGTGGACATACTTCTGGGTAGCACCTAGAAAATATATTTCTCAGCTCTGAAGATGAACTCAGGTAAGGAAAAGGAAAGGAGGCATGGCTTCCATACTCACATCCCTGCATCATGCAGAAAGATGACCTTGAGAAAACATACTGTCACCATTAGGGCAAAGAAATGGAAATGTATCTGTATCACTTTATGTCCTGTTGCTTTTATGTAGTTACAAGATTTTGATAATGCTAAAAACTTTGCATGCAATTTTATTACTCTTCAATTTTTCTTATGTATTTACATAGCAATACATAGCACAGTCAAAACCAAGTACTAACAAACATGAGTCCAAACTGAGCACTTTTAAAAACCATTGCAGACTTTATTTGCCAGCTGAAGAGCAAATCAAGGCATAGAGAAGGCTGCTGATGTGAAATCTGCAGCAGAGGCTGCTATGTGAAATCAGCCTCTGCTGGCTAGCTCTGCCTTAAATATATATATCAGACTATATCTGATAGCTGGTCTATTTTGTCTAAAACTACCATGAGTATCTCAACTGAACTCTCCAATCTGTAGGACAGGTTGTTACAAATCACAGCACTCAGCAGAGCTGAGCTTGGAGCAGGGTGTTTTCCAGCCCATTCCTTGAGGTGGCTGTGTCCGAGGCTACTACAGGGTGAGTTAAAATCAAAGTGCTGCTTGTGAAACTTGATCTTTCCAAGTATTTTTAATCTGAACAAGAACAACAACAAAGATTATTTTTCCCCAGACTGATGAATTTGTGGGAATAAAGGATAGATTTTGCCTTGTTCCCATTTTTTTCATGGGAAAAGGTGACAGTATACATAAGAGATCAAGGCATCCTTTCTCTAAAGTCTGAGATCTTCTTTAATTTTGCAACACTGCTGGTATGGAGAAGGAGTTCAGATTCCCCATTCATGCCACAAACACATGGACTGAAATGAAGCTGCAAGAAAACGGGCTGGTTTTCAAGAGTCATTATAGTAATTTTTTCTAAGATGTGCCAGCACTGTTCTGAAACTAGCAAAGGACTTAATGATAAAGTACTTAGGCAAACTTGACTGTAATACTAGTCCATACAATTTCAGGGACTAAATAAGTGCTGTGAAAATTATATTCATTTGTTATGTCTAATTTGAAGTCATATCTAGAGACTGAATTGAATGTGACACAAGATCGAGAATACAGACTAGCAAAGCTTTTTCCTCATCAGTTTTTGTCTGAAAGTTTGTTACCAGGGATCCAGGCTTTAGTGCTTGGGTGATAGATGCTTTTATCAGCACTAGGGGAAAAGCCAAAGTGGAAAAAATTATGAGGCTTGTGTCTGTCACATTTTATGGATTGACATAAGGTTTATTGTTGTTTAGCAATATTAATGGGTTGACGTAGAAAGAGAGATTTATTGGAACTGTTCTAATATCAAGAGGCTTCTGCAAACACAAAAATAGATTTAAGACCCAAAGGGTATCCAGGCTCATTTCAATGTCATGTACAAGTTTGGCAGTCTTCTTTGCTCTGATTTATCTGCTCTCTTGCTGAGTCCACAGTCTCTAAGACTGGCTCCTTGCTTATTATCATAGCATTATGGATTTCACTTGCTGTAAACTAGTGGGAGAACTATGCAAGAACTATTTAAATAATATTTTCACAAAATATTATTTTTATATTAGATTGTATTTTATATAATAAAATTACAGCAGTAGTTATTAATAATTATTTCCTTTTAACTACATTGATTTTTTTGGATTACCTTTTCTAGAGACTTCTTAACTGAACAGGCGACAGAAAAACAAAACAAAATAATGAAAATACAAATAGATCTCAGCTGACAAAACAACATATAACTTAGGGTATTATTTTCTTTTCCTGTGAATATAAAACAGATTAAACATACCTTTCCTGTGTTTATCTAGACTTTTCTTCCATAAAACTTATGACTGCAAGGGCTTGCAAACTTCATACAAGAATTATTTTTGATCGAAAATTTCACAAACATCCAGTGATTATTTTGTTAGCTGCGTGGAGACTGTGAAATCAATAGCCATTTCAGAAAATTGTTGCTTGTCAGAGATAATGTTTATCTAGCATGGTTCTGGTATTTTCTGCTTTTCACTGTTTTCCCACTATCTGATTTTCACTTCCACTTGAAATATTTTTGGAAGTTATCTTCCTACTGTTGTTGTGCATTGTCTTCAATAAAACTGTGCCTAAAGAGAAAATAAACATTCTGCAGCTTTCTGCTCTGATAATTTGGCAGCACCCTCTCACTGGTTTCAGTGTCTCAGTATAAAACCCAGTTTCAATTCCCTTGTACACAGCAGCAAGACAAAGAAAAACACTTTTAAAAACCTAAATATATGTTTGAAATTGCAAGAATGGAAGAGGAAGAAGGGAGGGTGGGAATACATTCTTGATATATTTAATCTCTGATCTATTGACCCAAGATAGAACATTCCCATTTCATGACTTGTTTCTTTTACTGATGATCTAAGTGAATTTATTGTCCGTAAATCCTTCCTTAAAACTCACCTCCGCCCTGATGTATACCCTGACCTTTGCAAGGCAGCTGGGCTGGGTTCTCTTACCTAATTTAGTCATCTAAAAGGCATTTAAGCACTAAATATAGACCAGTTACCTAGGTGCCTTCTGCAGTCAATGGACACAACCACATGCAGAAAGTGATTCATCACATCCTAAAATATGTTGGATGAATGGCCCATTTCATGGATCTGCCACCCTCCATGGACTATGGCAACAGCCCAGGTGTCTAAGACCAAATGCCTTACTTTTATACAGCTAAAGTTAGGTGAGCTAAATCCCACTTCTGGTGTCTGCGTTGGATTTCCTGTCTTGATTGAAACAGTCCCATTGTTTCTTTGTCTATCTTGTCTGTGGTAACTATGCATAATCTTATTTATTGTAGACATATGTTCTGGTTTCAGTTGTTTTTCCTCCTACACCTAAATTTCAAGCTCTTTAGAGAAGGAACATGGAGAAATCCCTCCCTTCCCAGTTTCCCCCTTCCTTTCCCCCTCCCCCTGCAAAAGAACAATAAGAAATAATTCTGGTGCCAACAAAAAGTCATTTGACACATACCCTTTAAAACAGCTATTACTGCTAATTTAGTCAGTAGAATTTATGACATTTTTTCATGAAAAATCCCCCCAAATAATTTTTAAATTGGTACTGGAAACTCTTACTCTCCCAGTTAGTACTACTGAAGGCAATGGAATTTATTATTTCTATAAATAAGGGTTTGAAATTAGTGAGAAGACACGCAAAAATAAGAATTACTTGCATGAGTAAGAATTGCTGAATTTAGTCTTTAATTTATCATTTGCAAATGTGGCCCAGGGAAGATTTAGTAAGATTTGCTACTCACTAGTTACAGCTCCAGATTGTGTTATGTGATAGCCCATGATTGAATAAGTGCATGGTATTTCTGAAGGATTGGGAAGGGATATAGAAAGATTACTTTCTTTACCACTCTTCGAGTGAAATTTCATGTGTTTGAATAGTGTATAATTGCAAGCTACATTTATGGCTCTTTCCCTTTTTTAATTAAAACTTAAGAAGGAGTAAGCCAGAAACAATATCTGTGGCTTCATTATGTGGCATGTAATAGGATTAAACCTTCAAAAATGAAAAATAAATGCCATTTTCAGAATCATTAGGGCTTTAACCACTTTTGAAGTTGATTTAAACAATCCACAGTGACACTGTCTTACACTAAACTTACTGGATTCTAACAGTTCCCATTCCAGACTGTTAAATTTATACACTTTGTGCCAATTCCTGAGAAGATCCTTCTAATACTATTACACCTAGCTTAGTCTTTTCTCAGGGTTTCTCATTATAATTTAGAATTTCATCATTTCAGTTGGTTGTAGTAAATGCTTTGGACAGCTGGAGTAAAAAGAGACTTTGTTTCATAGAGTCATTTAGGTAGTTTCATATGTTTGAAAAAGTTGTGCTGGAAGGAGTTTGAAGCAGACTCAGAAATTGCAGCTCCTTCCACCATATCACATGTGAAGAAGTAATGTAGAGAGAATTCCCTTTGCTGAGCATGAGGCCAGACTTTGTGGAGCACTGAATCATTGCCAGATCTCAAAATTTCTCAGCAGTTACTGCTCATCCTCATCTTTAAACATGTACCTGCAAGTGTAGTTCTGTGGAGTAATTTCCACAAATTCCTATGGGGACTAGATATTCCCCATAATCAAACAGAAATAATAACCCCCTCCACTATTTATGTAGGAAGTATTTTAAATACCATATTTTTCAGCTTTGCAAGAAGGGTTTGTAAATACTGAGGTGATAGGTTGCTGTCTGTGTGATTGAACCATCCAATCCATGTGTCTGTGTATTTAAAATCCCTGAACCAAGCTGGTATTTTCTCACAAGAAAGAGGCTTTGTGCTTGCTTCAGGGACATCTGAATAGGAAATGTCACAAATTTCATGCTGATGGTGGTTTGATGCTAGTTTTTACAAAGCAATTGATAACTGTGTTATTGGGGGAATCCCTTAGAACAGAATCATGGAATGATAGAACCACTCAGGTTAAAAACGACCCTTAAGACCATCAAGTCCATATGAGCCCAAAAGTGGGCATCAAGTCTGAATTTGTCTGTCTTTCTAGAGTGTCATTTTACTTTTTCCATTATGTGAAGAGATTAATCAGGCATTGACATCCATGGAGGAGGATTCACAGTAGTCAGTAAATAAAAAAACTATTTTAGGATCCTCTCTTCTTCAGCTATGTGCTGGTCGAAAGTTTTCAGTCTCCTGTGGTCAGGTGGATACATCCATGACCAGTTTTCAGAAGAGTTGCCCATGTGCAGCCACATGGCTCCTGGCCTCAGGGCCCAGGTTTCGGTGCAAGAAGAATGGAGGTTCACCAAATGGAAAAGTGCTGTGAGTCCCAGCACTGATTCTGTGCTCCTGAGTCCCACCTCTGATTCGGGTGACTGGAGAACCCGAACTCTGGGTTTCAGGCACGATGTTGTGTGAGAAATGCATCTCTCTCCTTTCCCCAGCTTCTTTAAATTCTCATGCTGCTGCCAAGTCACATTGTATGAAATATGTTCTTTGGTGCTCAAGCATTCCTTGCAGGATTTTCTTATGTAATAATTTGATTGCCTTATATTTACTTTTGCATTTATAAATGATCCATCTATTTTTAATTTAGGTAATTAGTTCCTTCTACCCTGAAATATCTCATTTTACTCATAGGTACACATTTCAGCAGAAATCTTAAAATCTTCATAGGATCCTCTAGTTGTTGTTTTTTTTTTTTTTCCTAGGCTGTGAATCAGTCCCTGATAAAAAGGACCTGACCCTGCTTCTGTTTAAATCAACAGAATAACTTTTAATTCCCCTTGGACATAGATGAGCTCATGATGATACTGAGGAAAGTTTGTTTTACTTTTTTTCCCTAGCAAAGTATGTTTTGCTATCCTTCTGTAAGACCGAAGTACTTGCCAATATTTAAACTTTATTTAGGCAAAGCTCCCATGAATATGGATGTCAGGATAAGACCTACTGGCTCTTTTAATAAAGGAGGGAAAAAGCTGCAATCAAACAAAGCCTTGACATATTTTTCTTTTTTTTGACATATTAGAGAAAAGCAGTAAGTGTCTTTCCTCAGCTCCTCATACCTTAGTGTCCTGGGGTTATCCCTCAGGGCAGTAGGATGGGTGTGGAGAGGCCCAAGCTGCTGTCTCTAAGATTTTGGTTAAGGCTGGCTGCAATCCAGGGCTGGTCCCTCTGTAAAAAATCCAAGATACATTTTTGTGTATGGGGCAGTACGAAGAAGGCTATTAACCCCCTGACAAATCCACCATGGTCTTCCTTAGTTAATGCCTTTACTTGTGCTTTTTCCTTAAAACTTTTTTATTTCTCCTCCATTATATTAGGATTCAATTATTAAAGTGGAATAACCAATACACTCCAAATTCAGTGCATGAAGCTTTCCTGCCAAGTCCCACAAACAAAATTACAAGGTCTGGTGAAATTGTACACTTTTTGGTTATTAGCTCTGTCAAATGAATCATGCTTCTGGGGAATCAAATGTTCTTAGGATTTAAACACTCATAGCTGTAAATGCAGAAAAATATCAGAATAAAAGTTTGCTGTTTAATGAATTTCAGCACATGATTTCTGCAACCTGTTCAGTTACAAAGTGTAGGAATAACACAAATGTAGCATGACACAGATAATAGCTATCATAGCCCTTGCCAAGACATTGTATGAAAAATTAAATTTATAATTAATAGTGACCCGTCTCTTGTGGAACGAGGTCCTGTTTTGGATAGTTTCCAAGTCATTCTCCATGTCCCTAGGCACAGACTCACTGCAGAATGTCACAAAAATTTGTTGCTTCAGAAGCAAGAAGGATAAAATAATGTAAAAAACAATTTTAAAGCACTTGATATGCCTAAGCTTAGGACAGATCCATTTTGTAAAATTCACAAAGGAGGAAATATTTTCTTGCAGTTCTTTTGATTGTTGGTTTATTCATGGGTTTTCTTTTCATCTTCTCTGACATGTAAGCATAAATAAATATATGACTGAGCAAATATAAACAGTGAACCCAAATTAAAAGAATTGTCAGCAATTCCCATTGTATTTCTCTTAATTTGCAAATTTAGTGCTCGCTCTGAAAAAGACAGAGGCAAATCCTATTTGTACCATTTTTTAGGAGATAAAGCCCATTGCAAGAATCCCTTGTACAGCAAAGCTTCAGATGGAAGTGAGGGACACAGCCTGACTCTAATCCAATTTTGACGCCTTCTCCAGGGAATAATTGGGGAGTTCTGGAAGTGTTCAGCCCTTTGGTGGTACCTAGTGCCTAATTCTACAGCCACATTGCGGCTCAGGCGTGTGAGAGCTCTCATTTCTTACAGTACAAGTCATACAGAATATGCTTGCCAAGCCTGCCCTAGATTATTGAGGCAAGGGACAGAAGTCCATCAGCTGCTACTTTTGCTAAGTTTAAGTGGTACCTTATTTAAGAACCATCTTTCTGGAGCCAACGCTCTTATGCACATCCCTGCTGGAAGCTGTGTGCCCTGCACTGTCTCTGTGTAGACCAGACAGGTCTGTGTTCCAAGGATAGCATGGAAGTGCCCACACTCCTGATGCAATGGCACCATGCCAGTTAATCTGCTAAGGAGATGACCTCAAGCTACCAGGGAATCTTTCATCCCTTCCCTGTGCTGTCTGATACACACAGGAACAGAATTTAGTAGTTGTCCTAGCTATCAGCCTGCTGAAATCAGTACAGGTTATGGCCATTGTGAGCAGCCATCAGTCTGCTCCAGTAGGGAAGGTTCCAGTCCACCCCCAAACTTTCCAAAGCTTTTAAAGCAAAAGAAAGAAACCTCAAAACCCTCTGCAAATGAAAAAGTAAAACAATGAAAAACCCTCCTGAGACATTTAACAGGCAACTGCAATATTTTTTCCAAGTACTGGACACGCAACAGCTTTGAAGGAGGACATGCAATACATTGTAGAATTTAATTTCTTTAATCATATTCCCATTATGGAGCAGAAACTGATTTGGATTTTGTGTGGGGGATTTTTCGAGCTTGACTCTGACCAGTAAATTTCTTTCTGCTACAAAATGTCCTCTGATATTTCCTATTGTAATAACTAGCCTTACATGGTCTGTTCCTGAGTCTGTTATGTTTTAAAATTCACTAAAAAGAATGACCCTCTTTCCTCACTGTTAAAATCATTAAACCCGAGAGACTTAATCTCTGTAGGAAATACTAGTTTCAAAGAAATTTAAAGTTTTGAAGTTTTAATTTACTTTTTGTTTGTCTTCTATCTGATATCATTCTGATATCTTCTCATTGGAAAACTAGTGTCAGGAGACCTTGATGGTGTAGTTTGTATTTCCATTAATTTATTCTTGCCAGATAAATTATTGCCAGAACTTCTCAGTCACTGTCTTTATTAACTCAGTTAAATTTCTCCTTTGGGTCATTGTCCAGTAGTTTGTCCAGCTCACTGATCTGCTGGCAGACTGAAGTAACCAGTGTCCGGAAGAGCACTCTAGCAGGGAAGATGATGAAATCATAACATTTTTGGAATTGCACTTATTATTTTCATTGAGAAACAGTTTTATGAAAACCAGTCACTGTGGATCCATTTGCCTCAGAATACAAAGGACAAAACAACTCTGTTTAGTAAAAGAATTTGTTTGGGTCTGACCAGTTGATTTTAAATACAGTTTTTCTTTGAAGACAAAGCTTCTATTCACAAGAGCAACCATAGTCTGTGCTGTTATTGAGGGGTGGTGCAGCATCCCTCCCACTCAGCAGGACCCATTGAGAGGCTTAATGTTATCTTCTTATTTGTATTTACTATACAGATAAAAGCTTCCTCCCTATCTAAATCTTCTCCCACCATGTTCTCACAAGTCTGCAAAATGAGATTAATAACTAAAGCTTCAAAAGGTAACCCGATCAACAAGACTTTGCATTCCTCAGCTTTTGGTTGTGGTGAAGCAACCCGATGGTGAACTATGGTGAACTGGCAAGCTCCTGGTGCTCCCAGACACTACAAAGCACCTTAAATTACAAATCTATTTTCCAAAAAGTGATGCTAGAAAAATGATACAACCAAGTTATATTTTTATATTGTTGTAATTTGTTCCAGACAAAACATATCAAATTTACAAGTGGAAAGGAAACCTATCTCCCTTTTCAGTCCTAATGTATTAACTTGCCAATACTTGGCTCTATCAACTTGCTAAGAAGCTGAATGTCATTTTGGACTCTTTCTCTTGTTTTTCCAGTGTGTTGCAATGAGCAGGCCAGTTCCACCACCAGAAACACTTGGCAATCAGATTGTCTTCAGTAGCTTTGCACACATACAATGGATTCTGACACTGTACAAGAGAAATAACAGAAACCATTTCACTTCCTCTGGTCTATGCAGAGCTAGCAGGAGTCAAAACAAACTGCCAAGCCTCCAGGCAAACAAATAACATGAACACACATGGAGGCTGCACCAACAATGGCCAAAATTTTCAGGATCCTATAGGAAGCTGTCCTGCCTTTGAAAGCAATGGGGAGCTCTGCCCAAGGCATGGGCAGTCTCCCCCTTACCCCCTTGCAGCTCCTCAAATTGCACTGCTCAATGTCTGGTCCACTCAGTGAGGTTGGAGCAGACTTTTCCTGGAGAACTGGCCCAAATTATACATCCATCTTGGCACCCATTCAGCCTGCAGTCTTTCTTCCCTGGTTGCCAAAAAGCATGCTAGTAATTCAGATACACTGGTGGGTCTGGGATATGAATAGTTGGCCACTGGGAACAGTATGAACACTTTATTGTTATCCATAGCCCATCATAAACCAAAAATGATTCGCCACATGTAACTGAGCTGGTTTTGGATTTTAAATCCTAAGACATCAAACCTTCCAATCTACTTCAATTACTTCTTTTTTTTTCTTTTCCATTGCTCTGAGAGAGGGGAAAAAAAAAAAAAAGCTTCACTCCAACACAGTAAAAAAATCCAGGGGTTATCAAGAGACAGTTCAGGGATTGTTTGTGGTTTGTCAGGCAAATTTATGCAGTCCTTAAGTATACAGCTGGCACACCACTGAAAATGGGTCATTTCTGTATGTCTTTTGGGACAAGGAATTTAGCAGGTTAGTCAGATGGAGAGTTATGCAAACATGGTTTAAATAGCCATGCTTTTGTAGATGGTTTCAAAAAACAGATTCAGAATTTGCAGTTCATCAAAAGCTGACCAGAGAGAGATGGGGAAATAACATAGCTAAAAATCAAAACATTGGAAGATAGATGGGATTTTCTTCAACAGTGTGAGGAAGAACTGACAGTGACAGTTGACTCTTCGTGGATTCTGCTGTATTATGCTCTCAAAGCCATTAAAAGAACTGTTGAAAAATTAACCACCATACAGGAGTTCAAGAAATCTCTCAACCATGTGTTTATTTTTCTGTCATGACACAGCTTTATGCATGCAAGAGAAAGAAGCAATCTACCATTTGTTTAAAATAGCAGAGTCCCAAGAAGCCCTAGCTCTTATATAATCTAAACCCAGCAATTTTAAAAATCTACGTACCCATTTCTCTAACTGGACTTCTTATAGCATATTTGTGTGTCTTACAAGCCTGCAGAAGAAGAAGAGGCTGCTCCTCTCATCACTGTCAAAGCTGTGGGCAGGTTTAGGGATAATGCCATTGCTGCAGTGGGCGGATACAGCAACATGGAAATCAGCTGAGCTTTGTCATTCTGAGTTTGTCTCATTCCAGGCAGGAACCTCACTGGTTTTCTCCACCTCACCTTCTTATGGTCTCTCACAGCCTTCAGTACATGCCAGAGTATCCTTCAGCTGTTCCAACTCCTTATTCTCTTCACCTGTTGGCAGCTAGTAATTGCTGGCTCTGTTAGACACAAACCATTGCTTTTGGTGGAAGAAGGAACAGCTCTTCCAGTCCATCAGAAAATTACAATGGAAACCTGTGTGGACAAGGTTGGGTGCTGCCCACCCACTCTGCTTTCAGTCAGTGACAGCACTTCCTCTGTTCCTCCTTATTTTCCTCTGTTCCTAATTCAGCCATATGTTTGTGTTTTGTACATGTAAGTGAAGCTAGCAGGAGGCTTGCTGCTAACTTCAGTGGGGTTAAAATTTAACCCACTATCTACATTTCTGCTTGTAATATTAAATGAAGCAACTGGAATTTCAGCAGTGCTTTTACAGGCAGAGAGATGCACACTTGGGTTAAGACCACTCGGGTGAAATTCAAGCCTGTTGCAGTCAATGTGGGAGCTATTTTTTTCACTACGCCTCTGTTTAGCCCACACTTGAGAAGAAAACACACACAGACACTGAAGAATTATTTATTTAGAATAAACATCAGTTGAGGGAATTGAATGGTAGAAACTGCTAAATTGTTTGTATCCTTGGTCGCAATTATAAAAGCTGCCTCCAAAAGGGCATAGCATAGAAATAATATTACTCCTTTGGTCTTTTTCTCTTTTTCTATAGCAGTCTTCTCAGTAATATTATTAATGATTTGGAAATTCAGCAACAGTATATTGTAGTACTAATTTTAGTATGGAGGAAAAGCATTTGCTTTCAGTATTAACCTTTGTTTATTACTGTGAAGAAACCACAGTAGCATGTCATGCAGATCTAATTTGAGAATTATGTATTGAAATTATTGCGTAATTCTTTTGTTTCCACCCTGTTCAGATGTTCTATGACTGTTTCTGTGTATTTTGTTTTAAAGTGTTTATAAGATTGTTTACAAGGTTTTGTTTGTTTATTGTCTAGTAAGGTAATAGATGCCAGAGCTGACTTTACCTTGGTTCCTCACCACTATGTAGTATTGTAAGTAGGGTTAACTTCCAAAAATTCAAATTGTTTCAACTGTCTTTGCTGTGCAAATAATGTGGTGCATTTGGTTGCTCTTTCAATTCACTGATTTATCTGCATATTAGATTCTGGCACCAAACTGAAAATGCACCTAAATTTATTAAATTGGTAGTATTTATTGAGTTTTGTATGTTGCTTTTGCATGGCTTTCCTTTCTTTCTCAGGGAAAACAAGAAACAGAGTGAATCAAAAGCCTGTGCAAGGACACAGAGGAAGGTGGTGGCAGTTCTAGTAATATCACTGTAGTCCCTTGGTGCTGAGTCTCATGCCACTGCCCTTCACTGTGGTGCCATTTGGGAACTCAAGAGAACTACAGGAAACTCCTACTGTAAACTGGGCTGGGAGTGATGCAGGTTTGAAGACTTATCTTTCAAGGCAAGCTTTCCAGTACACACATGGGAGGATGCTGAACAGTAGACACACAGCTTTGCTCTAACATGCTGGTAGAGGGCTAACACTCTGCTCCACAGTAAATTTCCTACAACATCCATTCATTTCTATTTCTAGAACATTAAGTCCCTCTCAATACAGAGGTCCACCTGTAAACTATGTAAACTGCTCTGGGAAGAAGATGGAACACATTCACTTTTCATGAAAAACGCAAATATACGTGTGTGTGTGTGTGTGTGTGTACATGTATATATTCAGTATATTTTAGAGAGCTTAACGTGCTTTTTCAAAGGAATATAAATATATATACATGCATATAAAGACTTGGTTCTAATACTCAGCTCTGAGTAAGGAAACAAACTGGTTTAAGAAGCCAAACAGCCTCTGCAACCAAATTTAATACTCTTCAGGCTTTTTTTATTGGAAAGCTTCAGGTGGGTGCTTGTGATTACACAGCAGTCTGTGCACTGTAGCAGTTCCTATAAGAAGAAGTGGTTTCACCAGTTTTGCAACCTTAATAAAAAGTCATTTTATCACAGAGAAAAAAAAAATCCTATTTTTAATAAGCGTGGCATGATTCATCTGTGTTTAAGTCTCTTTTAAGAATAAACAAAATTTGTGTTTTTAGAGCACCAGTCTCTGCCACTCCACTGCTGGTAAGATACAACAAACTGCTGTGCTTCAGCTTCCCTGAACAGCAAACACTGGGGCCTGTGGAACCAGTATGAGCTGATTTTACATAAAGGTTTAACTCACCCATAACATGGCAGACAAAATAACTCTCCTGCATGTTTGCAGAGCCTGCTGAATCGTAAAAAATGCAGGCAGTCTGGAAAACACGCCATACCATGAGTTCAGAAATAATTTATGTTTCCCTTCTGATTATATGCTGAATATTGGCTGGCCAGTCAAGGAGGACTATTTATAATATACAGTAGTTGCAAAAAGTTATCACTAAATGAAAAAAAGAAAGCTAAGTTAATAAGATGGTTAGAAAGGTAAGTTGATAATGAAATCTTATACTTTTAGACATAAATAGTCAAATAATTTATGAATATGATTGACACCTCAGTCAAAATTCTGAGTTTGGGATGGCTTATTATGGTTAGGCAGTCAGAATTTCACTTTGCAGTGAGTGTCAGCAATTTGTCTTTTTCTCCTCCTCACAAAGGGATGCTCCTATTGAGTGACTTTCCTGTGGAAGAGGGATGACCAGTCTTTTTGGTTTTGACACTTGCTAAGTAACCTGACGTGTTTTTCCTTTGTTTGTTTCTGCAGCACTCATTCCCATGACATATCCTGTGGACTGTTCAAGTGCACTTCAAAAGTGAGAACTGAGTATATCTGCACAGTGTCTCACTGCATGCTGTCTGTCTGAGATGAAATGGATAAATGAAATTACTGACTCTTACACTAATTGAGTCCATCCATAACCATACCAGGGTTAACACTGTTAGCCCTCTTCAAAGCTCCAAAACTTAACCCTATTTTGGAGGGCAGAGGTGCTCATCAGAGATGAGTTTTTTCATCAGAGATGAGTTTTTTCCTCATCCCAGTTGTCTGTCTTAGCAAAGCACTGGTCTTGGCACAGACAAAAACTTGTGAGGTGTTAGTTTTTCTTGTTGGACCAGTGTCAGCCTTCCTATCCTAGAATATGAACAGTTCAAGGATTTTTTTTTTCTGTTACAACTGAGCTAATTAAATTTATAGTTTTACAGTGTCCCTGATCCTAAGGTAATTTGCTTGTGCACTTTTGCCCACTTATTAAGTTACTTTTTCATAGATTTTATTTGGTTCCAGGAGACATCAGGGGCCAGTGAGAAATGGGTGCTCCACAAAATTCTGGTTGCAGCTTCAATTGAGAAAAGAAGAACATTTCCCTCTCTACAACAGAAAACCCAGTGATTTGCATAGACTCTGATCTCATCTGAATGTGGTTTTAGCATGGCTGCTTAAGATATTAATAGACTACTTTTAACTTGGACCTCCCTAAATATCCTCACAGTGGTATTGTTACCGTAACAGAGCACACTCCTACATGATCCTCTTTGGTTAGCCTTAAAAATACTTTAAAACCAGAAAGGAAGAATGGAGTCTTTGTCTATGAATGCTAAAATCTATCTTCATCCATGAGAAGCTGTCGATGATTGCCATGGAAACATTTACTTATTGTCCGTGGAGCCTGTAAAATAGTAACAAAAAAAGGTAAGATTTGTCAAGAAATAACACTTTGTGAGATGTGACCTGAACCAGAAGATTCTGAAAAGATAGAAAGACATGGTGTGGTATAGCAAAGCCTTTTCTTCTCCTGATCTTCCCTTGCACATAGACCACCTTGGTGTCCTACCTAAAGAGACCACATTCCCATTGAATAAGAGTAGTGTCACCATGTCCCTTGATGTCTGCTTACATCTTTCAAAATACAGGGGCTGCTGGACTGTGACTGCAATCACAAGTCAGGACAGCCATCCATTCTGTATCATAGTTGGAAAGATTTGATAAGTCACATTTCTCACTTTTTTATATAATTCTTTTCCACTCTGTAGAAATGCCATTTTCCAAATTTAAGTGTGTGCTTCTGAGCTAGGTGTGAGGCAAACTCAGTCATAGCTCTCACCCCGTGGAATTTGCAAGGTGATATAAAAGTTCACAGCAAATCAGTGCAGTAAGGAGGAGAGGCAGGACAAAAGAATACACTCATGTATAATTAGGTTGGTCAAAAGTACATCTCAAGAAGCCTCGATAGTTGGTTGTTGATTTTTGGTTTTGTTTTTGTTTTTTTTTAAATAATCTTGAAGTACTACTGCTAAAGTCTTATATTTGCCCTCAGTTCTCCATTGGCCAGCCAAAGAGGCATCTAGGCTCTTAAAAAAAAACACAGTAAGGCTCTCTGGATCTTTGAAGTGTTAATCATCAGGTAGCAAAGGAATTTATCTGTTCTAGGAAGTACTTTCGTGGCTGCAATGGTTTTTAAAAAGTTATGAAGTGACAGCGCCAATTTGGTTCATCACCAATTCACACTGCCAGCTATCAGTTGTTATTGACCTAACCTGCTGTGTACTACTTGATTTAAACAATTCTTTACTCATTACATGGGTCATTTAACAGGGGCAGAAAACAGAATCAGACACAAGGAGTGGCTGTGCCTCTGTCTTCCCATTACAGAGGACTCTGCTCCCTACTGGGTCCCAGTGTGAATGAACAAACAATGTCTTCTCTTAAGGGAAATGGATTCCTTACCCACTAGCAAAATGGTGGAGCTTAGAATGAGTTTCTGCTGAAAGGCTTTCCTCCTTACTGTTCCTGCAGGGTTTTATAAGAAGAAATATACCTATCTATAATTTGCTTAAAAGGGGATGCCATATGGACTTCTGCCATGTGGGCACTCAGAGCATGTATGACAGCATATTACTACAGAAGAATTCTTAAATAAAATTGCCATTTCAACCACCACATGACTAATATTGAAACCAACAAGGCCCCCTAACAGAATGATAGCAATGGAAATTTTCAGTGTGCTTTGGATCAGAAAGAAGTAATTAAATTGCTTTATATGTTCCTTCTGGAAACATCTCGAACCCACATTTCTTTACTATCTGAAGTCCATATTTTGACACACAAATGGCCATGCTTTCCTGCAGGTGCAAAAAACCAGATCACTTAGGGGTTTAGTGGGTCTCTTAATATCACCTCCTGCAGATTTTATTGGGGATCACATGAAGAGAAAGAGCTAACTAGAAAGGTGAGAGGGAGGCTTATTAGGCTGAGGACAGAAGCAATGGCCAAGGCAGAGCTGTGTGAGGACAGGAGCTGTCCAGGCAGCCCACGTTTACTGGATGAGAGCCACTGCACAGCTGAGGGCTTTTCCCTTTCCAAATTTTTTCAACTCTTAAGCCTATGTTCTTTCAGTAACAATACCAGAAAAGTGCATTAAGTGACCTGCACAGAATTTGTCTGCTCCTTTATTTCTTCTTGGTGAATAAACATTTTCATATGGTGAGTTGACTGAGGCAAAGCTCATGGCAGAAACTTTGGTCCAGGTGAACTTTATTAGATATTTCCCTCACAGGATCACTGCTGGCTTAGAGATAACTAGTTTACTCCTAGCTCCAGTACACACTGTGTGGTGATCTCACCTGTGACTGGTCAGCACATGGACCTTAGCAGGCTCGAGTGCATTGTTTTCCATATAAACACTGGCTTAATTTTTTTGCCAGTGTAGAAAAGGGCACTGTTCATGCATAATTTTTTCTGTATTGCATAATATTTCCATTATTTTTTGTTACTTTAACTTTCCAGAGTGTCTATCAACACACTCTAAAAACAATCATCAGAGGAAAACTGAATAGCAAAATAAGTACTGATATAAACCATGCACATTTCACAGAAGCACTTGATATTCTCTGTTCTGATATATTTTGTTGTATCTTGATGAAATGTTTTATATCAAGGAAAGAAATTAATATCAACACAGCTTTATATCCACGTGCAGCATGCACAGATAAAGCATAAGTGAAATGAGCTAAAATATTCTGCTTGATGATTAACATTGAACAAGGTTGTATTGAACAAAGAGATGGCAGAGTTTTTTAACATGAATGCACATCAACAAAAAATGACAAAATATTAAATGTTCCGGGGTTGCTACTGATTCACTATCAGAAAAGTTTAGGCAGCCAGACTACTAGACATTAAATAGCTCAAGAGCAATATGCTGAAATTTTGTTCAGCTAGAGACTTAGATCTTCAGTACCCACTCAGACATGTAAAATCCTCTTGAAAGGTTAGCTTAAAAACTACTGAGCATGACAATAAACATAGGGTTAACAAAAATAACTTGCAAAAAAAAAAAAGAAATCCAACAAGAAACCTAAAATTCAAGCATTGCTTTAGAATGCAAAAGAGTGCAAGAGATGAGTCAGTCTCAATACCTTGGCAATAATATGCAAGCCAGTGGGGATATCCAGAATGAAATCATGTCACAAATTGGCAAGGCAGCAGCTGCATTTATCTGCTTAAAGAAGATTCAGTCCTTGAAAATCTACAACTTAAAGAACAAGCTGAATATTCAATTCATGTTATTTTCAACTGAACAGATGGATGGGAAAGCTGGAAATCTACCAGAAGTATAGGCAGTCATCTAAGAAGTCTGATAAAACACTCAGAGAACTTAAACTTAGAAAAATAGTAATTTTTAAAATAGGTGAATTTCTAACAATTTTTCCAAAAACTAATGGTATGTATTATCAGATATTAACAACAACACCAAAAAAGATAGCTGTATCTGTGATATGTGTTGGTAATAAACATGAAGAATGCACTGGGTAGAAGTACATACAGAAGAATAAGCAAAAAGGGAGAGCTAAAAGGACACCTTCTGCTGAACACTCTGAAGGACTCCCCACCAAGAAGATCATAAAAGTTGCTGTGTGTGGAGCTCCTGGCTCGTTGGCCAGGAGAGCTCTGGCCAACCTCCCCTTGCCCCTCTCCCACAGCAAGGGCTCCCAGAGCAGGAGGAAGCCCTGAGTGGCTGCTTCCTAACTGAGGAACAAGAAAGTAAGTATCTGCCTTTTACATAGGCTTCTGTGAAATTCAAGTCATGAAAACCGAGGGTGTTTGTGAATTCCTTTGAGTTTGTGCAACGCAGCAAAGCAGGTGCTGCTGTGTGCTGGATGGAAGGGTAAAAGCACTGCAGTGGTTCAAACAAACAATGCCTGCATGCATCAAGCAGCTGCTTCATCTGGTTGCACTCTCTGCTTGGGGGTTTTTCCAGTAGATTCACCCTACGCAAAATTTTAAGGGCAAAATCTGCAGGAGAAGATATCCCCTTTTTGGAGGCAAGTACAGAAAGACAATTCTAGTAATTTTTATTTGTATACTTAAAAAATCGTCATTATGAAAATAGTGTGACAGTCTAGTAGGAAGCATGAATAGCAATATTGCAGACCCTGCTCTAGACACTATTTTTCATTACACTGGGCCTTGTCTACTCTAACGTGCTTCCCAGTTCTTCCCAGCTCCAGCCAGTTGCGTGTTCTTATCTGGTCCTTCAGCAAAGAGAAATATAAAACCACATCAATAGTAAAATCCTGTACAGTTCAGATCCATTCTTTTGCTGCTGGATGGAACTATAGAGATTCCACATAAAAAAACCCCAGGAACTTAAAATGTTTTTCAAGTCCCAGGAAAGGTCTTGAAGCTACTCTTCTTTCCTGATGGTAATTGTCCCTCCTTGTGCTCCTGTCTGCAGCACCCCTATCAAACATCCACCTTGCTTCCCTTGACCTGCTATGTTAAGGTGAAGTTTGTCCTTACTTGCCTTCACCTTGCCCCTTTGTCATTGACTTTTTGATTTTATTGTCATCACTACCCTCACCTTCTCTCATTAACAAAGCATGGAACACCATCTATTGTTGGCTAATTACAGTCCTAGCCTACAGACATACTTCTATACAGAGCAAGTGGACTTACAGGACACCTTTTTCACCTTGTTAGCTGAAAATCTCTAAGTTTGTATAAAAATGAATAAAGGTAATTCAGTTCATCAGCCAGAGATATTTTAAAGTACATTCTTTTTTTTTCTCTCTAGAGTAAAAATGGTCCTTTTTTAGGTCTCTAGAATACATTGAAACTTTTCTAGACAGCTGATCATTACAGTAGGTTCTGAATTTGATAAACCCACAAACATGATATGGGTAGACCCTCTAGCAGTGTGCTGCCAGGACTCATGACCAAATTCATATTTGTTTAAATACATAGCATGCTTCACCTGGATTATAAGGACTTATACATTTTTTGAGCAAAAAGTACACTTCTCCTTTAGTGAAGACTTGAAAATAATGAACTGTGTATAGAAGTTATATTTTAATGTATTTCAGTATGCTGAACTTTATAAAATAGTTATTCTATTACTTGAATAGAAAATCCCAACTGGCTTTGTAAGATTGTAATTCACTGGCAAGATCTTCTACATACCAGCTGAGCAGAAATATGACGCAGAAAGCACTGATACACAGTCAGCACGTGCTATTCCATTTTCAGAGCAAAATCACATTATAGAGTGACTGTGCACTAGAAGCTTAAATACTAACTGGGATAGAGCTTTAATCCCTTTACTGCCTTTGAACCACTCTCTCGTCTCAGCTGTGATATTATGAGGCTGTCTAGTCAAATTATTGTATCCTCTAGTAGAAGTCACGTAGGTGCTTCTCTTATTTCTACATTTGTAATGCGGGCAGCACTGCGATACCTAAACTACGTCGTTGTGTCTTTTTATTTCCTTTTGTACTATATCACATGTAAAAATTGTCCGTAGAGACGTGACAACCAGAAATAAGCAAGACGTTGAAAATGTGTAAGCAAAACGGATGTCTAGTTTAGCAGCTCAGTAGGTCGGTCTCCACACCTGGCCACTGCTGAAAAGCGGTGAGAAGGAAAAAAAAAATTAAAACCAAATATAAAATAACTTTTAAAACTCCACAACAAATAAACTTCTTTGCAATCTGTAAAACAGACGGTGCCCGGTGTCCACGGGGTGTTTGCAAAACCACCTCCAACGAGCCCGGGCGCAGCGGCCGCTCTTACGCAACCCGCTGCTGCCCTGCTGGGCGGCTCTGCGGAGCGGGGCTCGGCGCCGAGCGGCGACAGCCCTGAGCGCTGCCTCGGCACTTGGCTGCTAACCACAGCACCGCCCGCACCGCTCCAGCTCGCCGCAACTAACACAATTCGTTCGCCGGCAGTTCTGGCGGTGCAGAGGGGTGCATTCCCGTGGAGGGCTGGCGCGGGGCGGTGGGGCCTCCCTCCGCCGAGCGACAGGGACGCTGCAGGTCCCATCCCCGGCCGAGCCGGCAGAAGCGCTCAGGGGAGGCGTGAGGAGCTCCGGGACCCAGCGCTGTGCCCAGCGCTCCGCGCCATCCCGGCGCGCAGCTCCGCAGCGCTCCCCGCCCGCCGCGCCGCTCG
>VZRH01000997.1:2956595-2968655 GCA_013397555.1 Urocynchramus pylzowi | reverse complement strand
GGCCCCGGTGCGCCGCCGCCCGGGCAGAGCCGCTCCCTCCCCTTCCCAGACCTGCCGGGGCTCCCCTCCCGGCCCCGGGCTCCCCGCGCCGGCGAGGACCGGGCTGGAGCCGCAAAGGCAGCGTCATCTGCTGAGTGTCCCCCGGCCCTGCGTTTTGCCAGGTTATTTACTGGCTACACGGGAAGAAAATAGGCTCCAGGAAGGGCTACGTCGTGTTTGCTGCTTCTGCAGAGTTCATTCCACCCCTGGGAACCGCTCAGACCTCGCAGGAGGGGCCGGGCTGCTCCGTAGGGAATTCAGGCGCTTTCCCCGCGCGGCGCGTGTGGGAGCGCTGAGCTCAGCTGGGATGGCAGCATGGGAGATGGCTGGGAAACCCTGGGGACTTCGGGTCACAGATGGCAGCGGCCGTGCGTTACCATTCCAGACTGCACTCTGTGACCAGCTGACAAATCGAAACAAGTTGTAAGAACCTCTCTGCGAATGTAGTAAGGCTGTTTGCTAATCCTACTTGTGACTGCGTGACTGCAAAGGATCATGAAGCACTGGTCTTTTTTTTTATTTATTTTTTAATGGATGCTACTGGCCTCCTAGTCGAGTGAAGTCAATACCCCTCATGCAAAAAAAAAAAAAGTTGCATAGGGTGCTCTGTGGGATGCTTCTGTGGGAGTGATGTAAACAAACTAACACAGAATATTATGTGGAAAATGGAATATGGAGTAACTTAAGTCCTGCAGCAACAGGTGGCAGAGCTGAGGAGAAGAGAGTGCATGTCCTGGCTCTCTGTCTTGCATGTTTGTCATAGCACAATCTTAATCCATTAGGGGCAGGACTTTGTCTCACCGAAGCAGTGGCAAAACACGTGGCGAAGTGAGCAGCGCTGCAGTCCCCGGAGGACGCTCTGCTGGGTCAAGCAGCACGGAGCAGTTGTGCCCTGGGGCAATCAGGAGGCGGTGGAAAGCGGAAAGGGCCTCAACAAAAAGCAAGCACTTGCAGAACATATACTGTGATAATCAAATCACAGTTCTTTCCCACGTTAAAGATTTTTCTTTCTCCCCAGAAAGTATGCCTGAAAGAAAATACTTCAGGATACTGAGGCACTAAACCAGTGGCAAAGGAGAACAGAGAGATACTGTGTATCATTAAAAAAAAAGTTCAGAGTCAATCTATGCAGGCAAAGTTGCCAAAAGGGGTAAGACTTGCTTAAGATTGAGCAAGCATGCTTGGCTACAAAAGTTTAAGGTCTTGGCCTTTCTCCTTGAATCAATAAACATAAACTGAAAATAGACAGATTCTAATATAAATTTATACTGAGCAGTTGAGATAAAACTTGAACAGAATAAATGAGAAGGCATTGTTAGGAAAAAAGGCTTGGGAAATGGTACCAGGATTTATTAGGGAAATGAAGAAAGACATATTGTCTTAGATTTAAAAAGGAAATCTCTTAAAAAATGAGGCATAGCAGAAAGAAAGAAAGGGAACCTGCTAATACAACAAAACTTTGTTTTCATGGAAAAAGCAGCAATGAAAATGTTTTGAGAAAGAAAGGGCCAGGGAAAAAGGTTAAATCAAAAGAAATGTCTTTGATAACGATGGAAAAATCCTACTAAAAAGACATTAAAGTGTTCCAGGTAACACAAACATTTTAGAAAGCAATATTGGAGTAAGTCGACTAGCTTAAGAGAAACAAACAAAAAGGGCATGGGATAGTGTTACTCAGAAGGAAGCTGAAATGCAGGAGATCAACCTGAGTAAGACACAAAAAGAGAGGCAGCTTGCAGAAAAATTGTGGAAAAGGATTAGGAATAGAGAGTGGGTAACAGAGCATAAGTAGATAGCTGAACTGCTACAGGCATTTCTGGAGAATTTTATATGGGAGGAAGGATGCCACACTGCTGTCCTAGGGAATTGTGAGCTCATTTTGCTATGTGGATGGCAAATAAAGCTAGAACCCCAGACTCTGAGACTTTACTATTTTATCTTCTTGGCACATGAAGGCACTCTGGAGAACCCTGAGAAATTCTTAAATGTACTATGGGCTGAATTTCCAGAAAAAGGACTAAGCAGGAAAACAGCTGATATAGGATGATGTATCTGCCATGACAGGGGGATGCCGGAAGCAAGGCCAAGAAAGTTAAGGAGGAAGACCCAGAGCTCCCTTATGGGGCATTGGAAACCGAAGCTACTTACAGAAAATACAGATTTTATATACACCTGAAAAAAAGACAAAAGATTGTGAGGTGATTTCCTGGGAAGTATTATCAGCTAGAAGGGGCAACTGTGATAAGGGGCTGAGGTTCAGCCACTCTTGTACAGCAGCACGTACACAACTATGAGGTATGTTGTGTTACAGGATGTCCTGCAGACCAGGAACAGCCTAATAGCTATCCTGTACCAAGCTGGGCTTTCTGGGCCATGACAGACCAGCATTTTATGTAAAGAAAGGGAGCAACTAATTTCTTCATCTACCCAAAGGAAATGTGGCATTTTTAATGGGGTGTTTGACACCTTAACAGAAAAAAAGCCAAACCAAACCATGAATAAAAAGGAAGGAAAGCTTTTGTAGAAGGACAAATATAACAATGTGGTGCAGTTATGAGAATATAGACAGCTAAAGAAAAGGCATTACATAAATAAAATTAGAGAAAAAACAGAGTAAAATTCCTGACCTTTCCAGGTCAACAAAGCAATTCAGCCCCATTTGCAATCAGACATTAATTATGTCAGTCATTATAACAAAAGGTATCTTAACATTAGGATACATTCTCACACAAACTTTACACTTAGGTCTGACCTTGTCTTCCTGAATATGGACCAGTTTGTTTTTATTGTTTTTATGAAGCTCTTAACACTTCCATTACAATTATTCCATTTGCATTTCAAAGAATGTGCTAAGGAAGGGAAAACAATAATATCATTCCTAACCAGTTCTGTCCCTAGAAATTTAGCAAAATGTAAGGGAGAACACATGGAACCTATGAAACCTAAGGAATCCATGGAACTTAGGCTGAAAGACAGAAAGAGATATGCAGGATCTTCCAAACATTTCCTGTTTTTTTTATATTAATGGATTAATAAACCAATAATGGGAGGACACATTAGCATCAGCACAAAGCTTTCAACATATTAGCTAAAATGTTGCACTTTTCTGAGGTGTGGTGGCTATAATTCAAATGAGATATTGGGGCTGCATTATATAAATGGTACTATGAGTTCTGTCCTCTTCCTTGATGAATTAAGGTTTTATCCATAGTTAATATAAGTGAGGAGGTTTGGTCTAGCTGTTTTAGGAAAACAACAGAACACAAAAGCCACGTGGCTTTACTTCAGAGAGGCGTTTTCCTTTAGCTTTCTAGAGAGAGGTGCAAGAGAAGCCCTTGACTCTCTTCTGTATGACTAGGTCCTGGTGGTTAACCTTGATCAAAAACATGGTGAAGTAAAACTGCAGGAACTTTACCTGTCCTCCTGGTGAAGGTAAGGAGATTTTTGTTAAGAGGTTTGGTTTCTGAATGGCAGGTAACTGTGTCAGGCACGAGTTGAGGGAATGTAATACTTGGTGTTGAGATAAATTGCTGAGATCCTGTTTGTGAACTAGCCAGTGGAAGATCAAATGACAAAGAAAACTGAGTAACTAAAATACATAGGAGGACTTTTAGAGGGTTCTGAGTCTCAACATTAAAATTAAAGAGCATTGGAGTGGAAAATGTTGTAAATAACTTCTTTGACTTTGGCAAAAATATGTCATATAACACTGCCTTCCTAATTTTGTTGGGATAATGACAGGTTAATGAAAAAGTAAAAGGGGACTGTAAATAAGTAAATGAGTAAGTAAGTAAATAAATAAATAACCAACTAAATAACTAAGTATGGTAAAGTAGGGACCACTGTGTTATGAAATGGCAGAACAGGTATAGATCTGGAACTAGAAACTCTTCTTATTATATGTGTCTCTTTTAGTCTGACCAGGTTATATGGATTTAAGTTAATTTACAGTGATGTTTTTCTTTAATTTTTAATTACTGGTCTTCACAATAAGAATGAATGAGTTATTTACTGTTTTGAGATATTACAGGAGATGTACTTAGAGATCTGTCCAGTCCTCTGGAATTTAGACGGATGATCTTATTAGGTTCAGAGTCATGCAGTAAGTCCAGAAATATACAGATGCTAAACATAATGCAAAATCTTAATTATTGTTTGCAGTTAATTAAAATGCTATTTTTGTTTGTTTTGCTTCCCTCTGGCATCTTCGAGTCCTAATTAATTCTTAACTGTGGGTGGTGGGATTAGGATTGGCAGCAAAACACACCTCAAACAGCCCACCAGCACCATGGGGCTGTACGTGCAGAAGTTCTGCCGAAGCAAAGATCACATTCTTGAGAAGTTAGATAAAGGTGGCTATTGTTCTTGCCGCCAAGATTATTTTTATCACATTGTCAACACAGTTGTTAATGTGCAAACACGCAGGTGAGATACAGAACACACGAAACTCATAAAAAAGGCGGAGACGTTGTATGCACGTGCAATTAGAGCACTGGAGATGAGATGTACATCAAAATGCTGAAGGGGAGCAAGTGTTCGTTTGACAGATGAAGGAGCTGGCTGGCACTGTTCCTTGTGGTGAACTGCTTGGTGACATTTATGGCACTGATAAATAAAATTTGTGAGCAAATATCTTTAATTGATGTAGTTCGAGGAGTGGCTGTTCGGCACGTTTCTGTGGAGGTGGTAATTCAGGTGCATAACCAGAGCAACACTGAGGGGTTTTGGGTTTTGTTTTGGTTTATTTTTTTCTATAATGTTTCAGTTGTTTCAGAGTACAATGAGATTTTTTGGCTTAGAAGTGCTGCTGTAATTGGTTTCTGGGACTTTCTTGATTTGACCTAATTGGACATTTTGAAAGGTTGCCAAAGTACAGAGTAGGATTTTGCCAGTTTTCCATCAATGATTAATAAAGCTCATTTGGAGGATCAATTAGAGGTTCAAAAAGAAGATTTTGCACCAGAATTGTTATAAAATCAATGAATTCCATTTTATTAATGGACATTTTCAATGCTGAATGATGAGAAACAGCACAATAGTGAACAGTAAAGGCACTTTTTTTTTGGTGATAATTTCCTCCCTTCAGGTTATTATTATGTTATTTCAGTAATTCTATAATCAGGGTGGGGAAGCACTTTAATTCTGGTTTGTAGTGATACTTTTGGCAAAAGTCAAATTGTTGTTTTTAAAAAATCATTAGACTATTAAAAGGTGGTTTAAACAGGTAGGATTTCCTGAAATGTTTATTTCCTTTTCACAGTGCTTGAAGTATAAGTAGCAGCTTTCTAAAAGTCTTTAGAAAGAATAAGTAACTGCTTTTGGTGTGTCTGAAGACTGAGTGAATTTAAAGACATGAAGTGATATGTTTGGAGGAAGGAAAAGCCGGTAGTGTATGCCATCATCAGTTTCTAATCATCCCAGCTCCTCCCCAAGTTCTTGTTTTCATAAAGATAATTTAAAAGCAACATGCAAGTGGTTCAGCCTGTCTCTGTGCATTTGTAATTTGTTTGTTTCCCTGGTACACAAGTATAGATTTTGTGGATTGTTTTTCCTACAGTCAGAGGACTGACTAGGGTGGATAAGTTAACAAGCAGGAGGTTCCTGCATGTTGGAATTAGTGACTTATCTGTCTCATCCATTGCTTGTTTGTTCATGTTTTGCTCATTCAGATGTATCCTAAAGAAATGAGATACCCAGCTATTATGGTAGTGCCAGTTTCTAATTTGCTCCAGGAGTTCATAGCCATGGGTCTGAGCGCATCTGGAAGGACCTGTGGGTGTTTCCATACTACTTCTTATTGTATTTGGGTCATAAGTAAGTTTTTAATCTTCGTGTTATTGGATTTCAGCTGACTGGGTATCTAAAAAAAAGTGTAGCACTGCTATGCTATGCTATGCTATGCTATGCTATGCTATGCTATGCTATGCTATGCTATGCATAGCTATGCATAGCTATGCCATGAGTTGCTATATTTACTCTTTAGAAGTCAAGCAAGAGCTTTTACTGAGGCACTTCCCTCTGCAAAGCTTTATGCACACCAGGTAACTCTGCCACTCTGCTGCAGTGCTTGAAGGTCACTTGCAAAACCAGAGTTTTGACTAAACTGGGACTCTTCCTTCCTTCTTCTTCCTTCCTACAGAGAGATTTTTCAAGCTGGCCTCCTTCTGGGATTCCTGACAGATCAGGTTTTCTAGGGGAAGGAACTGCTTCTTTTGCAGACACTATTAGCATAAATACCGCAACATGAAGCCCATAATCAGACTCAGAGGACACTTTCCTCTTGTATGTCACACAAATTGAGTTTAATTTGGCGTTTTCTGAAATATGACTGTTGAAAATCTACCAGCACTGCATATTACACTGAGCAGGTATATATACTACACTATGGGCTACACTTGGGGCAAAAAAAATGGCAACTCATTCTAAACTAATAAAATTATAGTGCTATCCATTATAGGATTTCTGCTAGCACCAGGGTAATATTTCTGTTCCAGTTCTCTCGAGAGAATTTAGGAACCAAAATACTTCCATGAAAACTCTGTGCATATCTCCAAAATCTTCCCGAAATTAAGCTATGAATGGACTCAGGATGAAGATGGTAAAGTGATCTCATTTGTTGCATATGTTGGGCCTGCTAAAATAAAGCTTAGCAAAATACTGTTAAAGCAAGAGTGGAGGATGAATGGGAAGATTATAGAGCATTATTTTACTGAAATGAGTAGATGACCTCATCTTCTCCAGAGCAGAGATAGCTTCTACTCTCTGTTTGAACTTAGTAGAAAGGTAGAATCTCAATTCCTAGATTTTGTTATTTTTACTCTAAGGTGGAGGTTGTTTCCCAGCATGTCTATGTTTCTTGCTCTCTTTTCCATAGTAATGATTGCTTATGAAGAACAAGTTGGTTTAGAATAGGACGAGCTGCACGATCCCTCAATTAATACACCCACCCACCTGGTAGTTGAGCTCCATATGGTCTTGGATTAGGAATGAGAGAACTTGCAAAGCTCTTGCTTCTGTCAGGCCTCCAAAATCAAGATTCTCCCCCCAATGTGTTTTAGCTTTGCCTCAGAGTAACCCAGTTATAATTATTCCAACTGAAGGAGCCTTTCCAAGCCCTAATCTTTTAACTGAAACCACTGTGGTTTGGGACAAGGGATCTGGTTTCAATAGGACCTCTACACAGCTTCCCACTCCACCTTTTCTCCCAGCTGTGTTCACTCTTCATTTGATTCTTCTCAAAAGAGACGTCCCTTGACCACTGCTGCAAGGGAGCAATGTGGCAAGCCTTTGGTGCTGCCACAACCACTTCAAATTAGAGGCTTTTCTGCAGGCCAGTTAAATGCTATTTCTTCTTGCCTGGTGGGCTGTCCCTACTAGTGTGCTCCTTGACCATCCCATTTGGTATGAAGGAAAAGCTACAGATCTGAGCTACTGAAGCCTGTCATTTGTCATCTACTTTTGCATTAATATTAACTTGTTAGTGTGAAGTTGCTTCTGATATGTGTTTTTGGAAAATCAAACTAGGTTCACTATAATGAAATTTGGAAACATGACTCATTAAAAAAATCATCACAGATGACACTAGGACAATAATGGTCTTGATGGTCTGTTTAGATAATAAGAAGAATGAACCACTGGTTTTGTTTACTCCAGTAGCCCATCTAGCCCAGTTGCCCCTGGCTCATGAGTAGTGGATGCTTGCAGAATTCTGGAAGAAATACAACGAGTGTAGGATTTCCTAACTTCTGGCAGTCAGAGGATATGGGAATTTCCTAAACCAGAAATTTCACTGGATTGCATCATCATGTTTACTGGCCATTGATGGACTTGTCGACCATAAATTGTCTGATCTATTTTGAACTTTCTTGAACCTCCACATCATTCTTTGATAGCAGTCCAAACAGCCTTTTTTAGTAAAATAGCTTTTGCAATAAAAAGGAGAACATACACAAATTCCTGTTTAGTCTGGAAGCCGGCTTCTGTCTAGGAGAGCTGAAACCTATTTTTCCCAATACTTTCTTGCTGCAATTTAGAAACACAGATCTTAAAAATAATTTTTGATAATAATTTAATCTTACTGTTTTCTTTCAGTTCAGATTTTTTTGCCTGTGTTCATTTGATTTTGTGGACTGGGCACTAATTTCCTGTGTCATGTGCAACCCTGCATAACTTGAAAAAAACTCC
This sequence comes from Urocynchramus pylzowi, assembly GCA_013397555.1. NCBI lineage: Eukaryota > Metazoa > Chordata > Aves > Passeriformes > Fringillidae > Urocynchramus > Urocynchramus pylzowi. The sequence goes on along the minus strand of VZRH01000997.1, from coordinate 2,960,432 downwards.
CTGCTGTGTTTTTTCATGACAGATCAAAAATGGATATGAACTGTGCGTTGGAGGTTAGAGTGAGCCTCCAGATTTGTTTCTCTCTCTTTTGCTTTCCTTGTTATTTATTTTTCTTTCCTATTTGTCTCAATTTTCATTCAATTCTCTTCTGTTCTCACACATCCGCTCTGGTTCCCCTTGAATTCTGGTGGTAGGATAGAATTGGATCTATGTACAAAAGCAAACTATTATTACATTAGGTTATTTTTATATTCCCCAGAAATCTCAAAGCAGACATATATTACACTGTATTGGAAAAAGGGAAATGAAGAGGAAAAGAAACAGCATACAGTACTACTGGTTTATTTTCAATTTTCTTTTTCAGGAAATGGATATTTGCCCCAGACAAAGACTAGAGAATGTTGGCCAAATACCTTCAGTTAACACCAAAATATTTTGAAGTGTTTTATGGCATTTAGAGAAGATTGGCCTCAGTTAGCATTAATAATAAATGGAAATTAATCTAAAGTCATTGTAGTCATGTACTGTCCACCAGTTCTGTTGTGTGTTTTAGCACTGCTTATCTATCATTTAAAGAGGGACTCACACAGGATGCTTTCCTGCTGTGCTGACTCACTCCTGGTAGTCTAAAAATGAAAAGGGGCATGTATGCTTCCTGATTTTCACATTCCTTTTAACACTTTTAAAACAAAATGTTTTGGATTCTCTTTGTCTGCTGAAAGGTGAAGTTTTCATTTAATCAGCAGACTGGACTAAATTTTAAACTGCTTTACTGTGATTGTTTTCATTTTTAATCACTGTGTTGTCATGCACTGTGGTACTCAGGAAGTAAGACGCCTGGGAAATTGCAAATAAAACTGTATGTTTTGTAAGACCCTCCTTCAGAAAGTGATTAGAGGGTCCCCTGTCCACGAGATAATGTGTGCTAGGTGGTCAAGTGATTCAGCTTAGCTCATGTTTCATTGCCTGTGTGCTCTGCCTGCTTGTGTACAAACAAATTAAAAATGGAACAGGTGAGGTGTTACTTCTGAGAAAAACACAGAGTCATTTTTATCAGAACTGATGTGCCAAACAACCACTCTAAAATCAAAGATCTGTCAAGCAAAACAAAGCAGCCAGTAACAAGGAAATCTGGTAGCTCATGTCAGATGCACAATGTCCATTACCATTAGAGAGCCCAAAGAAACGAAAGCTCTCCCCTGCCTGCCCAGCCCTGAGGTGTGAAAGCCAGACAAAAATTACTTAGGAGGAAAAGTAAATTGAGAGCAATAAAGGATAAAAAGCTGAAATTCACCAAGGTACCAAGTTAGGTTGTTGTGTTAAAATGCAAAACAAATATGGTTTCATTGGCAAGAGCCTTATGCCCTGAAAGGTGTACATATTCTCTTCCAGCTCATCTCAGAACTGGACTACATCCTAGGCACTCCTGGACCAGCTATCAGGCATTTGATGAGGTCAGTGTTAGGTTGCTTTTTGATTAAAGGAAAGTTTCTGACTCCTGAATTTGTGAACAAAGTCATGGGCTGTGCACAACTGATGCAGTGGGAAATTGTGTCTATACATGACCTGAACCTTGCTCCTCAGAGAGGAGGAAAATGCTGTCATTACTGTCCTAGTACAAACTATGTGCTGCCTCCCTCTGCTCTTCCCTCCCTCTTTAGTGCCTGCTCCAGGTCAGACAGCACAGATACTGCAGGGTTTCAGAGGTGCTTTGACATGTCTTGCAGTTGTACTGGATCCTTATTCCATGCATAAGAAAAGCATTTATGTGAACGCACGGTAGTCATAGCATAAACCTGAAACTCAAAGAGAACAACAGGACCTTTCCTTTTGCCAGACAGGAGTGGTGTTTCAGGCACTGGAGGGGGGGGGGGGGGGGGGGGCAGGCAATGATAGTGAAAGTTGCAGAGGGCTTAGGGTCCTGGATGTCCCAAATCTGGGGACTTACAGTTCATATGCAAGTATCATCTTCTGCCTAAGCAGGTAGAAGGGAAACTGTGGTCATATGAAGACCCAGGAGCACCTGTCCTCATGCAAAGTAGGTGCCTAGAGGAACACTTTGAAATACTTTGTCATATCTATTTCAAAAGATGCAGGGAATTAGAATCAGAATATAGGAGGAAGCTGTACCTCTCCAGTATCCACAAATATTTGCTCTTGCCATCAGTGAATGGTGTCTTGTGTCAGTTGCATTAGATGGGGATGATGACACATTTTAAGGCTCCCATTCTCACCGTCACATGGCTTTGTGTCTCTGCATTTTAGTCATTTCAGAGCAGTGCATCACCACCCCAGTGGCTCATGCTGTGCTCTGTGTTTAGCAGCACATATTTATGACATGGGGAGTGAAGAATGAAGTCTAACTCAAGTCCTTAACTAACCCGCAAGTGAGGGATTAACTGCCTACTGAAATCTTTTACTAAGTATTAATCACTTAACATTATTTTCATTTTTTCAAAAAGTCTTCTGCTGCCTTAGTATGTCAACACACCACTGGGTTAGAAGTCATAGCATTTGAGGTATCCTGATACACTGCTGTCGTTAACCTGACAAGGGACATGTTGTGTTACTTTCTGGGTGAAGGAAGAAGTACATGTGGATGGGCCACAGCTATCAAGGTTTGCTCTTGCTTTACAAACCTGTCTTCCTGGCTGTGGTAGAGTTAAAAAAATAATTACAAGTTTTTCAAAGGATCACCCACATACACATGGTATGAGAGCTCTTTTCTTTGTTGGTTTCATTTTATTTGTACATGACTCACTCTTGGCAAAATGACTGAGCCTCATGAGCCTGTAAAAATTCTGTTTGGATTAAATGATTTGCATTAAATGATTTATAACTGCAAGAAGGCTTTAATATTCCTGTAATTCCTTAAGGAAAAACAAACTGATCTTATTCTTTCAAGTAGCTATTGCTTTCACGCCTGTTACTTCAGACGCCATCTTACTCGCTCAAGCTGATAGCTGCTAATGAGACTCTGGGCACTTCTTCCTTGCTTTCCCCATCTCATGAATTAGGGATGGGCGGTGGGGATGTACTGCCATCTTTTTCTGAGAACATTCTTCTGAGAGTGACTGAAGGCCAGGACACCTACAGCCTCCCAGACCTGCTTGCCTTGCTAAGAGCAAGGAGCAGCATTTGTGCTGGCCTGAGGTGGGGTGATCATGTTTCTGAGACCAAATTTACCCCGGTTTTGTAGCCCAGAGGCCCATCAGTCTTCATTTTCCTGTCAGAGCCGGTGTGCTGGTTACAACCACCTCATTCCTGACTCCCGCATGGATCAGCTGTCAGCAGGGCAGCTGGGTAGCCCCACACCCTGACCCCTTGTTTCCCCAAGCTCAGAGATGTGGGGGCAAGGGGAGAGCCCTCACCGGGCATCCCTGCAGAGAGGGGACTGCCAGCCGCCGGCAGCCACCGAGGCAGCCCGCACCCGTGGGATAGAGGCCTCGCAGCAGGGCGTGCCCATCAAAGCCCATGGGAAAAGCATGCGAGTCAACAGCGGGACGATCCAGCCGGATGCAGGACGTGCCATCAACAAGCCCTTTAACTTCGTGTTTGCGCAGTGCCTCAGCTGCCCTTGCTGCCCACTCCAGAGGCCGAGGCGCGGCACAGTTGTTAGCGGGGGCCGCTACCTTCGGCCTCAGAGCACGGGGAATCCTCCTCCTTCCCCGTACCCGTGTCCCTCTGACAGGACGACCCGCGGTCACGGGACTCTAATACTCGAAGCAGAAAAGCGCCGCGGTCCCGCGCAGCGGCTCCCCCGCTGCCCGCAGCCGCTCGCCGCGCCCGCACCTCTCCGCCCGAGCCCCCGGGGCCAAGCGGTCACCGGCGGCGCCC
>VZRH01000997.1:2929019-2955970 GCA_013397555.1 Urocynchramus pylzowi | reverse complement strand
CAGCAGCAGCAGCAGCATCCGGGGGTGGCGGGGGGCGAGCGGCGGCGCGGCCCGGCGGGGAGGGCAGGGACGGAGCCGCGGCACCGCCGGTATTCATCACCGCGGGGGGCGGCGGGAGCAGCGGCGTGCGCGGCTGCCGGCGCTTCCTGATTTATTTATGTTTGCAGCATAGGTGGTATTTCCCCGTTAAGAGTTTATCCATTGAAGTTTTTCGATTTGGCTTTCTAAAGCGGCGGCGACAAGAGCGACAGAGATGCGCGAAGTTAAAAAGCCAAATGTGTTAATTGTTAACTGAATATAGACGAGGAAGGCTTGTAGTGGGTGGATTGATCAGGCAGCGTACGAGTAAAAAGGACAAGGCAAAATTGTCAGCGAGGTGCCGGTAGGAAGGAAGGATCGCACCTGTTCTGGTGAGTGGTAGGAGCCCCACAGCCCCGTGGTCCCCCGAAACCTTGTTTACCCTCCTGTGATCCGGATGGAGGAAGGCGAAACACAGGTTAAAAATGCTGTAATAAATACCAGGTCTGACCAGGAAGGCAAACAGGATATTTTTTTTCTATAGTATAAGCCGTGTTCCCTTTAGTATTTTAACACAAAATTCGTGCATTCGAACTGAGCCATCTGCTAGTTATAGTAACATATTTAGCGTTTATTTACAAAACTTAGTCTGTCGTAAATATATGCTTGCATAATTGATAGACTGGATATTTTTATAAAAAATGGTTTGTTTTCCTTTTACAGTTCAGTACTACTTGTGTGTTGAGGCAATTTTCTATATTTTCTGGTTCCTGTTTTCCCTTCTGAATAAACATTTGAGAAGAAAAACCAAAACAACAGAGCAAAGGGTTTGCTCTTTTACAAGAAATTTCTGTAACAACAAGGTAATTTTCAGGAGGTTTTACCATAATCAATGCAATTGCATTGGTTAGTTGCATTGCCACAGAGAGGCTTGAGTTCTGTCCCTTACTTTGAACACTAAATATCACAGCTATCTGAATGTATAGCCATTTTTGAAGTGAAAAAGCTGGAGAAATCGCTGTAAAGTATAGCTCTTCACTTTCTCATAGAACAGCTGTTTAAGGTGCAATAACAACAAAAGTTTTGTGAAACTGCGTATGGCTACTTCCTTCCTGACAAGGCTTTTTTCTTTTCTGCCAACTGGCATGAAATCACCCTTCATATTAGTCCCAGGACCCTTAAATTAGTCTCAGCCTTCTTCCAGTTTATTTGAATTGGTGACCTTTGGATGAGCTGGTGTGTTCCATTGTTACTTGCTAATGATGGAATAATCTAGTCCTGACGTACCAGTTGTGAAACCGAGGACGCTGCTGCTGGATGGAAATTCAAATGTCTTATGGCTCCATGGTGGAAAAGGCAGGATTTAGCTGTGGTTTTCATCTGCTTTTAACTCTGTGGACTCTGATTTCCAGAACTGAAAGGGCTCAAAACAAAGTCTGTTAGGGTTGATGGAAAATCTGCCATTGATTTTTACTGGTTCTGGATAAAGTCTTGTATTAGCTGGTGTTGAGCACCTCATGGCTACTCCAAATTGTTCAGTCCCTTTTGAAATTCTTTGCATATCCAAGTCATTATGTAAAATCAACTTTTTGTGTGCTCTTTCTTTGTGAGAATGTTATTTTGCTTAGTAGAAAGTGGTGATTTTATAAACTCTTTATATGCCACAGCATTAACTTTATTATCTGATAATTTCCTATTATATGAAGATGACATGGGTGATTTTGGAAAAATTGAAAGTGCTTTTGCTGAAGGCTGCTTACACTGAAGCAGGTATTTCTTCAGGTATTTTTGAAAGACCTTGCAGTAGTGGGACATCTGAAGTCATAAGACATGCTTTCTCTGATGTCAGTGTTGTATTTCCCTTGTCCAATATATGGTTGTTTGCTGCCTTTTTTTTTTTTTTTTTTTTCCTTACAAATGTCAGGGGGAGAAAGTTGTTAGTGATAACAGATACTGGTGTTCTGTGAAGAAGCTTGTAGAATAACACATACCTGTGGTAGGCATATATCCTCTTCTGGCTTCCCTGTTGTTGATGATGAGCAGGATTTTTCCCGTTGGCTATATGTAAAAACCCAGCCAAGAGAAAGTAGGGAGGAGAAGGACTGCTAAACTTAAATCATGGAAGTTTGTCAGAGTTTATTGTCTAGTGTAGCCTGTCTTGAAATTTGATTCCTTTTGGAAGGGAGTCAAGAGATGAAACCTCAAAAACTCACCTGATTTGAGGCAGGACATCCTCCAGCAAGAATCTCATTTGCCACCGGAAGGGTGAGACCAGGAATTTTGGCTCCTTGGAAAAGGAAATTCTGGAGCTCATTATCTCTCCACCATCATATTCTGGTTTACTGATTTGGGGTTTGCTTGTTACTAATAGTTGAAGAAGGCAAAAGAGACATGCATGTGAAAGAAGCTCAGGTAAATAGGCTGAGATGAGGGAAGGCAGAAGAAGCACAATTACTGTGAGCCCTCATGCCTTGGATTTCCTTCTAGGCCTTGGAAAGTGCTAATTTTCCCAGCCAAACTAATTTGCTCTTAAATGAGAGATGGCTGTCATGGCAGAAAGCAGAGCTGTACTGCAAGGTGCAGGGTAGCAGTGCAGAGCTGCATCTTTTCTCCATCTTGTCCTTTTTCCTGTGGGATTTCCAAAACATAGTGCTGAAAAAGGTAGTGCTGGGGCATTCTCCACCTACCTGCAGGGACTGAGGCAGCACATCCATGCCATGGGTTTGCAGAGATAATGGCCAGGATCTGAATGCGTGAATTCTCTGTCAGAAAGGGTCAGAGGATCAATCAGGAAGGATATTCCTAATATTTCCACAGTTCCTCTTCATCCCTCTCTTTCCAAATATCAGAAATGGCTGTGTATGTAGTCCTAGATTCTCTCCTGCATGGCCCCATTTAAGTAAATAAATAAAAGCTGTTCAGTAACTCTTCAGGTGTATGATAGCAGAATTCTGCCAAGTCACCAAGGTGCTTTCCTTCTGTCTGCTTAACTGAAGGAATGCCTCTGGGTGGGTGAGGAAGTCTCAGTCCAGGGAACTCCCTGGCTTAATTTATCCTATCAAAAAAGTTAGCAGAATAATTCACATGGCCTCTAGTGTGGCAGTACTGCTGCTGGCATTTTTTAAACTTTTCATTATTGGTGCAGTGGAAATCCCTTCTTAGGGATGAGCTAGGATTTTATGTATTGTACAGGGATAACCAAACAAACAATGCATGTGTTATGAGAACCTTTGTCATTAAAATCAAGGGCAGACTATAAATTTCTGTGTAAAGATTAAATAATTGTGTTCCTTTAATTCTGTGTTATTCCATCAGCTGTATGTGGTCCAAGAGGACATTCTGAATAAAGTAATTGAGTCTTGCATAAGTTGTTTCTCTCATTTAATTCACAACACGTGAATGAGATTGTTTCCACTATTCATCTCAACTACTTAATTTAAATATGGTCATGGTAGGGGGACAATGCAAGTAAAAAGACTGGTTGGAAAAGTTTTTTCTGTTGTTAACCTTTTCAGTGTATGGTCACACTGCATGTAAGCCTGCAACTAGAGAGGAGTAAATTGAAAGCAAATAAAGTGGGTTTTTTGACATACAAAAGTTAACCTGAGTATTCCATTTTGAATGCCTTTGGTCATAAAAATTCTCATTTTATTCTAACCCATTTTAGCTTATTAGAAATTAAATATCCTGTAAAACTAGTGAACTAATGAAAGAATAAAGGATTAAACCACAGTTTTAAAAAATACTTTATATCCTCAAGTGGCCTAAATATAGAGAAGCTGTAGTAATTTTTACTGATGAACTAAAATACTCTTATGTTATGATTAGATTATACACATGAAAGTGTTGTGATCATTCTAGACTACAAAACTGTTCTCTGTCCTCTGGTGAACCTAACCCAATAAATTAGGTTCAGTTTTTCCATTGGAAGAAATAAAAGGACTGATTGTTAAGCTGCCTAACAGTAAGGTAGAAAACAGAGCAAGAAGATCAATGTCTCATCAAGTATATTTAGAGTCAAACCAAGTGTAAGTCTTTTTTCTCCTGGGTGGAGTGAAGTTGGTACATGTAGAACCAAATTACTTGTATGTTTGCATACACAATGATTACTGTTTTATCTCGGGCAGAAGTTCATTCTGCTCACCTGCTAATTTTTTTTTTTTTTTTTTTTTTTTTTTTTTTTTTTTTTTTTTTTTTTTATGTTTGAGTGTCTTCCTGGATACTTAATGGGAATTGGTTGGCATGAAGTGCATGCCACAGGTACAGCACCAATGTTGCTTGACAGCAACAAAAAAAAAATGTTGCTTTGCAACAGCTCTGGTGTAGGAAAATAAAGGAGCTCTTTGAAGAAAATTAGAAGTATCTGTCAACTACATAAGTAGTTGGATCCTTGAACAATTGCTCACTACCTGATATCTTAGTGACATGCATATGGATGAACAATTTTCAAAACATTCACAACAAAATTATACTTCTGTGGGTAAGAAGAGCTGTTTTCATCACCACTGCAAGTTGGCTTCCTTGAGTTGAGTGTCATGTTTGCTGTCATTATCTACATCTGTACAAGGTTCTTGAACTGTGGGCCTTTCCTTTCTTACATATTCATTTGTAGACCTTCACATCTTTCTTCCCCTGCTTGGTCTTGCACCTTGGCCCCCTTTAGTATGCTGTTATCTCCACACCTCCCACTCATGACTTTGCATTGTTTCTCTTGATTCTGCTATGCCAGCTCCTTGCCACGTGCTCCAGCCCAGCTGTACTTTGGCAGGTGTGAAATGCTGCTGCTGCTTGGTTTCCTACCAGTGGAAAGAGTGACCACTGATAAATTGAAGCTATTTCTTCTTTAGCATTGTTTTTTTCCTCTGACCTTTAGCACAAAATCATTCCTGGTTCATTTGCCTACCTTCTTGCAACTTACGACAGGTAGAATTGCCTTCGTGTGACTTTATTATGTTTTCTAGCTTTACATTAAAATAGTTTTATTCCCATGATTTATTAACTTGTCCCTGGCTCTGTTTTATTTTTAATATTTCATACATCTTTGAAAAAGATGTGGCATGTTTGTGTGCAAGGTGCTTCAAAGTATAATTATGAGCTGTAGCATTTATGTATAAGGCTTAAAATAACTGTGTTCCTCCTTTCAGGAAATTGAAGGGTTTATCTTGAGCCTTCTTTTATAAGTTAGGTGTCTTACTTTCCATACTGCATTTTTTCTCATTACAAGAAGATAAGGTGAAATGTGCTATCCAGTTAGATAAACAGGGAAAGAGTCTGTACAGGGTTGTATCCTTGTAATTCCAGAATGTACATGAACACGCACATAGGCACTAAAAGAATATTCCCCTGCAGAGTATTTGTGACAAATTTAATTTTTAAAGCAAAATAATTAATTCAATTAAATATTAAAGTATAATTTAATTTCTAAAAATAAAGAGAAAATCGTGTCTGGAACAGAGAGTACTTCCTATGCAGTGCTGAACTGCATGTATTTTGTGTTGTCCCTGATTCACTGATGTGACTTACTGAAGTGATTTATTTTATTGAAATTCTCTATGTGACCAGAATAGAACAGCTTGGGCCAGAGGACTTGGATCAACTATTTAACTGCAGAAGTTGCTGATTATTAAGGTTAAAGAAAGGACAAGAGATACCAGAATTAGGGTTTGATATGCAGCTTGAATTCAGGTGTCTTTGAATATATGCAGGTAAACTAGGCTTTAGAGTCCATGGATGGTATTGCTTTGCTTTTCAGGGTGTTTAGCCCTATGTAATAATTGTCATCCTTAAAAATTACACCTCCTCTTAACTTTGTTTGAAACCAGGAAACTTGGGATCAGATCACAGGGAATGTAGTTGGTTATGTAGAATATTGTGAGCGTGTGGTCCTTGCCTGTGTGTTACACATGTGTAACAATAATTTTTCACTGGTTGTGAATTTTAATTGAAAATCACCTCTGCACCATGAAGGTATCTAACCCGATTACCCAACTTAGTATTTAATTGTTGCAAACTGTTTTAGCTCTATTTCTCCTGCTTTTCCTGTTTCCCCTGCCCCTAGTCCAATGCCTCAGACACCTCACACTTTTCTCCTTTGCCAGAAATGGGAGAGGGATGCTAGAGACATATTTTTTTATTTAAGAGTCTTATGCATGGAAATAGCATCCTTGACCTTCTTTCCCCTTAGAACGTCCTGTCAGTTGCTCCAGTTCTGAATCTAGCCAACGTTGAGGGCAGCTGCCATGCACCTGGTTCTTTCTTACAGGGCCTTCTTGCCACCAGAAGGGGTAAGCCAATGACAGGAGTCCCACTTGCTGTTGTGTTGGCCAGAACCTGTGCCTCAGCCTTCTTGACTTTTTGCATTACTGAGTATTGAGTTCTTTGGGGTTTTTTTTTGTCCCCAGTCCCACTGCCATTTGGCATCTCCCTCCCTGGCACCCCTCCCTGGCAGTTCTGCTGGCTGTGCATGGGAGCACTGACCCGTGCTGTGAGACTTGGACAAAAATGGTGATAGCCTCTGTAGCCTCCAAAATGCATGAAGCCTTCTTTCTTGCCGAGTAGGTTGTTGCACAAGATACCATCTTGATGGCAGCTGTCTTCATTTGCATTGAACTCTGGGAGAACCCAGAGACTGCTCTGATAGTCAGGCCTCCTAGGAAGCCTGTGTGCTTTCATCCTCTGCCCAGGGAAGATGAATCTCACCCGCTGCCACTCTCACGGTAGGATGCGGGGAATGCGCTTGCAGCCATTCTGGCCATGACTTTCCAGGGGGTGGATGGTGGGAGTGTGTTTTGCAAGGCAGAAGGATCTTCTACTGTTATCTCTTCAACAGACCTCATATCAAAGCACTCTCTTAGTTTTGGGAAGTGCTTTCTGTGTTTGGAGGTAAGGTATGAACGGGAATAGCATGACCTGGGGAAAGGAAAGTGCTGGATTCTATAATTCCCAAGGGAGGGAGGGCTCTGGTTGTACTGTCTCTATAGAGCAGTTCCCTGAGCTAGCCATCCTCATCTCTCCATCCTACTTGCAGTGACATGGGTAAGTCTCCTTGCTTTGGCTCTGCAGTGGCTTCTCTTCAGTGCCACTTTCCTTGCATGGAACCATGTACACGGAAAAGCATATGGATATAGAGTGTGCTTCTTCTTTTTAGATGTCTTAACGCCTTCTGAAATACCCGATAGCTTGTAAATTCCAGAATCCGGATGAAACGTGGTTTTTTTCCAAATACTACATGAAATGTTTGTGAAGCACAAATAAACTTAGGCAAGCCCCGCTCCCCCACTTTCCCTTTTTGACTAGACCTTTATTTTCACTGGGACAGCAGGATTCATCCTTGATATAAGGTCCTTTCTTGCCAAGTTACAGGCTCTCATCCAAGGAATAGAATTCAAGTAGTCGAAAGAAAAAGAATTTAAAATTTTGCATATAGAAAAAAGCCCAACCCCAAACATTTCTTTTGCTACTTCTGCAGAAATAGCATGACTCTTTGTACAGGTTGCCCAGAGGCATTGTGACATCTCCATCCTTGGGGATACTAAAATAATAGGTGAACTTGGTCCAGGGCAACCTGCTTGATTGAGAAGGGTGGAATGGACAGTCTGCAGAGGTCCTCTCCAGCCTCAGGCATTCTTTGGCTAAAACTTTCTGAAAATGTTTTGAAAGAGAATTTTTGATAGAGCTGAGTGAAATACAAAATAATTTAAGGTAGAATCATTCAATGGAAAGCGTAGAGCACACTTTCAAATTAAGCTGGTCTGCCAGGCTTGCCCATAATAAATTCAGGAGAGTAAAAAAAAAATAATATTAATTTATACCAAATTTACAGAGCAAATCATGTTGCTTCTGTCTACACAAACAACTGAAGCACCTCTGTAACTTTAAAAGGTGCTCTAAATGCATTTTCCATGCACAGATCAGAGTTATGAGCTTACTTAAAACTTAGAAAGAGAATTCATGCTCTCACCTTTGCGCATAAGAGGCCAATTCTCAGGATCGTTGCCTTTGATCCCCTAGAAAGAATCATAGGATTAAAAAGGAGCCAGAACTTGCCTGCTGTTTAATAGTAATTTTCTGATTATACTTTGCTCTTATGAATATAAATGTAAAGAGCCAAATTTATGTAAGCAGACTACTCTGTGAACCTTTGCCCTCCCCTCTCCCTCGACCTTTGCTGTCCAGTTTGGCTCCCAGTGCATTTTCAGAAGTCTCTTTCTGGGGTTACTTGTCTCTCTAGCAAGAAACCCAAATTCTGAAAGCAAGAAAGTGGTGGAGCTGCAGCCACAAAACCTGAACTCAAGCAATCTTCCCTCTCCCCTTACTGCTACACCTGCTCAGGAGGCAGCCCTGTGGGAAGCAGTGTGGACACTGGCTGGCAGCCAGGCGTGTACCAGACGTCTCTTTACCTTTGCTCATAGATAGAGCTCATCCACCTATGGCAGCTAGAAATTCATGCCAATAGTATAAGTCCACGTTAGTTTGACCTGTGTTTTACATTAACAATGCAGGCTGCCTTTTTCCTGGAAAAAATAATTTCTCAATATTTTTAACGTAGTTTATTTCCTCAGCTTAGGACTAGCAAGAAGGTTTATCTGCAATTCATGGTGGAGAGAGAAGGAAAAGGGGAATTGGATTACTGACAGGGTATTGCTTGCTGGCTGCACAGACATAGTGTGCAATAAGACAAAAAGCTTGGACTCCTCGTTGTGAAGTTCAACTCCAAGCCAAATTAACTTGACCTCAGCCTCTTCAAAACGTGTCTGTATAAATATAGCTGTAGTCCGTTTTGATAATCACAAGTCTGCAGCTGAATTAATTATTTGATGGTGCAAGAAAGATAAGTAAAGGGAGACTTTTACCACTGAAGCTCAGATCTACAAGATCAAATCTACAGACTGATTTTCTTTCCTAATGTTTTCTCGCTAAATGTTTCCTTGTACATCATGCCTAATCTTGTCGATATTTCTTTAGGTCTTGCTCCTTTAAATAGCTCTGGATGGGTGGAACATCCAGTACTTTTTCAAAGATCTCTTGGAGTCAGTGAAAGCTATTTGTGTGAATATGGGCAGCTGAAAGAAGCAAAGGCATTGTGAGCCCTGCACAATCTTAAGATGGTCTGTGTTTGGGACATGAGAGTAGTATGGCATTACTCTGTTTGCTTTGGAAGGTAATCTAATCTAAAAGAGCTTGAAACAATTTTCAAATTAGGATTGTGGAAACCTCAATGTTGGGTTTTTTTCTTCTTTAAGAGAAGAAATATTTAAACCCAGAAAGAGCGTTAGGCAGGAAGAATTTGAGAGAGATTCAGCCTGGCAGATGTTGCAAGGCATGTGATAGAATAGGACTGAGCTTTACCTATTGCTGTGTGAAGTTAAGATCTGCAATCTCTGTGAGGAGCTCCAGATTTCACAACACTTGGGTGATGGTGTAACAGGAAGAAGGGTGTGGGCAAAACTACAGAGCTACATATGAGTAATTCAAGACCTCACCTGTTTTCCCATATGGAGAGCAGGACAAAGTGGGGAAAGCAGATGGACAGATCAGAAGTTAGAGTTTAATCGCTTAACTTTTGCTGAGCTTATCTGTATTGAGGATAATCTTCGTGGATTCATGTTTGTTGCATGCTTTTTGCATTTTTTCGGTGGATGCATTTTGAGTCAGAAAACATGATGTCTGGTGTCACACCTTTTATATTCTGTCTCAGCATAGCAAATCTGAGCTGCTAAGTTATAGCCAGCAGATGCTAGCAGTCTTTGTGGTACTATACTGTCAGTTTACTTGTATGTGTTTTCTGCAATGATGTTCCCAGTGGTGAACGAACTACCTTTTTAATAATATCCAAGGGGTGGAATTACTGCCTCATTTCCACGTGAAAAAGTCTCAGTGAGTATTACAGGCAGATTATGACCTGTAGCGCCCAGAAGTGAAAGGTCAGAAAGAAAAAGCAATGATCCCAACAATAATTGTTGAAATTGGGTCATTACATATGTTAAATAAATGCATGTCTTCCTGCAATGTTTGAAATCGGGGTCAGGACTCCAAAATGAAACTTAATGAGATTGTCTTCAGTGGCTACTACAGCTGGAGAACCGAGAAAGGCAAAAATAAAGGTAGGTGATACAAGCTTGCTGTTTCCCAAAGCTCAGCAGTTTTGTGAGCAAAATTATCTGCTTACAGGGTGTTTTTAAGATGGAAGTAATTTTATCTACAGTGCTGAATTTGGAATCAGTATACCCAGCCATCTGCATCTGTGTATATGGCAAGTCTAATATCTTGATTGGGGGATTAAATTTATACCATGCTCTAATGTATTTTTCTTCAGACCCTTAGCTTAGGTTTTGGTTTTGTTTCTTTTTTTTTTTTTTTTCTGATGTGGAATCTCATTGTTGAATATTGTTGCATTTCATAGTTATTGATATCTTTTTGAAAAACTTGGTGAAAGTTCGTGAAAACTCAAGGCTCCTTATACTCCTGTATGTCAGTTAGCCAGTGGTATTGATACTGAATGCAATTAATGCTCTTCTTTTTGTAATCCAAGCTAATGTCCTCTAATCAACATTATGTAATTCAACAAATAGAGCAAAACCTACTGAATTAAGATACGATACTGTACTGTGCTGTTCTCTCTGGATGTGCAGCATAGCACGTATTTTTGCATCTTCTGAACATTTTGTAGATCAGTAGCTGAATTTCTGGGAGTAAATGCATTGTATTTTTGAGTTAATGAATTTCACTTTCTTTCAGCACTTATGTTCAAGTTATGTTTCTGCTGAGTTACACATTGTTAATTAAGAATAATTTTATCTCTTTGGTTAACAGAAGAAATTGGGGCATTATTAGGGTGTTGGCCTTGCTGTTTCCACAACAGGTTAGCTGCTTTGATCTGGCTGTGTTGACAGTAAAATTGGGTCTTCTGCTTGGACGTGTAGAAGTATGTTTGGTTAGACTGTTATCAAATTGCAGGAAATTACTAGAATCGGTAAAGTGAAGACAGGCGCAGTAATAATAAAAAAGAGAGAGAAAATTAAGCAATGCAGGGTCACTCAGAACACTGTCACTTTGCTGATGTAATTTGTGGCTGTAAACAGAGGTCATGATGTCATGCTACAGCTATCCCAGCTCTTCTCAGTTTTGTACCATTTTCCTGTAGCTCATACAAGCCCAGTCCTAGAACACTGCTTTCCCTTTTATGTACTGCTCCTTATTTATTCTTTTTTCCTAACCAGAAGAGATTAAACAGGAAAGAATTCAGGCAGGATTTTGAAAAATAGTAGGGTGTGAAACAGGAATTAAATTAAAAAAGATTGCAAAAAAAAAAAAATACACACATGTATATACTGTCTGTATGCATCTGATGCATCTGATACGTCTGACCTTGTCTGTATTGACTGAAAGTATTGGTAAAAGGTTACTGCAAAAAGTGAGGGTTTTTAAAATTTTAACAAGGGGATTTACTTACTAGACTTTGGTCCCTGTGTGATTACCACCCTGGAAGTGGTCAATAGGAATGAAGTTGTATAAAGCACCAGCAGCTGTGCATTACAGAACGATAAAACTTTGGTAGAATGAGGGGTAAGCAGCTACTGAAGTCCCCTCTTCCATGATAATTTTTGGTATTAGTGATATGTCCTGTGTTTTGAACACTAAATGCCTTTGACCTAATTTAACTCTAGTGTGACAACATTGAGAATATGGGGCATTCCATCATGGAAAGGAGGAAGGAAAATACATTGAAGTATTTCCTTATGTGAGTGTAATATTTTTCCTTAGTTAAACATATGCAATAATACAATGCAAGATAAAGCAAAAATAGGATTCAGTGGTATTTGCCTAAAGTAAGCATATGCAATCTTATAAGCACTGTGTGACATTTTAGATTTTATTTGATTTTCCCTTTAAGCTTCAGACTGGAAGTCAAAGTGCCCTAAAGGAGCCTTTATTCTACTTGAAGTGCTCTGATTGCACTGATCTTTTCTTTGTTTTCCTTTTCTTTTTTGGTAGTATTTTAAGGTTTGTGGATTGTCAGGGAAGAAGTGCCATCTCTCTTATTAGGAACATTGGCAGCCAAAGCTGCTCGGTGCCTTTTCAGCAATCTTAACAATCACCACTCAGCCAGAAAAGGAGGAGGACCTTGCAGAATTGCAGGTTATATGCGACCCTAATTCAGAAGTGTGTCTGTAATTTAGAAAACTTGCAGGGCAGGTTGTGGGATCCATGCTGTGGTTGGCCATCTCACTGGCTGTTTAGTTCTTCTCAAAAGAAACACTTTAAAAATGTTACAACAGCTTTTGTGAAGCTTATGATTTAAAATCACAAGTTAAATTTAATTTAAATCAAAAAGTCCGAACTGTGACTAAGTATATGAAGATTGTAGGTTGGTCAAAGAGATTACATTTCAAGACCAATGCTAGGAGAAGTAGACAGGGAAGAAAGGAGGGGAAAGCACCCCTGTCTCCATGTCAGAATTACCAGCTTATTTTCCTCTCGTTGCTTGGTACCCCAGCTGGGCAGCACTCCACAAAATGGGGTGGTCATACCTGGCTTTGAGCAGAGGTGTCATGGTAGAACTTCAGTGCTTTTCAGTGCAAAGAAATCTAATGGGACTCTTTCATCCTCATGAAATTTTCAAATATGTCCTGACAGCCTTAATTTCAGAATGTAGCACGTTAAATGAAGGGCATTAACCCTAACATTTGGACAACACCCATTTCAACTGGATCTTTTTCTAATAGAGCAGTGTTTACAAAGAAAGCAAATTAGGTGTTTGGTTTTTTCTACATTCACATAATTCCTTAATTTTTTTTTTATTTTTATTTTTATTTTTTTTTAAGAATTCAGCTTGTTCTAGTATAGTCCTTACAAGGAAACATTTCAGAAGATTAAATGAAAAGTCACAGTTCCAGTAGAGTATGTTTATGGTCTTTAAGTCCTGTTGTTACTCCAGACCGACAACTCTCAGCTGCTGCAAAGTCATAAGGATCACCAGACTCAATTTAATTTGTCTTCTAAAACTGCTGATGAGCTTCACAGGTGTCTGGGTGGCTCTGCAGAATGGCTGGGAGCAAACTGTTTCAGGCAAAATCCTTACAGGTGAATAGTGGATATAAGATTATTTTTCATAATCTTCATTCTGTCATCATACTCCCCTGAGGAACTTTTGGAGCCTAGTGGTGGTTTTAGAAATGTATAAGGTAGCATTAGAAATAAGATGTGTATGGAAGTAGCAATAATGAAGGAGAGACTATTTCACCACTGCTGGTGATCATCTGGAGATGAATTTCCTGACGTTAAGTTCCCAAAGTGCTCAGAAGTCATCTGATAACATAAAATAAAAATGAGCAGTTTGCATCCCTATTATAATTATGGTGTTAAATTTGTGCTGCTTTCTTGCCTGAATTCCAAGATGCTTGGTCTGAATTGTTTGTAAGGATAGAGTAGTAATCCATCAAGAATGACAAAATTACCATGGTTTGTTTGTGTTGTGTTGTCCAAATAAAAATCTCTTTTCTGTTTGTACCTGCATATATATTTAAGATTGAATGTACCCATTTCTATGTTGCTCATTTGTAAATGGTGCTTTACAGTCATATGAAAAGAGACACAGTCTTTTCAAGATCTTCCAACATATTTTTATGTAATTATGTCTATTTTCTATAGCTTTTCTGGTTTTTAACACTTAATTAGGACAAATGCACCTAAGTGATTCAATTTTCAGTGCTGTCTGGTTACCCATGTTAGAAATTATTCTTTAACTCTGTATGTTTGCTTTTTTGAGGATATCATGACTCATTATTTACTCGTGGGTAATCATCTTTAGTAAACAGTGCATCTTGTGAGAGCTAATACAGAGCTCTGTGTGTATCAGTTAGAAGGAGACCCTTCAAATCAAAAGTTCCTGCCAGCTGTCACCTCCTCAGCTAATATCACCTCATAATATAGAGCTAGTCACAAAATACAGAAGTAATGTTTGTGTTTCGAGAAACAGGAAAGCTTGCAAATAAACCAGAGCTCAGTAACATGTATGACTTCAGGGCTGCAGCAAAATATATCAGGGCATATAATACTCCAGATTTCTATTTTGTGTCCCTTATCTTACTGCTGTGTTTAGTGAGTATTGTACATATTTTCAATTAATGGAAGCAAGAAGAAAATGGCAAAAAATAGAATAACTTAATCTTGTCCTTTTTTCCTGCTGTGGGAAGAAAATATACTTTGTATCTATTACCAGTTCCTTTCCTTAACATGATATCCTAGGTTTAGATTTTGAATCATTCCCTGACTAAGTGATGACTCGCTCGTTTTGTCTCCTGTTTATAAAAGAAGTGAAAAGATTTAGCTCATGACTTTTTCATACAGACTACAGACGTACTGGTTGGGGCCAAATGCTGTCCTCAGTCACAAGTCAGTGTCGCCGCTGAGCTGTCAATGGCAGTGCTGTGAACTGGAGTACTGAGATTTAAATGTTTTGTTTCTAGTGTGCATACGGGGGTAAGAATTAAGGAGATGGTAGATAAACTGATTATAAAAATAGATAGGAAATAGAGGTTCATTTTCCAGTCCAACATGCTGCTGCCAGTACTGAAGCAAGAGTAAAACCATTACTCACTGCCCTGCGGGTGCTGCACCCTGCAATGAAGGAGTACCATATTTTAAAATATCTAGTAACATTATGAAAAACTGAAGTCGAAGCAGAAGTTCAGATCTTAATTAGTGAAACTGCCTTTCCACCTTTGGTGCTCCCAGCCAGAAAAATCTGATTATATTTTAAACTTTCCCAAATGGACTTTGCCTTTTCCCTTCTTAGGAACTGCCTGTGAAACCAAGAGCAAGGAAAAGGTGTAGCACAGAAGGCAGCTTTACTCGCCTTCATAGCCTGGTTTCAGGTTGGAAAAAGCCCTCTGAAGTTTTACTGTATTCTTTCAACCTCCCTGTTTTTCTGTACTTTGAAGTTAAAAACCAAGTTAACCTTTGACCAAGAATTTCAAAATCACCTGGTAGAAAGCCCTTCCCTTTCTGCTGCCTGATAAATGAAAAACTCTTCTTTGCATATCGGACTCAAAAAACCTCTATGGAATAGACGTGAGGCTTTATTAATTCAGTTGAATTGCAGTTTTTCTGGATAATTCTCTTTAGGATGAGGCACCTCTTCCAGGTGTTTGAAGCTCTTCCTTCCTTTTGGACCTGGAAAATAGAATACTGAGCAAAAATAATTCGAGGGAAAATGTTAGCAGCACTGTCATGATGTAAAGACCTTACCTGCAGCTGGGATCTGCCAGGTAAATGAAGATGACTGTCAGCCTCACCAGTTCAACACCTGATATAAATGAAGAACCAACACAAAGAAAGCTAAATGGAAATATGCCCCTGCCATGTGGTTTTTGTGCTGTAATGAAAAAAAATCCCTTTGTGCTGCGTTTAACGTTGTTCAGTCCCATTGCTTGTCTCATTCAGCATCTATTTTTTGTAAAAGGGCCGAGCATGGGCCATTGCTGGTTTCACAGTCCTCTCCAGCTAGTGGGCATAGGAAGTCTTCTTCTGCAGGAAGCCCCTGTACTAAATTTCAATAGAAAATGCAGAGCATTGTCTGGTGTAGGGTAGATGGTATATTTCATATTTGAAATTCCAGTCACTGCTCTCTGCATGAACATCTTGAGGTTTCTGAGTGAATCTGTCAGCAGTTTCATAGCTTCCTGTCCTCTTGTAAGGCTTTTTCAAACTTTTCTTCTGATTCTGTGTCAGAATGGCTTGCAGGGGTGCTCATGGGCTCTGCTCTGTCTGTGGTGGGAGGGTTTTGTGTCAGGGGGGAGCTGGGTATTGGCACCTCGTGGGCATGGCACCATGGGTGCTGCCTGAGCTAGTGCTGTGCCTGCCGCTGCCTTACATCCCCCTCGGTGCTCCCGCAGAAGGCTCCACGTGGAGCAGGCTTTCTGTCAGATGCACGGGGCAGCTTCAGTGGTGTGGCTCAGCAGACCTGCAGTTTTGAGTGAGAGGGGGAGATTCACAGTCTGCATCATGGTCTGTAGAGCTGGGTGAGTGGTCAGACCTCTCTTGCACCCACAGGTAGTCCAATAAGCTCTGCAGTGTTGTCTGTGCATGTAGGCTGAATGCTCCTGCTTCAGGTTGGGAAAGTCAGAGATTCCTGCTCATGATGCAGCTCTGAAAGCATTGGGGTAGGATGTTTTTATCCTACATGCCACCTTTTCAGGAGGTGATATGAACCTGGAAGGGACATTCTTCTGATGGAGGCAGTGTTGTTTATTGTGGGATACACAGGGAAGGCAGGTGGGACACGAACTCCTGAAGTACTACCAGGATAATGCAAGATAGGTCTTTCAAGAGAAATCATAAACATGTTTGGCACATATACACAATAAAGTATCTCTCATAAAGACTCATTCTTCCAGTGTTGCCTAATCAATTTGGTACACTGTTTTTAAAGGTTTGATTTCCTTTATGCCTTGTGTCTCCTTCTGGTATTCAGATGTCTGGCTGGTGAGGCCTTTTGATGCTATGTGTTGTATTTATAGCCCTTATGAACTTGTCTTGCAAAATCCCTAGATTTTAATCACTCGCTTCTTTAAGAACTGAATCTTAAATATGCAGACTCCTTGGCACTTAGACAGCTTTATTTGTCTATCAAAATACATTATAGACAAGTCAGTCTATCGGAGCTGCTTATCTTGAAAGGGTTACTGATTAAGTTATCAGCTTTTTCCAGGGGCAGCACAGAGGTGAGTAGCAGTAGATAGATGGACAGAAAGATTGGAAAAGAATTATTAATTTAAGTGTCTTAGAGTCAGAAGCTCCTGTTTTAGCAGAGCAAGTCTGTCATTATCTGTTTTGCTCTTTCTGCAGGAAGTTCTGATCTCTCTAAGGCTGTTGCTGAGTGCCATTTTGAAAATCTTGTCAGGGATAATTGCTGTTGCGAAGGTAGACGTTCACACATTCTGGAAGATGCATGGGATACAAAAAAAGGTGATGTCTCTAACTACCCATTTCCTTGCTTTTTCTCCTCTTTTCCTGAAATTTTGAAAAAGAGGTGTTAGGGAATGATGCTGGTAAAATGGATTGACTGCCCTTGAGTTTTTTAATTCCATCTTTTCTTTGTTTTGTCTTTTGATTTCTTCTTTTCTTTGAATGTTCTGGATTTTTCTTTACCTTTTAAAATTATTTTCTGTGGAGAGTTAAAATTCTCAGAGAGGTTTTTAGACATAGGGTCTGAACTGTGCTAACTGAACAAAGAACAGTTCCTATTGAATCCTGTCTGTGTAGCAGCATGAACACAGAATGGAAGAAAATAGGATATTAAGAAGGAGTCTCAAAGATGTGATAAGTCCCCCCTTCTTTGCTACTAAAATACCTTAAAAATTGAGAGAAGGCTGATAAGGCATTGTGTTGAAGATAGGCAATATACTGTATAAAAGCTCAAGTTTAGCTTTCAGCTTATATAATAGACAGGGGAAAATGTCACTCCAGATTATACTAGTTGCACTAAATGCCTGTCTATTAAAAGCAATTGAGTTTTTTTCCTGCTGTGCTGGCATATAGAGCTGCTGTCTGCTGTGCTGTAGCATTCAACCAACACAATTTCAGCTATGTTGATTTTTTTTTTTCCCTGAAACTCTATGTCTGTCAGTCAGTTTGCAGAACTTGCTTGGAATTATGGATATAAAAGTTGTGTGACAAGGAAGCAGGCTTGCTTTCCAGTGTCTTTTCTTAGGGCAAAGCAGAATTTTAAGAGTTTTGGAATGTCAATTCTTCAAGTGTTGTGCAGGCAAACTGCTACTTATGCTAATTTTACTAGGTAAATTTTGGGGAATTTTGATCCTTAGCATTTATATTTTACCATTTCAGTGGTAAAAATATGATATATTTAGTTTAAATTTTTAGAGGCACAGTACTTGAAATGGGCTGATGTAGCATTACTTACCACATCGAAAAAGGAGACAAACTTTTGTTATTGCTATTATGATTTTTCTTCTGAAACACAGGCAGAAGTTGTTTAATTTGTTTAATTTAATTAAAATATTTTTTCTCCATTTAAGAGAGAGGATAAATTTTTTTTTTGTGTTTATTTGTTTGTTTTTACCTGGCCAGTTGAAAACCTTGACTGTTGTGTTTTGTTTTGCTTTAGGAAAGAAACTAGCCAAAATGATCTTTCATTTTTTCCAAATTATGGCGCTACTCTGATAATAGTTAAGGAATTTATTTTTTGCTGGGTTTTGATACTAGATACAGGATCTCAAATTTCCAAAAGTGACTCATGATTTGGCGTGAGGCCATTTTAGAGTGCGCAACCTAAAACATCTGAAAGATGGTATTCAGTTCTTACTGGAAACAAGATTCCATTAAAGACATTTCAGTTGGCCAGAGAAGTGCCCAGGCATCCAAAATCACCACTTGTATGTGCAAACTGAGCTTATTAGATTTAATAAGAAATTACATTTGAAAGCTT
This sequence comes from Urocynchramus pylzowi, assembly GCA_013397555.1. Classification (NCBI taxonomy): domain Eukaryota; kingdom Metazoa; phylum Chordata; class Aves; order Passeriformes; family Fringillidae; genus Urocynchramus; species Urocynchramus pylzowi. The sequence continues at coordinate 2,937,504 of VZRH01000997.1, read as the reverse complement.
TAAATAGTTTGAAAAAGTTAGAAGATTAAAATCAATCAGATTTTTACATCTATCTGTAATTACATAATACAATGTGATGATAGTGTAATTTATGATATAATGTAATTTATTATAAAACAATTCTGCTATTGTTGCCTGTATTGGTGCAAGGGGAAGGAAAGCAGGCATAACTGGTGGCTAAACAGTGAGTTAAGTTCCACTGTTCTGTATACTGCACTATAGAATCCCCTGTAGTTTTCTCTTTACAGCCCTTACAGCACTGATTCTGTGGCTATTTCATGGAATCACAGAATCATAGGATGGTTTGGGTTGGCAGGGGCCTGCCATGGGCTTGATCAGGTTGCTCAAAGCCTTATCCAGCCTTGTGTTGAATATGTCCAGGGTTAGGGCATCCAGTACTTCTCTGGAAAACCTGTTCCAGTGTCTCCCCATTCTCATAGTAAGGAATTTCCTCCCAATATTTTATCTAAACCTACTCTATTTCAGTTTAAAGCCATTCTGCCTTATCCTGTCTCTGCATGTCCTTGTAAAAAGTCCCTCTCCAGCTCTCTTGTAAGCTCCCTTTAGGTAATGGAAGGTGCTCCAAGGTCACCCCAGAGCCTTCTCTTCTTCAGCCTGAACAACCTCAACTCTCTCAGCCTGTCTTCATCAGAGAGGTTCTCCAGCCCTCTTATCGTCTTCATGGCCTTCTCTGGACTCACTCTAACAGGAAGTTGCTAAGCAGCCTGACATAAAAGAAAAAACTAAATCATATGGAGCAAAATGTAAGACCTAGCAGTGGTTCTTAAAGCAGCAGCATCAAAATCAAAAGTTTCATCGAATGGCAATTTATATATTGATAGATAAAAGTGAGGTGCTGTGTTTATTTCTGCCAAGGAAACATTGTTCAGATTTTTGTCACCAGTAGCTACCTGTGAAGATAATTTGAACCAGTACATTGTCTTCAAAATACATCTTTGAAGATAGTCTGTAAGCATGAGCTTGTTGGTGTGTTTCATTCCCAAACACTGGCCAATTCTCTTAACTGCTAAAACAATCAGGAAAATAATTTGAACATTATAGATAAGAAGATCTGATTTCAGATAGATGAGACTGTCAGTCATATTTTTTGTTTACAGCATCATTTTCATCACAGCATGAAATGTAAATTAAAAAATTATTCAAGAGTTCATCATGGATGTGTCCTAGGGGTCAGGTTTTCAGTTCATTACTGTTCTGAATGAAGAAAGCAGATACAAAACAGAAGGAAATCTCAAACAGTTCCGTGAAACAAGGAGCCGCTCATCAAATAATCTGATAGTAAGTGTCAGCATCCAGTGGAAGATGTGTTCATAGTTAATAATTTTGATTCTTTATCGGTGAGGAAACCACAGAGTGTTCTGTTCATGTTTTTAAAGATGCCGTCCAAAATGCCGTCCAAGATTTTGATTAAAAGACAGTATGCCTTTTGCACAATGAGTTGTTGTGGCTGGATCTAATTAACAGTGAACAATTGCAACCATGAGAGAACAAAATAAAATAATGATTCAGATAAATTTTAGAGCTTTTCCATTACGTAATCCATATGACTGATCTCAAATGCAAAAATCGCAGATTGTTTTTTGTTTTAATTTCAGGGTCAAACACCAAAGTTAAAATATTATATATAGCAAAAGCTCTTCTGGTTTGTAAAATTGAAAATGTGGCTTTCTAATCCATTGTAGCTTAGCTATTAAATTCACTTGCTTTGTCACGGACTCACAGAATATTCTGAGCTGGAAGGGACCCACAAGGATCATGGAGTCCAACTCCTTGCCCTGTACAGGACAGCCCCAAGAATCACACCATGTGCCTGAAAGCATTGCTCAAACACTACTTGAATTCCTTGCTTTTAAACAGGAAAGTAAACAATTATGAAAACATTTTCTGAATGAAATAGAAAAGAGAAAAAGTAGAATATTTAGTGTCTTAATATATTGCCTGTGGACCTGGAATCACACGTCAGGGAGATCAGGCTGGAAGACTATGAACCTTGGCCTCTGTCCCCTATTTTCCTGTCCCTCTCCTCTGCAGCAGGCTTTGGGCACCTCCTATCACCACCAGCTCTATGCTGCTGTGGAAGGATAGTAGAGGTGATGCTGCCCCTTCTTCCCTCCAGTCAAACTGGGACCTCTCAGCCCCCTTGTGCCTTGGGTTTGCTTCAGGTGCCTCCTACCACTTTATTCCTCCCTGTGCATTCCTGTCCCGCTGCTTCCTGCAGCTCTGAATGGTTCAGGGATCCATGCTAGAAGTCAAAACATTGTAATTAGTGTAATAAAAAAATAAAGGTTATAATTGCAAAACATATTGCTAGTGCAACTGGTGTCTTGCATGGATCTGGAATTCCCTTGACCATCTAATTAATGTCTGTCTCCAGAAAAGCAATTAATTATAAAGTAGTGGATTTTTTTTGGTCATATATTGCACTAGCAACTGTTCCAATATGTTCAGGTGTAACCTTAAAAAACCAATACAGAATTGCATGTTACTGATACCAATTATCAGTTATTTAAAAAATCTAAACTAGGAAAATGAATCACTGATCTTAGGGAAGAGTTTTGGGAAAGTAATTCCAACTTTATTTACTGTATTTTCTTGAATAACTGTCAGGTTCTCCCATTTTAGTTTACCAATAAGCTAGTAAGGTCAAAACGATCTCAGAATAAATTTATACAAAATATTTTGACTTTGTGATTCCCAGCTCCATGTGAGGAGATGTAGAAATCATTGTGACTTAACAAGAGTAGGAGACATGGTGACCATTGCTAAATAAAAAAATGTACATCATATAGTAAAATAACTTCTCTAGTTACTTTCTACTCATGGAATATATTGAAGGGAAGCTACATTCTGCTCATGGAATATATTGAAGTGAAACGTAACATCGTCTTTAATTCAGACAGTGGGATGCTTGAAGTCATCTTTGCTTTTGTGTTTTCTTATTGGGACAAGCTGGCTGGCAGCCAGCTTCAAAGCATCCTCAGGGCACAGCTGTAGCTGGAGTGGATCCCCTGGGGAATGCTGTGCAACCAGCCACAGGTCTCTGGTGCACTGGGAACACCAGTCCTTGGGAAGCTGCTGGTGAAACAGGAGATCCAAAATACTGGCTGCATCCCCCATGGTTTAGAGCATCCTGCTCCTGTGTGTTTTCCAGGTGCTTTTCATGACCAGTGCAAAGGCAAGAATGTGGTTTTTGTCCTTGGTGGTGTGTTACTTAACAGGTGTGCTGTCACTCGTGCTGGTGTCCTTGCAGGAGCCTGCTCTGTAGCCGGGGTGGGCTCCTGGCTCCGCAGTTCTGCTCGCGCCTGTCGTGCACCCGCCAGTGCGGCTGCTGGGCGCGGCACGCTCCACCTCTGGGCTCTGCTCCCCACTCTCTGCCAAGGCTTGCAGCAGCTGACGTGCTTTGGCTGCTTGCTGGAGTGCATCATCTGCCTTTCGTGTGGTTTGTTTCGGGCTCTGCTTGTTCATCATCATTTGCTAACCGTAAACCAGGTATACGCTACCAACTTCAGCCTACGTAGGGGAGCCTGGCAGAGTCTGAGGGCATCCTTTAGCATGGCATGCATGTAAAATCCCTTCTATGGTAAAAGAGCCCTTATTATAAGCAGTGATAATGCTCAGAGGATTTCTTTTAGAAAAAGTTATTTTGCGTATAGTATTTCTTTTAATACATCCTTAGGCATAAACCCTCTCAGTATAATTACAGCTCTGTAAATCCCCATTATTTGTTCTCTCTTTATAACAAAGGGTTTGTCTGTTGAGTTACAATTGCAAGTACCTCATAAACCCAGCAGCTGAGGATTATCTGTGATATATTGGAAGAAACAAGCAAATACCACCATATTTCTAAAAATACAGAAGTGTAAATGAAGCCTCTTTTATGGAGCATCCAAAGTGAGGGAAATACCACTTTCCCCTTGCCTGCTAGTTGTGCATTCAAAAGTTTTCAGTGTGTGAATCCAGTTTGAATTGGAATACCTTGATAGATTTTTTTCTGTTGTTGTTCTGTTCTTTGGCAGAAATAAACACAAAAGGCAGTTACAATGGATTGGCTTTGCTACATTACTGCATAGCTCCTAATCAAATATCTTACTCAGTCAGTTTGTCTCTTAACTGGAGTTTAGCCATATTCCACCTTTCAAAAAAAAATCCCTGAAGCTTCAGCATACTTGACCTTAGCTCCAGAAAATAAAGCAAATATAGTTTCTTAAGGCTTTTATCCTGTTAGCTTAGCCAGAAAACCTTGATTCAACAAGATTTTGAATTTTTTTCATAGTTGGTTATCACTGGCAAATTATGTCATTGTCACTAACAGTGTTTTCTGCCACCTCTCCACAGAAGATGAAGAGAAGTTAGGCAGCTGCAGACACTAATGAAATATAACTCAGTTTAAGTGAAGATTTATATTTGCTCTATATATTTGGCACAGGGAGACATTTTCCAAAGACCTTTTTTTAGAAATACCTGTTTCTGTTTCATTGTGTATTTCTTTATTGGCAACCAAAACTGCCATTTGAAAAACACTTCCCAGCAGAATTGTGGGCCTGATCATTGTACAGTGTTGTACAATACACCTTAAAATCTTTATGGAGTCCCATAAATAAGAAGAAATAACTCTTCTCTTTAAACTTCCTTTCACTGACTTTCAAATGTCAGATTTCCATTTTATTTATTCGTTGGGTGCTTTTCATAGCTCTCAATATGCAGTATGCAGAGCTGAAGGCCATTTCTTGCTCAAATCATGCAGTCTGTGCCACAGGTCTGAACTGCATTGAGACAATTTACTGGGACACATGCTATACATAGGATTTTATGGAGGGCAGGTGCCATACAGGTAGAAAAAAGCAGAAGAATGAAATGTATCAAAAAAAAAGATCCTAAACTCAAAGCAGTTAGTGTGCTACAGACCAGTTCACCGTATTTTTCTGCCATTAAATGTGTGTTCTAAATATTTGCTTTCATGGAACTTGCCTTAATTTTGGATGGAATTACCCTGATAGCTGCATTCCACTGTGCAGGTATGATGGTTGTCATCCACCATCCCAAGAAGAGCAGAACAGTACCAGTTATTAGAAAAAGCAGTGCAGGGAAAAAATTACATGTTCCGGATGTATCATGAGTTGGAGGCTGCCAGGCTTTATTAAGTTCTAGGGTGTGTTGGGTTGGTAGTGACACCTTGGAAAAGATAACATAACAAAGTCTGTCATGTTTTATTCTAGGACTCAATAATGAACTTTACTGGCTGGGGATATTATGCAGCAATACTTACTGTACATTTGTCCTTCAAGATACTAGCTTATTTAATTCGGCCATCTCACAGAAGATAAACCTGGGACAATTAAGAAAATCATAATCATTCACTTGTCAGTAGGGTGATTACAAGCAGAAAAGTATATGCTTTCTGAGAAAAAGCATGAAGGTCCAAGTCTTGTCTCTGCAGTGCATTCTTTATGCTTACTCAGACATATGGACAATGATTAAAATCAGGCATCTGGTGTACAGCAGTCTGATTCTAAGGATGATTGAACGGCTGAAGAAACCTTGTTTTGGCTGTCTCAGCTTAGCTGCTCTCTGGGTTCTTCTTCAGTAAGTTGGCAGAGGAGGGGAGAAGATTCCAGGGTGCTGTTGGTACCATCAGTCTCAGAAGTGGTGACCTCCACCAATAGCTGCAGTATATGGTTAAACACACGTGGGATGAATTCCCCTGAGTTCCCAAAACTTCCCATATCACCAAAGTCATACATTGCATATAAAGCTTGAAGGTCCCCCTTAGATTTGACTATTAGCTGGTTGGGTTTTTTAAAGTTTTTAAGTTTAATAATTAAAAAATATCTGTGAAGGCTTGTTTTCAACATCCTGATGCTTTTCACACTTGAGTCTTTGGTCCTACACAAGGTTTTCAGGCCTGAGTGGAATGCAGAGTTTTGCATCAGCTACAGTGTGTATCATTTTGCTTTCTGTGGCACTGGGCCAGGCCCTATGGAGATGACATCTTTAAATACCTTTCAGAGGAAGAAAATAACTGGATTTAGGGCATATGATTATATTACGTACAGAGAAAATAGCTGCCCTTTTCTGGGATCTGCTTAGCTCTCTTGAATTCAATTAATTCTTCCCTTACAAAAATGTATTAGCTTTTTTTTTTTAATGGCATAAGCAATGTACTTTTTTCTATGAAGAATAGTAGAATAAGTTTGAAGATTTTAATTATGTTTGGTACGGTTTTCATTTTAGAGGTAAATTGATTTATCATTGTACTTTTCAAAGTCAAGAAGAATTGCGACATTAACATTTCTAATGTAAATACAATGTACTGTAATAGAACTTGAAGGTCTACTAGCCAAAGTGTATTTAATCTTGTTAATTCTTCATTAAAGCAGAGAATTGTAATGGAAATGTTGGCAAAACAGGACTGCAGACATTACTGTCTGTGGACTCATCATTTACTGGAGAGGATAATAGCTTCTGGACAGCGTTTTTGTAGCGTTTTCTGTAAAGCAGCTTTGGGCTCTTTAGTATGGGCTGAACAAACATACAGCAGTAGCAATGGTTATTTTTGTTTCCACATTATTCCATCTCTAAACAGTTGGGTCAAGCTACCTGGCTGATATTTAAGACTTCTTATACTCAGGTTGAGGACTAGCTTCCAAAAAAATCATTGAAGTCCTTGATTTCTATGGCAGCCAGTCATCAAGAGCAGTAATAAATAGTGACTCTTTCTTGGGCACTTTTTTGGGGAGCAGGACAGATGGTGGCTCTTGGCTGGTTCTGCTGGTTGGGCAGCAGAGCACATATTCCACTTGCATTTGGCAGTCCCTACACAGGCTGGTATAGCTGTGGGTGGGGTTACGTGCAGTTTTTGGCAACAGTGGTTAATTTTTAATCTGTATGTATGCTTTAAGTGGAGCTATTTTATGAGTTTTCTGCCTCCCAGCTATGATCTTGTTCTTGCTGTCCAATCTAAACACAGGCTTTCTTCTGCCCTTTTATCCTGCAGAGAGCCTATACCTGCATGCTGATGATGATTAGCATTGCACTGGTGGTAAACATTCTCAGGATGCATCCCTAGGTCCCAGAGTTCAGACTGTGCTCACTTGGTGCCTCGCAGCGCCGGGCAATCCAAGGCGCGCTGTGTAGAGTTCCAGAACTGGGAATGCCTGTCACAGATTAGACTTTGGCATGCTCCAGTCATGGCTTTTCACTCTGCAGAGTGCATGGCACGACTTGTTAACTACTGCAGATACTGGAACTGTGAAATCAAATGGCCTTGAGTCAAGACTGGTGGGGCAGGAAGAATTAAATTAACTTTCTGTGCCAGCAGAGTTCCTTGCATCTTGAGGAAGAGCTTTGCTGAGGGAGGTCAGTGAGATTTTTCCCTGCTGTCTTTTTCTTTCCCCTACATTTTTTGTTCTTTTTTACTCCACCTCCAGTGACATGCTTTTAATTCTGACTGGGAACTGCTAAACAGAAGGACTGAAAGCCAAACTTACTGGAGCAGCTTTAAGAACAAATTTATCTCCTGGTCAGGATTGCTCATCCCCCACTCCTTTCTTTTTCCTTCCTTGGCTGTGATGGAATGAGAACTCTCGGGCTTTTCCAGGCCTGGGTGGCTTTCTGGGATCTTTTGTGAAAAAAGGAAATTGTAGTTAGTTTGTTCAGTCAGTCTCTTTGTGGACCTCTGAACACCAGAGCATCCTGCAGGGACTAAAAAAGTAAACTGAAATAAATTCTGGGGTGAATCTGCCTGGAGGACTGAATAGATGTCCCTTTTTTGGTAACTTTGTTGCTTTTTCTAGTTGAAGATGTGTGTGATGGGAGTGAGGAGCTTGAAAGTAAGTTTTAATAGGATGAATAGGATTTGATGGATAAGAAGAAAAGTATAAGAAGAAAAGTACTGCTCTCATCCCTAATCTGATATCTGTTCAAAGACTTAGGCAGAATATGTACTTTATATCTAAATTTTCTGAAGAGCACCTGGATGCCTTTTCTCCTACTGTGAACTCGATAAGTGTTGGATCATATAGAAATAAGTTGTTTTAGCTAATTTTGTGTATTCCTTTTTGGGATCAAACCCATATTTTAGTTAACGACAAGTTTTACAGTTTTTGCTAAACAGCATACAACAAAAAAGGTGAAATAATAATGACTGAAACAAAAAGGAGCATTTTTACTTGTACAACTCCATGCAGTCAGGAATTTTCGGTGTATTAAAGTAGTAAATTTTCATCTGCATCTATTCTGCTGTCTGATCATTTTAGCAGTATTGGTTTCCTGTGGTTCAACAAGTCAGTGGTGAGTCTTCCTTAAGAAAAATCATGAACAGCTTCAGTAGGAAAGTACATTGTTTTAACAATCTCTATCAGTAGGTCTTTTTAGTGTTAATTATAGTATTTGTAAAACTGAGGAGGTTCATAAGTTATTCTGAAAAAGATGGAACTTGAAAAAAGATTTAATTTATTTTTTTTTT
>VZRH01000997.1:2853978-2919075 GCA_013397555.1 Urocynchramus pylzowi | reverse complement strand
TGATGTGTTGGGGAAAAAATAAAGTTTAAAATTCAATAAAAAAAAAAAAAAAAAAAAAAAAAAAAAGGAGGCCTGAAATGCTTTGTTTACAGTCACAAAGCTGCCTCAACCATGCCAGCCTAACTCAATGACTGAAGGGAACAGTCTAGTGACTCCATGGAGTTGCACTTTCTGGTTAGTTTCTAATTCCTCGATCTTATGTCATCCACTGGGCTCTTTATTCAGGGGCTTCACTTTGTAGTACAAAAGAATATTTGTAGAACGTGCAGAATATGTGTGCAGTGAATATTTCTTACCTTGAGAGCTGCTCTGTCAAGCGCAGTGGCAGAGTTTGGCCCTTGGAGGACATGAGCTCTCTGTGGGCTTCCTGAGAAAGCTCTAGCTCCCATGATCCTCATCAGACAGGGGGATGGGAGACAAGCACTTGAATTTTGTGCTCCTCATGAGGGAGCAGAGAGGAGCACAGGGGGCTCTGCAGAGGGGGCAAGGACTAAATGGAGCCCACTTTATTTTTTCTTCAAATGTGAACCACTGAGTGAGGCTCCTTCTGCTGTTTTCCCTTTCTGCTCAAGAGTAAGTAAGAGCTCTTTCCTGGTACCATGATGGGCAGACCTCTATTTGTAATGGATCAGTCTTGAGACAGCCACCATACTTGCATTTAAGAAAATCTTTCAGGACACATCTGCTCATTAGTGCTCTCTCTCTTTTGATCTGTTAGAAACTCATTCCCATCCTTCTAGCCATCAGCATCTTTCATTGTCCTTTCACAAATTAATTTAAAAACCAATCATCCCTTCTTTGATTTAATAATCACAGAAAAGAACAAATAGAGGTAAAGGTAAAATAATACAATTTCAGGAGGGAAATTGTGTGTTCTGTACTGAAACTTGAATGCATGTGCACCTCAGAGAGAGGCAGCAGGTTTCTCTAATGTTCACCCAGAAATTAGGGAAAGTGTTCCCTGCCGTGTCTGACTGCCACCAAGGAAAAGTAGTACTGAATTTTTGCTGACTCTGAGGATGTCAGGTTAAAATTTGTCACAGTCTTTTAGTTGTAGTAGATTTATAGTATAGAGAGAGAATACTATTGAGCAGAGTTGTTAGCTGGATTTCATACATTTTCATACTATTGAGCAGTTATGACAAGTTTTGACATTTCTGATTTCCTTTATATCATGGTGCTAACCATAGACACTATTAGTCTCACCCCCTGACTGGGGCTGATTCAGAGAGCCTTAAGTTTTCAGATACAGAGTGGGTTTGTAAAATGATAAGACATACAGGATAGTAAAGTTTTCAGTGTAGAGCTGCTTTAAAATACAGTGACAGTACTTACCCATCAAGATTTCCAGATAAGTAGCCACAGTGCAGGTGTTTCACCAGCTCTGATTTTCTTGAGGTACAAGATGTTGTGCTTTTTCTGGCCTGAAATTCCATTTCTGAAAACAAATTCATTGGAAAATACTTAGATTTATAGGAGGAGCTCCTGCTTTGCTGGAACCAAAAGCTAAGTGAAAATGACAGTGCTCACTTCTTTCTGCAAGTTCTGTCTTCAGCAGGAAAATGGCAGGCTGACCCTGGTGTGTTCCAACTCTGCATGGGAGGATTTGATGTACTTTGTTTCCAAAACTCTGTGGTAGTTGCAGCTTTCACATATGGAAAGAGACAGAGGTTAAACACAAGACTGCTGTAAAAATGTACTAGCATTCATAATTATGTTTAAATTTTATTATTCCTTGCTTCCATGAAATAAATTAATTAAAGGAACATAATAACAGAAGAGAAAAAAGTAATTTCTTGTTCTTATAGGATCATAAAATCCTAGAATGGCTTGGGTTGGAAGGGACCTTAGAGGTTATCTAGTTCCAACCCCCCTGCCTAAGATATGGACACTTTCCTCTTGACTGGGTGGCTCAAGACCCCATCCAACCTGGCCTTGAGCACTTCCAGGATTTGGACACCTACAGCTTCTCTGAGCAATCTGTTCCAGTCCCTCACCACCCTCACAGAAAAGAATCCTAACCAGGTTCCTCAATCCTTGTTCTGATAATATTGCAGTCGTTGTATCAAAACCTTTTAGATCCTCTTAACTTCTTCTGCCTTCCTGAAATTGCCAGTACAGTTGCTACAACTAATTCTTAAATGGAGTGGAAATTACACAAATAGGAGTTATTTGAAGCTGCAGAGTGATTTTACACTCATTCTTATGAAATGAGCTAGAATTGCACAGCTGACCAAAAAACAGTCCTTAATTCAGAATTCCAGCCTGTTTTTCACTTCAGTGGCTTTGTAAAGTTCCCTCTAGTCTTTATGCACCATTTTATGTGGTTTAACTGAAATTCTGAGAAAATAAAGGAAAATGAACCACGGACATGGAGAAATGTGAAAGGACAGATGAAGTGAGAGATTTCACATCGGAATGGGGCGTAGAGAAAGCAGTTCTGTAAGAATGGTTTGATCAAAATGTTTGGGATGTTAAAGTGACATAAAGAAAAAATTTGATTAATTGAGAAAGAATGCATGACAGGACAGATGGGATTTATTGGACTGAAAAAGTCTTCCTCAACAACAGCAAGTGGCATAGTCTTCCAAAGAAAGTGTCTGTCTTATTTGGGAACTGAAAAATTGGTTGAATAAAGACTAGAAAATACCAGTGTAGAACCTGTGCTTCGGTAGGTGAGCGCTCTTGGAGCAGAAAACCTTTTCTGCATCCATATTCTGACTTGCTTGAGAGAGCTCCATGAATCTGATTCAGGCTTGGGATAAAACCATAAGGTATGTTTTCTCTGCTTGCTCCCTTTTTCCCCTAAATGTTATTAAACTGCAGCTTGGCTCTGTCCACACAGTCTGGAGCAGACTGTGTTGTAACTTGCTTTAGCCGCCGCTGAATTTAACAGCTTTTGGCTTTGTAAGTAATGCCTTAGGAGAACTCTTGCTCATCTGTTGCCTGAGCCAAAGGAAAACTCCTCCAGTAGCTTTCCCAGTGTTTTCTCTGGCTGGAACACATAGTTACCGATTGCTAGGTGAAGATACACTATCTTTAATCTGATTTTTGTATTTTTGGTTTGTCCAGCTGACATATTCTAAGATAACCACTTTGACTAAAGCCGTGAAAGAGGATTTTCACAATGAATTTTCTTTTCCCTGTACTCCACATAATTAAATTCTTCCACTGGTGGGAAAAATGCTTTTCCTTGATGTAAATGTGTGGCAAAAAGTTGAATACTGAGCCAGTCAGTCACATTTCCATGCTAAGCATGCTATTTCCAGTATTTTTCATAACAGAATGACATTACTTATAATAACATTACTTATCTTTGTTTCCTAGCCCTGTATGGTTGGCTTTCCGATCCTATTGTCATTTAATCTGTTGCAAGAAATGCATCCATTGGGAAACTGTTAAATAGGATCTCAATAAACATTTGGATTATATTTAGCAAGTACAAATCACTAGGAGATGTTTGCATATTTATTTGTTGAATTTCAGCTTCCACTTCAGGTTAGATGAGACATAAACAATTATACAGCACCTCTGGCAAAGAATTAGTCTTCAAAGCAAGTCAAAGTAACACTGTGAATTTGGAGGAAGATTTCTGAAGTTTTAGAAGGAACTGTGAAAGGCTTATGCTTTGTTTTAGTTCCATACATTTTATGTCAAGTATGGAATTAATGTTGTAGACTTTTGCTCTGATACATCTTGTTTGTTTTACTCTAATATATATTTCTGAAAAGTTTTTATGGCAGCACTGGTCAGAGACTGCACCTTTTCCTGCATCATTAATGTAAAAATTACCCTAATTTAAAGCCAGATAAAATATTTCAGGGGTGGTGGTTTGCTTGTTTGTTTGGTTTTTTTTTGGTTTGAGGTGGTTTTTTTGTTTGTTTTTTATTTTCCCAGGGTCTATGGATCAGACTCTACATTGTATTTTGTAACAGAGGCCACAGATAACTCTGATCTGCCAGAAAGGTTTTAATAGGTTTTATGCAAGATCCAGGATCAGGAGGTGAGGTACCACAGCATGCTTTTGTGCCCTAGCAGAGGAAATACCTCTTTGGATGTGTTCTTGGCCTGCTTCATTTTAGGAGAATCTCTGTGTAAATTATAGGTGAAAATTAACGTAATTAATTGTAATTAGTATAGTGTTTATAGTGGATACATGTTCCAAAATCTTCAACAACAGTGCAGGAGACTTCATAGTTTCCAGGAACTGTAGATTTACAGTAGCAATTAGATTATTTAGGCCAACTCTGAACACCTTTTGAACTCTGCATTTACTGTCCATTTGCATCTTTGAAAAACCTCCCACTTATTGACAATTAAATTTGATGCCTTGTTACTTGTTTACATGAAAGTAATTGGCATACTCTTTCTGTTTGTGTCTCAGTGTGCCTTATTTATTTAGTAGCACTGCTGGATTTTAAGTTCTGGAGATAAACCAAAGTACTAAGGGCACAAGGCTTACCTGCTGTTCATTGCTTGTCCTTTCTTGCATGCCTGGATATGCAGGAAAGACTTGCACTGAAAGTGAGACTGATAAGCTTCCAATTCTCAAACAAAGTGCTATTTTTATTATATAGTAAAAGACTTGAGACGACACTTTGCTTGGTACTCTGTTCCTACATATCCACATGTTCTTTGAACTCTGTCCTTAATATTTGTCCTATAAAATCTGTGTTGTTTAAAGGGGAAAAAACAATAAAGTGAGTTTTAGAATGTGTGATCCCTTAATTTTTCTTAATACTTTGATGGGAATAATCAAGGGTTGGAGTCTGTACTTTGATTAGCAGAAAGATATCCTTGTTAAGTCCTTGAACTGTATTTTCTTTTTAGCCACATGTTTCTGCAATCATTTTCAGTTTTGCAGAATATTATGTTCAAAATACTATGATCTATGAGGTTTACTATAGAGGTTTACTTACATACAAATACTATGTTGTATGAGGTTTACGTAAACTTATCTTTCCTATTTCACAAGCATGAGGAATCATTTGTACCTAGCCTTGTTTCAGAAAATTAAGATTACTCAATCTGGATTTGTGATCTGTGACATGAAATTCTTCCCACTACTTCTTTCATTTTCTTCCATTTAGGTAGGCATCCATTTTTCTTCAAGTTCTTGTAAAGCGTCGTGTACAAGAATCCCTGCCCTACATTGTAATTACTCTTTCTCTTTTTTTCTTTTTTTCTGGTGTTTGCAAGACAATTTGTAGTTTTCAGTGGATTAAGCTTGTAGCTGAAGAAGATGGGGGGGTTTTTCTGCCTTTGATCACAGCTAGAACTTTCCACCTAAGAGAGCTTAGTTCAGGCAGAAAACTGCCTTTCAGTCAGTGGCCAGAGGAAGCCAGCATTTAATGAAAATTTAGAGTCTGGATACATTTTGTCTGGGCTATTTATTTTTCCTTGAAGGCAGAGATGAGGAAGGATGTGCAACGATGCAGCACTGAATGAAGGATAGCAGAGGAGACACCAAGACTTGATGCAGGAACAGAAGGAGATTTACTTTCTTCAGTGTTACCTGATAGGATCTATTTTTATACAGAAATGTCACCTGACAGAAGTCAGGAGAGAGAATATCCAAGTAGTTTAGATGCAGCTAGAGGCAGGGAGCTAAAGCCACGAGGGAACAGAAGAGGCAGTTGAGGTGATCTGAATGCACAGCTGTATATAAAAATAGTAGTTGGAAGGAAGAGGTCTTTGAGGAAGCTGACCACACACTGCATGTGGCTATAATCACAGGATAGAAGCTGGCACTCATTGGTAGTAGAGAAATCAAGTGAAAGACTGATGTGTTATGATGGAGAATTCAGGAGGAAAAAGTGAGAAACAGATGACTGAAAGAAGAGTGGCACCAGAAATAAAAAGATGGAGATAAGTAGAGATTTGAGGCTGAGAAGGAAGAAGGACGTGATTAAAGAGCTGAGACAGCAATTATAAGGTAGTTGGGCAGCACCAGGGGAAAAAAGGAAAAAAAAAAACCCAAAAACTGTGGAAATCTGGGTTTCCTTGTGGCATGAGAAAGATACAAGTGTGTGATTCTGAAGACTCATTTTCTTTAGGTGGAAACACACATCTCTCAGCAGAGTTTATCTGGGGAAAGAGCAGTGGTTTGTTTTCCAAGACCAAAGAAGCACTATGGAAAGATAAAGCTAAAAACAGTTCTGGAGGAGAAACTTGAGACAAAGATCTCAGAATCCCTTTTGGAACAAAACAAAGATGAATATATCCATCCAGAGAAAACTCTCCTAAAATCTGTGTCTGGTGTGGTTTTAGTAGAATTACCTTGGTCTCTGAGAAGGAAGGTGGGTGAATGACAAGCTAATGAAGATGTACCAGGAGGCATGAAGACCTCAGGGTCATGCAGGCATGTCTGTACTAATAAATTAAATGGAGTCTAGAAGCAGTCCCTGGCCCTGGAAATTAAATGTGTCTACTGTTGACTGTCCCTGGCCTAGTTTTGGTGTATACTTACGGGAACTCACCTGAACTATTCCCAGGTAAGGTTTGAAAGTTATCTTGGGATTCTTCCCAGTAGGCAGTTTGAAAGCAACCACCCTGTTTTGGAGGGTGATAGACTTTATTAGCATGGCACCTTTCTGTGCCAGTTGGCCTCAACATTTTTGGATATGTTTATTTTGCTTGTAGAAATAGAGCTGCAAATGGCTCAGGAGATGCAATCCCTTAGAAACTTAGGACATCGACAGTCTTTGATGCAAGCTGTGACAGGCAGCAAATATGATTTCTTCTTTAAAATGTTGCTGAACTGAGATGTTGATGTGCTCTCAGATTTTTTGTTTTCATGGAGCATGGTGACATTGTAGAAGAGTTGGTTATACAAAGTAAGTTTGTATGAAGCATGCATTTACTTATTTCCATTTAAATGTTACACAAGCATAAGCAAACATAGGTCATAAGTAACACTCCATCTCACAGAAGAACAGGCTGTGAAATTAAGGAAATAAGGTCATGAGGTTGGTAGGTAATTCAGTTGGCTGGACTAAAAAGCCCAAACATCTAAAAGTAGAGAAAACATTTTTAAAAGTTCTTGAAACTTGTGTAAAAACAAGACAAATATCCAAAGCTAAACAGATAAGATAAATATGGATCTAGAATGGAATAGGTGTAATGTGAAGGTGATGAAGGCATGGAAACTTTGCAGTCAGTGTAGAAAAATGTGTAAAATGAAATTTCATGTGTTGTTCTGGATTTTGAATTCAGGAATGATTCAAACTAAAACAGGAACAGCAAGAAAAGCTTTGCTGAGAGCCTTTATCTTAGTAGAACAGGCTAGCAAAGTGAAACCCAGAGCATGATAAGATAGTTCCTTGATAAATACAAAAAGGAAGGTGCTGGTACAGAGGAAAGCTGATTAATCAAGCTAAACAGTGTTGACATGTGAACAAAGTTAGTAGCAGATGTCAATTTTAGCAGAAAGCAGTTTCAGTTGACTCTGAAACTGAAGTTAGATCACCCATGTTACTAGAAGCAGCATGCACCTCAGCTCACATTTTCTAAATGGGTTCACGAGTGTGACCTGTTCTTAACCAGGCACAGCATCGGTTTTGTGAGGAGCTTCAGAGATGAGCAGGAGGATTTGCCCTTTCCTTTTCCTTCAGAATGCCTTAGCTTCTGAAGAGCCAAATGCAACATTTTTGGAAAGGACTGTGCAGGGTATTTGGCAGTTCTCCTCCAGCATATCATCAGTCTTTCAGCAGTCATCCTACACTCATGGATCCTTTCCTCTTCAGTTACAGAATTACAGAATCATAGAATGGTTTGGGTTGGATCTTTCACTAGACCAGGTTGCACAAAAACTCATCCAACCTGTCCTTGAACAGTTCCAGGGATGGGGCATCCACAGCTTCTCTGGGCAACCTGTTCCAGTGTCTCAGCACCCTCACAGTAAAGAATTTCTTCCTAATCTAAACCTACCTTCTTTCAGTTTAAAGCCCTCACTTGTCCTTACACTGTATGTCATTGTAAAAAGACCCTCTCCAGAGCTCTTGTAGGCCCCCTCTAAGTGCTGGAACTCTAAGGTGTTCCCAGAGCCTTCTCTTGTTCTGCCCTTTAGATTTTCTCTGTTGAGGGTTGATGTTGTATGTTCTCTGTGGTCCTGCCATCACAGGTGCTGTGCTGCTTTCCTGGTTCAGCTGTATGGGAAATCAAGCCCACACAGCAAGTTCACCTGAAGGAGCTTGTCTCCAGGGAGTGTTGTGTCAGACTGTGTCAAACTGTTGCAGTATTTATTTCTCAGTTTGCCCTACTGCTGGAGCGGGATTTCATGGAGAGAATTCAAAATGCATGTCAGTGTAATATTGGGAAATGTTTTGTTTTTGTGTGACTGAATGTGACTGTAAATTGATAACCCCAAATTGTGAGAGATCATTTTAATGTCTTTCTTATTATTTTTGTTGGCACTTACATATTTCTATAAATACTGTGTAGTTGAGTGAATACCAGACTGATGAATGTGGAAGCCCTCCATGTCTCTAAATGAAAACTTTCAAATATAAATAGCTTTAAAACTATAAATAGAAACATATTTATACTATATTTATCACTAACCACTTTTTTCCCCCTTTCATTGCATCACCCATTTTATTTTTAGTGATGCTTACTTAAAATAGTTTCCCTGCTTCCCTGTTGGCCATTATATGGCTGCTGTGGAATCCAAGTGATTTCTAAGCCAGATGGTAAGGAAAGTGTTCCTTTCTTGAGCAGTGTGAGCCTGAAGTCTTGTCTGTTCAGACCTTCTTCACTTGTGGCATCAGCTTTGTCTGTTCAGTTGATTTCACATACATATTCCTTAGCTGGTTTTAAAATGTGATTCCAGCATTGTTCAGGACCTCCTGTTCTTACATTGATGTTATTCTATGTCCCCCTCATAAGATGGTAGCTCTGGTTTTGCTAAGTTACTAAAGTCCATACTCTTCACAAAAGTCGCTGTGTTGGCAGCCGTAACAATTTTTTGTATTCTAATTTAATTAGTTTCACAATATTGATATGTTGGTGGTCACCTCAGCTACACACAAAGTAATAGGAATAGCTGTAAGTTTTGATGGCACTCAGGCCTTAGCTTTGATTTCACTGTTGAAACTGCAGCTTCCTGTGCACTTTTAATTTGTCCCCTTTTGTGTGTGTATTCATAGATACATGATTTAAAGTAGGGTTGAATGTAGGGTAAGCCACATTACTGTTTGTTAGAGTTTACAGGCCACAGTTGTCTTCCAACTATGTGTTTGAAGAGGCTACAAGGGCATCCCATGGTTCTTTTCTCCTGAACTGTCTCAAAAGAGGGAAGTAAGTGTCTGTAAGGGCAGGCTGATTATCTGTACACTGCTCAAAATGGCAGACAAAGTGTAGAAATGCAGTTATTTACGGCAAATAAGATCACAGTTGGTTCCTTGTAACTCTGACTGCATGCTTTGGTCTCAGCCTGAAACACTGCTGTGGGAAGGAGGAGAAGGGAAGCAAGATAGGAGTTCTTAGGGCAAAGAAGTAGGAAACAAGTAGGACAAGTGGACAAGTTTTGTGCCCACATCACCAGCAGCGAAATACTTCCTGGCACTTCTGAGGCAGCAATGGTTCCCTCTTGCACCAAGGGAAATGTCTTCTCCTGTGTATGGGTAGATGAGCTGGGCCCAGGGTGCACCTCAGACATGTCAAAGTGCTTGGTACCATTTCTTGTGGTGTTAGTGGGGTCCCAAGAGCAGCAGATCTGGGAGCTGATGTGATGAGATGGAGTGAGGGGTGATGTTCCTGTCTCTGCCCAAGCCTGTGCTACTGTAGTCATTGCCATGAGACCACTTGTACCTTGGACTTCTTGCAGATCTGGAGGAGCAAAGACAGGAGCAGAAATGTGTTCTGTCATCTTTGAGAGGTGGAGGAGGCATTGCTGCTTGTCAGAGAGGAAATTCCCAAAATGGCCAGCTACAACTCATGGACTAAAACTGCTTTCCTGTCCTTATCAGGGAGGAATATTTTTTTCCTGCCGGTAGGCCATCATGAAGAGTCCTTAACTGTACATCCAAGCAGATTGCTGTTGCATCCAGCCAATGACAGATAAAATGGTCTGTGTTCTTGGGGCTCTAAGACTCTGAGGAATCATGGAATCATTTAACCATCAATATTCATGCTTTGAGGCATGCCAGCATCTGCAAGCTTCTTAGTTTTAAATGTGATTGATGTAGTTTTATTTTTATGCAGCGCCTTGGGATGCCTACTGAGAAGGGCTCTTAAAATAGGTGTAACTTAATGTGCTGTTCAGACTTCTCATTACTTGTCCTTACTCTTACCCAGAGGTAAAATACAAAAGCTGCAGAGGGAGGAGTTTGGAATAAAATTATATAAAAGGGGGCTCTGAAATAAAGACATTTATTACTGGGGACTAAGACTAGCAGTGGAGGAAACAGAACAGGATGTTCAGAAAGTCCAGGCCCTTTGGCATGAGTTAAGGAGCTTGGAAAATAAGCAGGGCTACAGTGAATTTGTGAAACAATGTTTGTCTTCCTAAACTGAATACTGGAAAGGATCCATTTCACACTTTGCCTTTGCCAGCACCCTGATATCTATTGTAGCACTCATCTTCTGGCCTCTTTATTTTCAGAGAAAAGTTTGACTTAGTGTTTAGAAGTTATTTGTGCTTCCTGCTTTCTTATGGCACTAACACGATCATGTTGTGGCTACAGGGCTAAACTTTGGAGTCTTAATCTTTGGTCCTGCTGTGCCACCCTGTTTCTGATGTTTGCATTTTAACTGCAGCGATGGCTAATGGGCTTAAAAGACTCCACTTCCACTTTGCTTCACCATTGCTTTGTCTGCATGAGTAAATTAATCAGGGCCAGGACTTGTATCTTATGATTGTCCATATTGTTTAATTTCTAGCACATTCCATGACATGATTTTGGTCCGTGCCAACTAGCACACTCCCAGATGACAGCTGTGGCAGGATGGCGTGGGAGAGAGGCTGTTCTCAACAGGCATTATTGAAGAGGTAACCACGTTTTGCAGGGGAAAACGGTGTCAAGATGTGG
Organism: Urocynchramus pylzowi; assembly: GCA_013397555.1. Taxonomy (NCBI): domain Eukaryota; kingdom Metazoa; phylum Chordata; class Aves; order Passeriformes; family Fringillidae; genus Urocynchramus; species Urocynchramus pylzowi. The sequence continues at coordinate 2,908,045 of VZRH01000997.1, read as the reverse complement.
ATTGGAACTGGCTTTGCCTTTCTCCCCAAGTCTTTGGATTCTGATGTGTTTTATACACTAGGACCAGTCTCTCCTGATCTCAGCGTTTGCAAAAGATTCTGAAATACAAACTTCTGCTTCCTCATTGCACTGCTAGGTGCTGTTATCCACAAAAACATCGAGCCACCTCCTCCTTCTCCCTGTGGGCCATCTGCTCAGGCTTACAGCAACACTTCCATAGTGATAAGATCTTTTATCTTTGAGTAAGAGTCAGGTTAGGGGCACAACTCAAGTTTTACGTCACGCTAGTTCACAACAAAACCAATCCCTCTGAACCCGAGTGAGCTTTCCAGAGAGTGGTCTTCCATCATGCAGCATATTTGCACGCAGAGGTACAGCAGTAGCTCACAAAGCCAGTGTTGTCACAGGCCCACAACAGCAAGTTAGATAAGTAATTGCTGTTCTGGTATGTATGCATTTGCTTATCACAGAGGGTCATGGTGATTGCACATACAGATTGTTCATTTGCTTGCACACATGGATTTTTTTGAATTTCACACCTGTAATTCACTCTTCAGGCTTTGTTTGTTGCACTTTACATGAAAATAGGGAATGTTTGCTTTTCCCTGTGGGATTTCTAGTTTGTGAAGCCCTCTGTAGTTCTCCTTTGTGTAAGGGATCGCTGAATTCGGAGCATTGCTGATGTTTTGTCTGAATGTGTTTTACCAAAAATTGATTAAATAAGGTGTACCTTTGTATGAAGTATTCTTTATAAACATTGATTGCTCTCTTTGTGACTTCATTTCTTAGTGTCTGAGTTTTTAGTTGCAAATGGAAATATTATTAAAACTATAGTCTTCCTCAGTAACTTTTGCAAATATTTTTTCATTTAAGTAGTACATGGTGTGATGTTTGTAGGATTTACATCAACAGTAGCTACAGGCTGCACAGACTTGGGTTTTAGTCTTGAAAATGATAGGATTAGCTGCACAGTGAGCCTGTATCTATCATGAAGATTTATGCTCTTGAGCCTTTTCTTGGTGCCACTGGAGCAGCAAAGGAAGAAACCACTGCTGAGTCACTGGACTAACCAGTGTAGGTTTCTTCATCGTGACAATCTGTATACAGCACTGTTATCAAGGGGATTAGAAACACTGAGCGGAAGGGATTTTGTTGTGTTAGTGCTAGATGAAATGGTGCTTTTACAAACCAGTGTGGTGGGCAGGTTTGAGGCTAGTGAGAGCCATGAGAGCCATGACAGTAGCAGTCACAGAGAAATTGTTAGGAAAAATAAAGGCTGCAAAAGGTGCAGGGTCTCCTGTGTAAACTCTGTTTACAGTTGTTGCCAGTCTATGCACTCCTCTCACTATTCATTAGCTGAAGAGACTGAAAAGTCAGTCTGGAAGAGATTGTGCTGACTACAAGTTTCTGTAGCCTTTGGTGGTGCCAGCTGCAAAAATAGGCAAATCCGGCTGCAGTGGAAGGGCGTGATGGGGCAGCTCCAGCCCAACTGCTACCCTGGAGGCCTTTTGGAGGCTTTGGCTGGAAGCCCTGAAATGCATCTCCCTGGGGAGGACTGCACTGCAAACAGACCTTGCCCTTCCTTGTCGGTGGATTCCTTTGGCAGTAGGCTGGCATCAGAACACCTAAACATATTTATGATAAACTGCAGTGATTTTTTTTTTTTTTGCCCCTCTTTGAGATGGATGTGAGATTTGCATTGTGTTCATTAATTCATCTCACATATGACCCTTTCAAAAGGTCTCATTATAGCAACCATTCATTAGTGGTGGCATTGTGCCTGGCTGAAGGCCAGGTGAAAACATGTTTCTCAATTTCTCACTCTTACGTGGCCTAAACCAAACATTAACAGCTCCCTATTGATTAAAGTGGCTCTTGATTGTATCAAGCCTACTCTGTTGTAGGAAACAAAGGACTGGAGGAGTAGTTCCCATTCTTCCTTGCAGTTTAGCGTTCTTAAAGAGGAGAACTGAGAGGTCCTCTGCACCCAAACCTGAAGGAATACCTTTGAAATAGGATATTTGTTTACATGTATAAAGAGATTAGCATCAGAAGTAATGAAATAAACCTTTATGTGTGCTTTAGAGGACTTTGTCTTTTCTCACAGAATTACGGCCCTTGGTAACTCGGTCAACTCTGTGTAGGAAAAGTCTTTCTGGGAAGGAGTTAATGTACAGGGAGAAGAGCCCATGAACAAAGCAAGCTTTCTGCTGAAAATGAAGAGTTTAAAAAAACATAAAACTGCTTTATCTGATATAATTTTATACTTCTTTTTTTGCAGGGAAAAATTAATTTCTCTTGTTCATCTTACTTACTTACTTTTCATAAGAAAGGGAGAATGTTGGGATCACTCAGTAAACAAGAAGTCTCAGTAAGAGCCAACGTTTGCTTCAGGCAGCAAGTGGACTACAGCAAATGTAGGCAGGCTGGTGTTAGCTCCCATGAACTGTAATGACACTTAGATTGTTGCTGAACTAAGTATGCAGGTCAATGGGTAGGTCTCTGCATCCCATACTGGAGCTCTTACTGCTGTATGATTCACTGCTTTTAGGACCTGCATTAGTAAGATTAAAGTCAGTGCTGTCAGTAGAGCCTACCTAGCTCCTTCCTGCAGGGAATGCAGGGGAAAAATACTTCTGAGCACACAGAAAAGAAAGAGAGGTCCACACTTACCTTGCTGCAGTGATTTTGAGCTTTTCTGCACTTTCCTGTGGGACAAATTTCTGTGTTGCTTCATTTTCGTTGGTGTTGTTCAGACTCAGTTATTCAGTTCCTACCCTTGCACAAGTGCCAAAAATCACAGATGTGGAAATCTTGGGCACTGTGATTTTTCACAGCATTCATGACAAAAAGACAGTTGGCTTCAGAGATCAGAGGCATCTTTGAATATGAAAAAAGCTTTTAAGTGTATGCTTCCTTTGTAAAGGCAGTTGTTCATTCAGCCTGCAGTCAAGTGTGAGTACCCTTAGCTGGAACCCTCTGCTGCAGTGTGGTCTTGCTCCTGTTTAGAGTAAACAGGGTTGTTTGCACCACTGCAGCTCATTACCCAGGCTTTTCATCAGCTGCTGAACTTCATTTGTTTCCTGGAGTTTACTCCCTTAAAAATATGGTAGCCATCAATAGAAAACCAACTGAAACGAGTAGTGTTGGGCTTGTTTTCTATTTTAGATATTATGTGGTTCTAGAGCAAATAAAAGGTATAGATTATTTAGTTTTATTCAAACAAATAATTTGCAACAGCTGGTTAGGAAGGGGAACAGCCATGAGCTGAAAATAAAATTTGCAGCACAATTCTGTGTATGTTGTCAGGGAATCATTCCCATGCAACCCAGTAATGGCGCAGAGATTTCAGGGATTATGTTCAGATTAAATGTCATCAAGAGCTGAGCCTTGGCAGTATGCCAGCAAGGTCATATGAGGAAAGTCCCAAACTTTTACACTCAAATAAAATTGTGTTCTGCTTAATAACCATAATACACCGCAAATTTTAGCACAAATAATAACTTAGGATAGGAAATCTCATAATAATTTTTTTTTTAGAAAATTTATTAATTAGTTTAGGTTCAGTATTTTTCACTGCTTTTTGGGATTTAAGACTATGTCAGCAATTTTTGGGGGGGGCACAGGTTTTTTTCTTGGAAGCATGACGTTAAGAAACTTTATACCACAGCTTTTACAAGTTTTAAAATTTGAAATCTTTAATTTTCAAGTTAAACATGAATGACACAGTAGCCTGCTAATACTTCCACAAGTATTATTATTCCCTAGAAACACCCCTGTTATTTTTAAGAATTCTAAAATGCTGTAATTCCGTGGCATTTATGGAAGATTACTTTATTATTGGGACAGAATGAGAAAATAGTTAACATATGCATAGTTGAGAAATGCTTTTTCTTTTATTTATCTGTGGCTGGTCTGTACCATTCCAAAATACCTGTGGAATTATGAAGGAATATGCTGACAGTCTAATACTGCATTGAGAATGTGTCATTTTGGTTTAATCTGATCTGTTTACAGTAGATTGGTTTCAACTACGGAAGGGAATTCTTTCCCTAGGGGATATCTATACATGGAATTGTAGAGCCTTAGCTATACCACTTGAAATAAGCACTCTTTTAATCTACTTGCCATCTCTGAAAAAGCAAAAAGCTGAAACTATTTAAAACGTGATTCCTTAAATCTCTTGAGTGCTCTCAAATGTGATCCTACTATGCATATATGCCTAAGGGTATAAGATGGTTTTTTCCATGTTGTTGCATTTGCTGCCTGGCACTGACCCCAGCAGTGGTGTGGGCACACCCCTTCCTGCTGCTCTTGGTGGGCATTGGGTCTTACAGAGAGAATTGTCACACGACTTTCTTTTGGGTGCAACCAACCTCCTGGATCAAACCACAGCTGTTGGATTTGATTTACCAGTGAGCTTCAATAAGAAGGGAGCAAAACATTGAGTCAATGGCCAAAGCAGTGATGAGACTGTGGATGCAGGGCTCCACCTTTATTTTCTAGTGATATATGCATCCCATATTTGTAAACCTTATTTCAGGTATACTGAATATACTTAAGTAAGTGTTTATATACCCAAGTATGCATGTGTGTGTAAACATATGTGTGTATGTGCATGCTGAAGTTGATTTTCCTCTTCCTCCTCTCCTCTTTGCTCACCTTGCCTGCTGCAGTGAGGCACAGGATAGGGAAGAAAATTGTTTTAGCTGATGAAGGTCAGCATTGCAATGGGAGAGTCTACAAACTCATAGAAGTGTAGAGATTGGGAGGTAATGACCAGAGTTGTCAGATTCTGGAAAGGGTCACAGTGGTAGCAGTGGGATCAAAAGTCAAACTGGAAAGCACCAGGAGATGTGGCTGGGTGCCACAGCAGGACCCCAGTCTGGGCACCCAGGCTCCTGAGGCAGAGGTGCTGCCAAGTTTTGCAGAGCAACAGATTCACTTGGTTTGTTATTTATGAAGGATACGATATGCAACCCTCAAGATGGCAACAGTTCTTTAAAGTGCAAATGTAAGAAATTCCAGTTAGACGTCAGTCCTTTAAATACTATGAATAAACAAGGTAAATTCATTAATTATTTCAATAAACTTAAAGACCTTATGTTGTACCATTAATTTGTCCTGAATTATTGATAGGATTTTTTTCCATTACTTTTCTAGACCTTTATTTAAACTACAGTCAGTAAAATTTTACCATCCTACAGCCCCAGACACACAGTAATAAATCAACCCTTATTTCCTTATTTGCTTGAGGCTAATGTGACAACAAATAGTCTGTTCACATACATTATTTCTTTGTACTACATCCTATGCAAATATTCCAATTATTATCCTTTTATCTCTATAATATTTTAACAACATGATACAACATGTTTCTCTGATAAATTGAGTTACATAAAAGCAGCTTCACATCCACATAATGCTTTAACAAAACATTCCCTCTATTTCAAGTTAAAATGTGTGTTCAGCTTGGGAATAGCCTCATAAAGAAACTTAATTTGCCTTATTAAGAAACACTTGCGTATTCTTATAAGTTTCAATTTTTTTTTTTTTTAAATAATAATTTTATCGCATTTTGGACTCCTGCCTGCCCAGGCTGCCTGGGGCTGGCAAAGGTTTGGTGAGTTCTGCAGTTAAATTGAGTTGGTTTCTTGTTTATAAAGGATGTAGCTTGGCTTCCTTGCACCTTTTTTTTTCCTCCCTTCTGTGAATATTTATGTAACTGGATGTTTATTTTCTAGTATTAATCCTTAGTGCCTTGAGAATGATGGCTTTCCCTCTAAAGCTGGTAGAACCCTGAAAACTGATGTTGCCCCAGCAGGGTTCATCCAGCTTCGTACCTGTGCGGCGCTGTGTCACCAGCATTTTTTTTGAGCAGGATTGTTCCGAGGGCCTGTGAGATCCCTTGGCACTCCCCTGTGTGAGTGGCTGTGTCCCAGTGCCTTGTTTGGACAGGTGGGAGTTTCAGGGCCTGTGGTGTCACAGGGATGGTGACAGCAGGTGCTCTGCTGGGCACCGGCGTCCTGGGGTGCTGGAGGTGACCTGTGTGTGCTGGAGGTGACCTGTGTGTGCTGGAGGTGACCTGTGTGTGCTGCCCACCCAGCGTGGCTTCCTCAGAATGAGTTGAGTATCGAGTACTCAGGGCTGCCTGAGGTTACACTGGTTGTATCCTGAAGTATTTGAAGTGTTTTATCCTAATGTGTAAAGCAAAATATGCGAGGGAGGAGTAGGTATGTCTCCCCCTTTCCCAAAGAAGGGAAGAGTAACACATAATGATAGAAGAATTAATTTCCTCTTAACTCTGCCTGTACTGTCTTGAGGTTTTTTTATAAAACCAAATAGCATTGCTAAGCATCTGTTTGCTGGAGGAGTGTGAAATAGCCAGGTGTGCTGTGTGTAAAAGCAAGTGATTGTAGCCTGAAACATTGCTGCAGACGCTTCATGAGTCAGATCATTCATGACTGCAATAAGGAGATTATTCATGGCAGGCTCCTCATTGTGACAATGGTCCTTTGTTTGAAGTCTGCATTGTGTATGTGCTATACTTCCGATTTGAAGATTCCTTCTCTGCTAGAAAACAGCATTGCAGCAGGGAACCAGAGGTGAAGATCAGTGCTGCTAAGTTCAGGATGTTACTCAGTGCTGGAAATAATTGGGAAAGTTCATAGTTGAGTTAAAAGCTGTAACCATGAACTTCTGTGGGATGGTACTACTTCCTGTTGGTCCTGAGGTAGGTTTTTATTTGATTTTTAGTGAGTTGTCTCTTGGTTTTGTGGGGTTTTTAAAACTCTGTCTTCTGATTAGAACTGGTTAAATACTGCCAAGAGAGTTTTGTTGCTCATGATCATATAAGAGGTGTTTTGTCTTGATAGTGATGGTCCTTTATGTACACAGCCATTTTGTTTAAGGAAAGGAAGAACAAATTTCTTTTGTGTTCAGAGTAAAGTTAATTTTTAGTTTGCCCATATTCTTAATTTTTTATGAAATGATTCTTGTCTCCATTCTATAACTGTTATGAGGTCCCTGTGTTAAGAGGTGATTACACTTCATGGTGGAAACATGACCAGGGTGTTTTAGACTTAGGTGCTATAATATGGCTTGGATTTTGGCTTGGCTGTACCCCTGGGTGGTCAGGCTGAAACCAAGGCACGTTGTGCTCCAGATCTTTCCCCCAAGTGGAGCCTCCCAGTGGGACCTTCCCGTGCCTGGTGCACAGAGCACCAGGGAAGTTCATCCCTGTTGAGGCAGGCTGAGGAGCAGGGGGTTCTGGAATCCTCCTGCTCTTCCATCTTGAGGAGTCCCACAAAGCTCTGGTGGCTGCACTGGGAGGAGGCAACCTCAGCTACCACTGGGAAGATGATGATGGTGAGACAGGGATGACTTTTGGGAAAATGGAGAGACCATCCCAGTGTGGCAGCAGCACCTCAGAGGGAATCACCAGAGCTGTTTGCTGCAGTAGTAGAGTTGAGAATAACTGTGTTTCCCATGGTCAGCAGCTTGTAAGGAAAACAGAGCAAACTTGGTTCTTGAAAAGCACATCTGAAACTGAAATTGTGCTTTCGTTTTTACTTTTGATTCCAGCTTTTGTCCATGAAGCTCAGAGATTTCCTGGTGTTTTCTTTTGAAACTGTGCTGTTTCATGCAAGGCAAACAAGACTAAAATAAATCCAATGCAAGCATTACAGAAACTCTGTCCTCTATTTGGGCATGTGGTTTTTAATTTTTCCCCCAATTAATTATTATATTCTACAGTTTGGATTGTTATGGATGTTAGCTATGAATTTTGAACTCCAGTATAAATTTGAATCCCAGGTCATTTTGTTGCAAGTTCGCATAATATTTATATGTTCACTTTCAGAAATAAAAAAGGAGTTAATTGTTTGACAAGAAGAATAAAGCACTTGAGTATTCTGTATTGTGTGGGGTTGTTATGACAGACTTCTTTTGGTTGCACAGCATTCAAATTTACATCAGTAGGATAATGTTGCATTATATCATGTGTTGGTACTTCTACAAGCAATTTCATTACTTCATTAAAAATTTACAGTGATCTGAAAGGCACTTCGTGATAGATATAGTAATAACTATACACATGTGATTTTGTATAGTGTTATGTAGATCTACATTTTCTGCATCCTATAGCAAGAAATAGTCTACTATTCCTCTTGAGATACTTGCCAGGTAATTGAATTTAAAACCTGAATTTTTAAATGAAGTTTTTAGTATTTGGATTTTAGCCATTTCAGTTGCAGCTGACAAAAACGCTTTCACTGTTATTGGGAAGATAATCAAATTGAGTTTGCTGAAATGGAGATAATTTTTCTGAGACTGATTTATTTACAAATGAGATTAAATGGGAATGCAATAATACTTTTTGCCCTAAGCAGTCAAAGGGAGCAGTGTTTACTTATTACCTTTTACACACATCTAGATCAGGGCTGTTTAAATTTCAGGTTTGATTTAGGCTTGAACCATGAGTATATTTGACCTTGCCATGATTACATTAACTTTCCCTGACGGTGCTGGAAATGTGGCACATCTTGCTGTTTTTTCCAGTTTCTTGGAGAGTGGATTCACCATTCCTAGGTGTCAAGACTGTGCATGACTCTTGAATAGCCATGAAGGTGCAGACTGATCATCTCACAACAAGTAGCTGAATAGCCCTTAGTAAATTAACTGAGTAATGCAGATTAATACAGTATTATCTTTTTATTTGCTGCACAAGATTATTTTTCTTAATGAAAGAAAAAACCCAAACTGTAAAATTCTATTGTCAGTGAACTTTTGACAGTTTTATTTTAAAAAAATTTGTTTTCTATGAAAATATATAAATTGCTATGAAAATGTATAAAACCTTTGTTGTGACCAGAACTTAGTTACCTAGTTTAATAAGTATTAAATTTTTTGTATTGTAATTTTTGCTATGCTATGCTTGAGGAAGCCCTAGGATCTTACATTGGTTGTAAGGATTGTGCATGTCAGAAAACTTCCAGGTTGGGAGTGAGGGGTATTGGCTTCTGACATAGTCCCCCATGTGTAAAAGTGTAAAATGAGTAATAATAGTAATACTAATAGTAATAATAATAATAATAATAATAATAATAATAATAATAATGTGACTATGATGGCATGTAAAGTGCAGTTGTTGGGATAGGAAAAGGTCTCCTTGGAGTTGCTAAGTATCTGATTTCAGTTTTCTTATTTCTTTTTATGTTTTGAGAATTTCACAGATTTGCAGTTGAAGTTTTATAGCAAATACCAGGTTTGAAACTCCTCAGCAGAACTACTGAAGTGTAGTTCTTGTTGTACACAACAGAGGAAAAATCTTGACAAGAAAATCCTCCCATTTCCAGTTTCCTCGAAACTCTTAAATGGAAGACTCACATGAAAATATTTTCTTTAAGTTGTTTGACAGTGCCATTCAAAAATGAGATGTTTTGTACTCCTACTTGTTAGCTCAAACACAACCAGATAATGATAATTCTTAGACCTGTGATTATTCATTGCTAAATTTATTAATAATGGTACTCTTTCACTCTTGTATGGTAGCTTTCCAAAGCAATCTCTGTAGTGAAAGGCAGCCTGCTCATATTTTCTCTTTTTCCACCATAGCAGTCTCTGTTTTTCTCCTTTTTCTTTTTCTTTTTCTTTTTCTTTTCCTTTTTTTTCCTTTTTCTTTTTCCTTTTTCTATTTTTTTAGTTAATTATTGTATACAAAAGAACATGAAATTTTAATATGCAGCCTTGCTAGGGAAGAGAATGGAGGGAATAAGATAAATTGGCCTAAAAGCAAATTGAAGTCTAAAATTGAAGTAAAGCTCTTAAGTGAAATGAATTTTGAAATATTTATCTAGATCAGTAATGATTTCGTCTGTGAGCACTGTGAAAAAAAAAAAAAAAGGAAATCTGGAATTATTTGCCTAAGGTTGAAGCATATCGTTATTAGATACATGTCACTGCTATCTGTGGGTTATTCAGTGGTTAATATATAACAATCATTCTTTATAGTGGTCAGTTTATTTGTATCAAATTTTGCTCTTTAAGATCTTCACAAATGTTGAGGAAAGAGTGGGAGGAGAGATTTATTTTCTTAATGTGGTGGAATTTAAAAAAAAAACCACTACCACTAAACCTATTTTAGGACTATTTAGAGGAGATTTTTTACACATGCTTTCAACAATACTTTATCCAAAAACATCTTTTCCACTCCTCTCATTTTTTCTCAGTCTGCAATAACTATACCCCAAGGGTGTCTTCACTTCCTTCCAAACTTCTCCTGGGCCTTGGGGTTATTCCACCCATGCACAGAGACCTCAAAACACTTGTGCACGGAAGTGTTTTTTTCTCAAGACCTCTGGAAATCAGTCTTTCCCTGACACTGAATTGGTCCATTGTTCAGCTCAGCACTAAGTAAACAAAGAATCTTCATATTTATTAGGAATGGAAATGTATTTCCATGCTCATGGACTTCTACAGAGAAATCCATTTGCTCAGTCTTCAGTGTAACAACACTGTTGACACTGTTGACACAATTTCTGGATGCTTAGCATCTTTTTTTGACATTACCAGAAAAATTTGGAATATGTGGTAAAAACCAGTGCACCACATCACAATAAGGCTGTATTTCTCTGTTTTCCTCTATCTGAACAGTTCTGACTTGCAACAGGTGATGGTACCATATGAGTGAAATATTTAAAGTTACAAATGTGAGGAGGGTCTGTTTTAACTAGTTTGTCCAGAAGAAAACACTGTTAACTCTTCTGCATGTACATACCCTTCTTAATTGCTGAAAACTTCTTAAAGAATTTCTGAGTTAGTGTGAGAGCTTGGCTGTAGAGCTGGAGTAACAGAACTTCAGAGCTAGAGAAGACCTGAAATTTATCAGGGGGACTGTCATCTGTAGACCACAGAGATGACCTAGATCAAAACTTTACCTGTCAGAAGGGTTTCAGAACAAATAAAAGCAAACTGAATGCAGTTTTTGAACTTTGATTTTCTTGGGCTGTTGCACTTGGAAAGATCCTGGCCAGCCCATTTACAACAGTACCAAAGTGGACAGTGATCAAGACAAATGTCTTAGTAGGCAGAGTCAGAGAAACCTTTTGGAAACCTCCTTTAATCTGGTGGTGTAGCATGTGTGGAATCCCCCAGGGGTTACTGTCATGAGCTACTCACATGAGACTCCTGACAGAGAATGTTTTTCAACACCAAAAGTGAATCATGAAGCGTGCCTTTGATTGATTGCAGCCTCTTGTTTGGGAGTGTAATTAATGCCTCGGTTCAGCTGCCAACACGCTGATGCACAGTGACACTTGAGATGTCACAGAGGGTGTCCCCCTTGGCCTCCAGCAGTGGCCCTAGAAGGAAGGGTATCTCTGTGGGAGATGCCCCATAATGTTGGGGTGGTACTTGGAAATAGGCAGTTGAAAAAAAAGCTCTTCTGTCAGGAGAGCCTTCTGTTATTTGAATTCGTATGAGAATTTGGGATTTTTTTTCCATTTTCATCCTTTTGCCTTTCACTTTTTCCTCTGTTATAAATAAAACTTAAATGTTTCTGTAGAAGAGGACTAGATTGACAGCAAAGATACCAGCCACTTCTCACAAGGAAAGAATTGTTAGTCTTAGTCTTCATGATGTGTTATAATGGCCAAATGATAAAAATACAGCATTTTTTCTTTAGTCTTTTTGATGCTGAGATTAGCAATTAATAAATTATTTTCTACTTTGGCTGCTGATATCCTCATTATAAAACTGAAGGGTTCTTAGGGCAGTTCAGCAATGCTTTCAAAATGTTTCCTCTTGGATGAGATCCAGAGGATTCCAGCATGGTCGTTTTGGCACAGTTGGTTGGTTTTATAAAACAGGTGTCTACATGTGTGTAATAAATCCAGTTATGCTGATAAATCTGAACAGATAATTGAAAAGTGTGTGTTACAGTGAACAAAGCTTGTAATTTACCATGTCAGTAAAGCAAAATATAAGCAACATTTCTGTAATGTGTGTAATGTTCAGTAATTCTGTAATTTAATGGCTCCATTGTGTGAGCCATTTTTAAATTCCTGTTCAAGATGTTCTTGATCCAGATGTTCATATATTTTATTTTATTACTTATTTTTGCCTTTCAGCTAAAATCTGCAAAATTGATTCTCTTCTTGCTTTACAGTGGTACCAGCCAGTCCATGACAAAAGATATAAAATTAATAAGGAAGTGGAGAACTGAATCATACATATTAAAAATATATGTAGTAAATTAAAATCATCAGTAGGCTTGTATTACCAGAGTCACTTTTCCAGGTGATGTTCCAGTCTATTCTTTGAAACCAAAAAAGCTTTTTAATCCGGCACATATCACTTACATCTGACTGTTGCTAGTTAAGTTGCTAAGATTCAGCAATATCTCAGATGGTCTGGAAATCTTAGAAAAGCAGGCTGGCCATTTTACTGTAATGAATTTCATCATTAGCATTGTGATGTTTTGGGCTCTTTTTATACATTTCCTTCCAAAGTTTTGAAGTCTCAGTCCTAATTTCAGATTAATTCCTTGAACTTGTTATCACCACAGTCACGTGGAATCCCATGACCTTCAGAGAAAGGAAGAAGATCTTCAATGTTTTGTAAAACTCAAACAGCTGAAAAAAAAAAATCAAGCTCAAAGGTGATAACCTCCATGATTACTGCTACTGAATTAAACAAAGGAAGCATAGCAAGGAGACAGTTATACTGCATTTACTGGTTAGCAAAAGTTCTTCTAAGACCCAAAGGATATGCTGTAGTTTGGTCTCTGTTCCTCAAGTGTGTAAGAGATTTACAGATTCCAAGGGTTGCCTCTAGCTCTGGGAAGAGCTAGGACCTGTGACCAAAGATTTCAGAGATGCAGGGAGAGCTGCTAAAGAAAGTCCTGGATTCTGCAGTGATCTGGGGTGTGTGCTGAAGCTGAGGATCAGTCAGCCAGGACCAGTAGATGAGTATCTATGTGGTGTAACTGTACCTATAAAGTATATCTGTATTCTATCTGTACATTCAGGATCTATGTATGAGTTGATGTGGCCTCCATAACTCATCAAATGATAGTCCATCCCTCATTCCTTTAAATGTTCTGTAAAAGTCCAGTATTCTTAACCTGGATGAGAGCTGATGAATGGGATTGTAACAGACTCTTTTCCCCTCTTTAATGTGTTTTTTTCTTTGCACAAGCTCTGAGAACAGGTCTGATCCTGAGGAGACTAAACCTAAGTGCCTTTGTTCAGGGAAGTGCATATATTGCTCCAGTTGCATCACTTCCTCCTGCTCAGGACATCCAGCTAGAGCTAAGGGCAGCTTGGTGAATTAACAGCTTTTGCTCTTTATTTTGAGGCCATTTTCATCATCATGAGTTTAGGAGCACATATTCCCTTTAGTATCTCTCTGCACTGCCAGGTATGGGTGAGGGAGCTGTTCAGTACATTGTCTGAAAAAGCAGGTATATAAATCCCCTTCCAACTGGGAATATAATTTCAAGTAAAGAACTTCTTTTATGTCCCCTGATGCAATGATAGTCAGTTAATCTAGTTCTCTTAGCTGAGTATTATGGGGGTCCTCAGACCTAAATTCAAATATCTAAAGAGAGTTAGGATCTGTAGATGATAGGCTTGATATCCATGGAAAACACTGTGAGAACAATTTGTGTGTTGTGCTTAGATTCAGTTGTAATTATGTTTTGTGAGCAAGAGGAGGAAGGAAGTGTGATTTACACTGTTGAGATTTGTGATGCTTTCCATTAGTTTTGACAAAAAAGCAGTTTTGGAGTTCTTGTATTGTGTGCTACAAATCTCCCCTAGATGAAAGTAATATGGAGAGAGCAAGAAAACCATAATATTGATGACCATTCTTGTAAGAGTGTTGTGTGGCAATCCATTCTAAATCAAATAGTGATGTACAAGTTTGTGTATACAATCTTGGTTTGGGTTTGGTTTTTTTGGTTTGTTGTTTTGTTTTGGTTTTTTTTGTGTATGTGTGTGTGTGAAATCTAAAGTTCCAAGATACACAACTATTGTTTGTTTTTTTTTTAAGAATTAATGTTAAACTCTATACTTACTGCCAAGTCAGTAAATGAAACACTCACACAAACATTCTGCTTACCATTTCTGTGCTCAGGAAGATTTGAGTTTTTATTGCCTCTCTCAGCCAATATGTAATGACCCAGCATTTCTGCTGCTGAGCAAGATTGATTTGTTGTGCAAAATTGATTATACTAATTATTCTGCCTGAGCTGTTTTCTTATGACTCTACCCTGTACATTGGTGGTGATGTGGTGGTAGGGTTCCAAGGCTTAAGTGCCTGAACTGCTTGCAGTAAATCTCAGAAAAATCACAGAATATGCTGAGTTGGAAGAGATCCACAAGGTCCAACTCTTGGTCCTGTGCAGGACCATCCCCAAGAGTCATCCATGTGCCTGAGAGCATTGGCCAAATGCTTCTTGAACTCTGTCAGGTTTGGTGCTGTGAGCATTCCTTGGGGAGGTTCCAATGCCCAATCACCCTCTGGGTGGGGAGCCTTTTCCTAATATCCAACCTGAACCTCCCCTATCACACCTTCAGGCCAGTTCTTTGGGTCCTGTCACTAGAGAGGAGAGATCAGTGCCTGCTCCTCCTCTTCCCTTCATGAGTCTCTTCATCTCAAGAGCATGCACAGGGTACATCAGAACATGAGTGTATGTTATTGTTGTTATACTTGTAGTGTCTTGGACCTTATCAGTATTAGAATATTGGAGGGTTTATGCCCTACAGATTGAATGTGAGTGGAATGTATGAAGAATTGGGTGGGATTCCAACACCAGGTTTCAAGTGTAACTGGACTGAAATGACTCTGCTTCCAGTTTAGAACTAGAAAAGTTTTTAGAAACCTTAACTAAACAGAAACGGGGGCTCGATTTATTGTCTGGTAAATGGAGAACAGTCCCATGCTTTTGGCTCATCCACTGCTTACATTCTCCATAGTAATATGATCAATGCAAAAGTAGTTTATACCATGTATTAATGTCTTGTTCTTGCATGGATACAGCCTCAAAGTTGCATATTACCTTTCAAACAGTGAATAGAGATGGACAGGAAATATGAGACAGACCAGACTAAGGAAGGACAATGTAGGTTTTATGGATGATACCTCCAGAATTGCACTGGTTTTTTGTCTGTGTGCAGTACATACAGTACAAGCAAGACCATTCATGTCAGCCTTGCCTTGTGATTTTTTTCAGTGATGATGCACACCCTATTGTACCAGAAGGGAAAGAAGTCTGCAGGGAAAGAAGTTAATCAAGTCCTTTACAAATACATGTGAAATACCCAATAAATAAAATATTTCAAGAGTGCTACTTAAGGTTATAGTGTTCATATGTCAAGCTCAGAAGAAAAGTCCAATTACAATCCCCATGCAATGACTAGTTTGTATTATGTGTGCAGTACAGGTGTCATAATAGTTTTCTTCTCTTGATATATTGGTAATTTACTGAATAGTGGCATAAGGCAGTGATTTGTTTTATGGCTGTCTAAGATCATGGTATAGTGTTAATGCATCATATTCTTCAGACTGAAATGGTTTGGATGCTTTCCCTATTTTATTGAGGTCTAGTGCTATACATAAATGCATTTTACCTTACTGATTTATCAGCTTTTCATAACCATATCTGAATTGTCTTAAATACCCTCCCATTCCAAATTATTCAGGTTGTGTTATAGTCACTCAGACACCTTCCTCACAGCTGCCTGTCCTGTATGATCATCTGTGCTTTTATTCTCTGACAGAAAGTGTAATTAGAGAACAATGATTTAGCTTTCGGTTTGCCATACACACATAAAAGCTTACTTCAGTACTCTTTCATCTACTGCTGTTGTCTCATCCACGTGTTAGGTATCTCTTGTTTTTCTGCAGTTAACTTCCCAGCTCTCTCAGAGGTGAAATGCTCTGTCCATTAGCCATATAAAACATTGTTGTCTAGGCGGGGAAGAGAAGAGTTATTTCTCTTAGTCAGCCTAGTGTGGGAATTCAGAGAGACAGAATGTAATTAATTATCAAGCTTGAATTTTGGCCAAGGCTCTATTAGAGATGAGAGTTACAGTTTATGAATTTCTTTCATTCTTGTGATGATAGGATGAGCAGGAGGGAGACGAGAGTGGGGTTTTATGCAAACATAGAAGTTTGGACTCTTGCTGTGGCAGCGTGTTTCAGTTGTCATCGTGTTAAACTGGACTGTTTTATGTGGCTGTGGCAGGAGAATGGGGGGTAAAAATGATAGCACAGCTTCGAATGAAATTGTTTGCAGGGGAAAAAATGGTTAATTATACATAAATCAAGCTCACAAAAAGCAACCAGAGCATGAAAGAGCTACAGTGCATGCCCTCTGCCTTTCATAAACTCTTTCCAATTCACTTGGTGCTTTGTGTTGCTTTTCTGAAGCAATTCTTTTCTCTTTATGTGCACCAACACACATTTTGACATAGTTTGTTGATGGTAATTTTGGGACCAGATCTAGAAAGTCTCTAGTAGGCTGTTTAGCAGTTAGATCAAATATTAATCAATAAGTTGCTGCATAAGTAATATATATTTTTATATATATATAACATATATATTTTATAATTCCTCTACCATGTCTAGAGTTAATTTTGTAGGGAAGGAATAATCAAAGAGACAAGTACTAAGACTGAACACAGCCAGAACTGGATGGGAGGAGAAGCTATGTGTCCACCAAGGCCATTTTTCTGCTGTGTTATTTGGAGTATATGCCACATCAGCCAGCACTAAAGGAAATAGTCTTATGCAATGGAGAAACAGGACTGGAGAGTAGATGATCTGTCTTTGACAAATATCTCTCTTGTGAATTTTCAGTTGTGCTCTTTTTTGCCATTAAAATTCTTCAAATGTTATCTAATAGTTTATATTAAAATGATGGAAGGAAATAATTCAAAGTTCTAACTTTTCAGAATCTCTTGCTTTTATGAATTTGTCTTCTTAAATGCATGGTATGCCAAGTCCAAATATGTCTCAGTTCTTAAATAATAAGAAAATAATAATTCACAGAGAATGAGACCTGTTTTTCTTCTGAGGAAATGCTTGCATTCTGAAAAGGTTGTAGTGGTGTGCTGTGCAGTGGTTCCACCATCCTTGTAAAACAAGATGTACTTTCTCTTGTTAAAATTAGAAATACTTAAGAGATGCCACACTTAGTATGAAATTGCAAATTGTCTCTCCTGGGAGAAGGTGATTTTCCTTGCTGAAGGAAAGTTGGCATTGATAAGCATATAATCCATTAAAATTGTGTTGTCATAAATGGATATTGAAGTTTCTATCGGTGGGAATAAATAATACTGTAGGGGGTAGGAAGAAAAGCAGGATGCAACTGCACATTCAGCTTTACTCTCCATCTTCTGCCTTTAGGACTAATTCATCACATAACCAACTAGTTGTGTGAAGTGGAATTCACTGTTGAAAGGAGAACAGGTGTATGAGATAGAAAGTGGGCCGAAAATTGAAAGAAAAAAAATCTGTGTATCTTTCAAAGACTAATCACTGGGTACAACCTTGAACCCCCAGCCACAGGAAGTTTTCTGCCTTACTTTGTTCCATTTCAGCTCTGGACTGTGGTGTAGTTGCACATGCAATGCCCTCTCTCTGTTGAGCAACCCACACCATAAAGGTCAATAATTAACCAACACTTGGCTACTGATCAAAAATCACAGCAGAAATCAGTGAAAACCATCACAGATTCTCCCGTGCTGAGGCAGATTACCCATCCCACTCTCTGCCCACAGAGGACAGCAGTTCAGGGCTGCCCTGTCCTTGCCACTGCCCTGGCTGTGCTGGCATGGTGCAGCTGTGGTGGAGCAAACTCACCAGGGCAGGGTCCGAGCTGTGCCTGCTCTGAAGGCAGAGGCAGGGGGTTTTTGCCCCCACGGATTGTCTGCTACTACTAGGGCTAGGTAAAAAGGTGGTGTGTGCAAGGCTACACAGTAGCTACAAAATAAACACACAGTTTGACCTTCAGAAGGGTTTTTGTTTAATGTTTTGTTCTCAGTCGTGATGAGTAGCTCCTGCGTCCTGTCCACAAGACTGATAAAATGAAGTTGTACATAGCTGGAAGATTTTCAAAGGCATATTTCCTTAAAAAACTATGTAAAACTATCTACCTGATTGCTGTAAGAGGTACCTCAGATCATGTTTCTCATTTTTTATATGTACATTTCTAATAATGGAAACAGGAGGTGTATTTTTATATACGTGTTAAAAAGAGGGATCTTTTCCCAATAAACAGAGGTTTATTTCTGACTGCAGTTTTGGGGATGTTTCAAGTCTCAATAGCAGGAGACCTGTGTAGAGTGGCCTAAATATTTAGGAGCAGCATGTTTTAGTCAGTATCTGAGAACTAGCTTTGAGTTGAGCATTTCTGACTTAAAAAGTTATTATTCATTTTATTCTTGCTTAAGTGCTGCACACGCACAACAAACAGAGTTTGCAAAGTCAAGTGCTGTACCCCACCCATGACCCTTTTTTCTTTCATCATAAACTCATTATCAATCAGCTAAATCCTCTTCTTTTTAATCTCTTCTTCAGGGGATCCCACTCTCTTCTTCTGTATAAGTGGTCTGTATGGGCCGGATATACCTCAGTTCTCCTTCTCTTTCCAGCAGTTTTTCCCTGCTGGAGTGTGGGTCAGACTCTCTCTGTGCTGCCTGACCTCCATCCTGTGCTGTGGCACAGGCAGCAGCAATGGCAGCAAAGGCATCTTGGCTTCCTCTCTTTGCATGAGGATAATGCTCCTCAGTGGAACCCAACATTAAACCCAGTATCTAGCACCTCTCACACCTTTGCAGACATTTGGAGTGTCATCACATTTGAACTGATTTTAACTGGCCTGGCAAGAGCCACTTCTCTGACTAAAATGTATTCTCTGCTATTTAAAACAAGAGGGGTATTTGAATCCTTGGCAATCCTTTTTTTTTTTTTTCCTGGCTTCTATCTTGGAAATAATTGAACCATTTTGGTTAATGTAAGAAAAAAATAGCCTGAACCACACATCCAACGTGGAAAGTTTCAGCCCAAACAATTAGTCTGGCAAAATTATAGGCAAATGAAAATCAGATTTATAGGAAGCATTGGATAATCCTTGGTAATGGTCTGTGTCACAGCTCCCACCTGTATGTATCGAATTCACAAGACCACTTTCTTGTCAACATGCATGCAACTTGCACACACTCTCATCCAGTGTATTCTGCTGAAATGCATATCACTTAAATCCACTTAACATGCATAAGAATCACTCTAAATGTGACTGCAGCTAATGGCATGTGTTGTTAAACTGTTAATTGCTTATCATCTGTTTGCATAGATTGCATTTTGTAACAGCAAATGGAGGACCAAATGCTCAGTTATCCTTTATAATTGTTCCTGTTAGACATGTTTTAATAATTATAAAATTTTTGTCCATCCTCAAAAACATACAGTAAATTTATAATACAAAAGCTCAGTAATTGAAATGCTATTGTGACACAGAAAGCTGTCTAGCAATTAATGGTTCAGGAAAACAATAAGTTAGTGCAAAGCCTTGAGTCTTCATTCTCCTAATACATCATTTTGTTTACTTCCATACATATTTCAAACTGTTGTTCGCAGTGGGAGTCAGAGGAGGCCTTTGGCTGAATATTCTCTACCCCTAGCTAAGAGACTCTGTTGTGTTTTCATTACATTTGCCTCACATAATCACTCACTGTTAATTTCAAAAAGCCTTTGATATTTCTGCATGTGTGTGTCCTAAATAACAAGCTGATCCATAATGCAGCATGATTTATTGCCTTCTGACCTTACACACAGCTTCTCCTTGTGGAAAACAGCTTACAAATCTGGGTGTTAACTGCAGCTTGAGTAGCACAGAAAACTTTCTTCCTGTGTGCAGTACCTGCATTCCTAGGCAAGGTCAGTGATCTGGTCAAGTGAGGCTTTTTTGTTTGGATGGCCTGTCCTGCCCACATTCCTTATAATATTTTTTTCCCCCTGTATTCAAGTATGCTGCCCAAACCAACTCTGTGTGTGTGGAGAAGTCTCGCTGTTTACTGTGACGGCAGGCTGGCGATGCAGTGCATCTAGGCTGAGTACTCCTGGAACCAGATGGAAAATGCCAGTGTGCTGTGGAAAAACAGCAGCAAGCATGAACACCTTTCCTTCAGCTTGCTTGTTTTGATGGGCTCACATTGTGCTACCAGAACAAGTCTGATGTAAGGGGTGCTGGGGCAGGAAGGCTGAAACTTACCAGGGAGACATGGAGAAGGAAGGTGGTGTGCAGAGAACATTGCCTTAAAGCTTATAATTTTCAGAGAAGCTGTCTGCAGGAATGCTGTAGGCGTGGAGGAATGAAGATCTCAGGAGGTTGTACTGGCTGTACCCTGAGATATACACCCGTTTGTGGGTGGAGTCTTCTCACAATGTTGTAGGTAGAACAGTATAAATTTAAGTGGCCTAACTGAACCCAGAAAATCATTGCCCAGCATTAAAAAGTTGGAGTTAGGAATCTGAGTTCAGGAATCGCTGCTGCTTAGTTCTCTGGTAGATAAAGTAGATACTTGTTGCTTAAGGTACACAGGAGGGAAAGGGTTAGAAGAAAAAAAGTAAGCAAAGATTGTGGAAATCCAGTATCTTTGCACAGGACATATGATCAAAGTCTGCTAGAAACCTTTTGTGAGAGAAAGGACGTGCAGTTAGAATAGTAACTTGTTGTTCAAGCAAGTTCTTTTGAAAGAAGGTGGTTGACTGAATCTCCAGGTGCTAATGGTGAGAGTGGCAGTGGTTACTGTTCTGGTTCTGCCAGAACTGATGCCTTGTGAAGGCTGACCTAGAACAGAGGTTAGATGGAGTTAAAGAATAAAGTAGGTATTTACTAAAAGGCCTCAGTGGATACACCTTGGGCAGTACAAGAGCCCAGCCGGGGCTACACCCAAGATGAACCCAAAATGGTCACAGAATGGATGACTGGTCATGAGGTCTCTCACTTTTATAAGTTCTGGTCCATTTGCATATTGAAGTTAATTGTCCAATTATAGCTTTAGGTTATGAAGTCCCATCCTTGTTTTTCTCTCTGCAGTCCACATTGTTTATTCTCTTGAACCTTAAATTTGGATTAATTGTCCTTGGTCCCAAGTTAGAAAAGGAATTGTTTTGTCTAGCTACTCTGTGAAGAGAGCTTACCATCCCTTAATATGAAGCTCAGAACTACACACTAAAGCAGTACAGAATCAGAAATATATAAAAGCTAAAACCTAAGGCATCATGCTCACTGTCACGACTTGGCCAGTTTTTCCTCCTCTGTCAGTTTTTTCAAGGTGGGCAGAGCCAGGGAGGATTTTACAATGGCACCATGCCTTGCAGTCAGTTCCAGAGTAAATGGAAATAATGGAAAAAGTAATAAGAAGGCAGCAGTAGTGGGGCAGGGAGAGAAAAAAAGAGATTACAGTGGTACTGCCCTGTTCTGTGGGAATGAAGGATCACACGTTAGGGGAAAAGCTGGCTCTCATATGTGTGGAGATCTGCCACACACATGCTCATGTGCTGATCATGGTCAGTGACCTCATCCATATGCAGGCCTGGATATCACAGTGGTTAGGGTTTACCAGCCAAGGACTGACTCTAGAGGAAAGTGAAGACTGGCTGGTTTTGGCAGAAAATCCCCACTCTTTGCGGAGTCACTTGGAATCTTGTGAAGGTTATGAATCTTAGAGTATTTTCTTTGCAGGGCTTTAAAGGTGGATGACAGATGAAATAAGTTCACTTACTGGTTATTTTATTCCTCAGCTAAATGTGCTTTCTATTTGTACCTGCATGAGCTCACTGATTTGCATTCCTGTGATGTGCTCTTTCTCTTTTCTTTTATTTTTTTGGGCTATCTTACTGTAGAGTCCCCAAAATCCAATACCCTACTAAGTCCATTGAGACACAGAGGAATGGTGATAAACTCGTTCTGTGTGCAGGGTGATGGGAATGACCTTGGAAAGGGTCATGACAGTCTGGATCAGCGATGCAAGTCCAGGCTGAAGCCTCTGTCCCTGCAGGTGCTCTCAGTTGCATGCAGGGTCATCAAGCTGTGTGAGCTGGGACTTGTTTTGTAACTCAGTGTTTCCAGGCAGGGAAAGGCATGCTAACAGGACTGCTCTTTCCCAGCAGTGCTGCTCAGCTCTGTCCAGGATGTGCCAAGTCCTCATTAACATCTTTTTCCCACTCTTGACATAGTTCTGGGACGGCAGTGGTTGGTATTTCCATGTAGAGGGACTGATTTTTAGGTTCCTTTCATAGTTCTGCGTCTAGCAGTCCTTAGTAAAGCGTACAGTAAGTATATATGAAACTCTCCTGTGGTCCCCACAGCTCTGCAGTAAAGGTAGAACTGGAGATCCCAAGAGACAGAGCATTTTCCCATAAATTCTTTGCCCTGTCTGTTCTCAAATTAACTGGTGATGGATGAGGGGGAAGAGGAAGAGAAAGAATAGCATAATAAAACTCCCTCGTTGCATCACTTAAAATTCGCAAGGAATGTTCGTAAAAATCAATGTTGCTTCTCTTCAAGCTGCTGGGGGGCACAAGTCTTTAATCAATTAAATTCTCATTTTTAGATTTTTTTTTTTTTTAGCAAGGCTTCTTAAATGTTGTTGTGCTGTTATGTGTGCCTAGTGTTACTTTTCTAGCTAAAATAATCGGATAAGTTTTGCATATTTTAGGTATATACTAGATAAGCAATTAATAATGGGAAACATGAAAGTATGGTTGACATTAGGAATTAAAAGTTGAGGTAATCTGAATGGGAGCCACATGAGTTTGAATTGTTTGGCTAGTTTAGTTCATGCAATTGGAAAAGTAATGGAAAGGAAATGTAAGTATGTGTGGTACATTTGGTTACTGTGGATAAAGAAGAATACCATCTAAAATTGTGTATTTCTTTTTGTGATAATCCTTTCTAGTCTTAGGGGGAAATCAAGATAAAATAAGATCTGTGAACTGCCATTTTCCCCATAAGCTATAAAAGACTTATTCTGGTAATTTGTTCATGAGTAGGTGAACATGGCTGTTCTTATTGTCTTCCTAATTTTCATTTTGAATAAGGATATTAATCTAGCAGGCTGTACTTGATTTGTGTTTCATAAAAAAACAACTGGTGGGATATGTGTAGGCCAGATAGGAATAATTTTATCTGAAGATATGTGCTTCTTTAATAACAAGTCATCCCTCCTTCTCAGTGTAGTTTATCCTACTACTTTTTTCACCCATTTCAACTCCACCAAGGGCTGGTATCCTGAGGAGACCTCCATTCCTGACGTTTTGTGTCTGACCTCCCAACAGTAGGACTTGTTTACCTGGGGATGAATAATTGTTTTCTGGAGAGCATCCAGCTGATAACTTACTTTTTCATTAGACCCCTTTTTCCTATTAGTTATCTCCAGTTAGTTGATCTGTGTCATTTGATAAAACTAATTAGGTAATAAAAGAGTGTTTCTGAGCTCCTCCCTTTAATTTTGGCATGGTGAAATGTGCTTCTTGGCACCTTGCTCTTTCCACATAAAGACAGCCTTCAGTTGACAAACAACATTAATCCAAAAGAAAACAAGCCAGTTCACGCATCCTCTCTTGATATATCCTTGTGCCAGAACAAAATAGTTCCTAACAAATTATTTGTACCGAAGATAGTGACATAACTCTGGCTCTGTTTTAGAGTTTTGCAAATGTTTGCAGAGCTTCTGAAGAGGCCAGGCTAAAAATACTCAATGAAACCATTCAGAATTCTACTAAAAGCATTTTGTTTCCTAGGACTTTTCTCCCTTCTGAAAATGCCCTCCCACAGCTGCATGGCATTTATTAGAAGGTGATGAAGGTATAAGGTAGGAAATCACATTTTATATATTTTTTAAATTTAGGTTAATTTTCAGGCTTCCTTTTTAGATTATATACATTTTTTGTAAAGAAATGGATATCTCAATGGAAGGAAAGCTTTTTATTAGCTTCAAATTGAAGTATGCTCATCCAGTGAAAAAAGCTGCTCAGATTGTCCTTCATGAAAGTCTTCAGTGTGGAGGTTTGAGGTGTCATGGTATGCAGCATTTCAAAGACAAATAGCCAAGAATTGCCACTCCTTTATGGACAATGGCTTCTGCTGCACCCTGATGATGTAGGAATTTCCTGAGGATGCTGGTGGATTTTTTTTTCTTGATTGCTGCACCCCAGAATAAAATTCTTCTTCAAAGTTTACTTTGAGAAGAGTATAGAACATGCTATGCTCAGATGTGAGACCTGAAGAAATCGCTGTAGTCATTTTCCATTCAGCACAGAGAAAATCTGTCAGAGTCACTGAAATTAGACTAACAAAGGGATCTCCACGGTAGCTGTTCTGTGTTTTACACTCAGAAATGTCATCTCTCTTGAAAGAATGGCTTCTACCTGTTTGGTGTTAAAAGCAAGCAGTGCTTTGGTCAGGTCTGAAAAACTGTTTTGGTGTTAGTTGCATATTTACTGTGTGTTGTATATACTTCCATCTCAGAAAGATTTACCATAGGGATGTTCATGTTGTGCTTGCAGAGATTTGGAGTATTACATTTTGTGGGATGCAAGAGCCCTAAAATAGCAGTGTATGAAATTTTAAAATCAGTGGTATGATAAACCTGGATAGTACCAGTGTGATTCATGTGATAAATAAAAGATGGAAGTGATAGTGAGAGTCAGTTACAGCCACAAGAAGTGACTGTTTTAAAAACTAAGGGGAAATAAAAGTTTGTACTTTCAGTTGTCCTAATTAGATTCAGAAAAGGTTTTGACTTGCTTTTTGCCCCTGAAGATTTTTTATCTTCTCTAGATGCACTTATGGCCAATAGTGACTCACGGGCATTCAGCTAAGATGCCTGAGATGGTTATTAGCCTCTGGAGCTGCTGCTTTTCCTAACAGGAATAGTCTGAGATACTGCTGTTTGTAACCTACCATAATGTTAACTACAACTTTTTCTGTCTATTTTGACTGTCATACCTTGTATCTCAGGCAGAGTTGATTTTGCATTTCTAGCATTAAACGTGAGAGCTTTCCAAGCAAATGGCAGTCACCACTGGAAGGGAATTGAAAGCATGGGCTAGCCTGCCATTGTGTCAAATCTGATAATTAGTTTTCACACATAAGCAGCTCTGGAGATCCAAACTACCAAGCCTGTTTGTCCTGTGTGCTTTCCTTTAATGTGCTACTCATTTTCACTTTAGATAGTTTCTTAGCCCTCCTGGCTGATATTCAGTGCCACAAGAAGCCCTTATGAAAGCCTTGCTCAAATTGTTCCAGTGCTGTGCTTAGTGGTGCATCAGTGAATTGTATCCTGCGTGGCGTGATTTTCAGCTGTGAACAAATTCTCCAGGAGTTGTTAAGAGGTAGTGTTGGGAGTTTCTGTATTTACAGACAGCCCTGTGGTGCCCAGCAGCATGACACTCATTTTCCCTCAGGATCCTTTCCCTGTCTGGGCTCTGTGCTGTCCGCCCCTGTTGGAAGTGAAGATGTGGAGCAGTGCCAGAGGTGCTCTTGCCAGCAGGGTTATGGGCTCATTTTGGCTTGACCCCAGAAGAAGGGCAACAGATAAGGAATAGAGAAGGCTACAGCCCAGTTTTGAATGGAGTTGCTCTTGGTTTCTCTGCCTTGGCTCTATGTTTAGCCATGGTCTCTGCACAGCTGTCAAGATCTGATCCACGGGAAGGGAGAGAGACTGCTTGGCTCACACTGCTGCAGTCCTGTCCTAGGCACTGCAGAAATAAATGAGGAAGTGCTGTTGAGCAGAAGCACTGCTCTGGGTGTCCTGGCAGGAGACAGCATAGCACCTCTGCTGCTTTCTTGGCTGGACAGGTTGAGAGAACTCACCTGCCTGCTGCTCATTTGTGCTGCTGACAGATGCTGCTTGTACAGCTGACGGGAGAAGCCAGCCTTCCCATCCCCGGCCTCGTACATGAAGACAATGCAGTTTAATATAAACATGTCCTTTTCACTGCTCATTAAAACAAAGCTGTACGTTAACTTATTGTGGATTAATCCATTAATATTCACCTCTTCATTCATATGGGGTCCACAAACACTATCTGTATATGAAATTAAGAGTGCATAACTGTTGGAGAACTGTGTCTTTGCTAGCTAACTACTGTGCAGCATTTTCTGAATTAATGAGAAATCCTTCTACAATTCAGGATTGTTTTTTCTAGTGGGGGTTGCTGTTGTGACACTAGATTCTTTTCAGGTTCAACTGCATTGTGCTTAGATGTTAAAAAAATTAAACAATTAATTGTTTTGTTGGATTTTTTTTTTTTGAATGAACACATCAGAGAAGTGCCTGAACTCATCTGAAAATCAGAAGAGGAAATATACACCCTCTTTTACTGCCATGCTAATCTGAGCTCTACTGACAGTTCAGCAGTCGATGATGTTTTACAGTGCTTTTGTTTGGTGCTAAAAAAAATTATTTTCTGTTTTATGCCTAAGTTACGTGGAATACATATAAGAGCTAAATTTGAATATATGTCTTGCAAAGGAGAATTGAAATTGGAAGGAAAATACACTAAATTGTGGTGTGAGTGGGTTGTGGCAGTGACTTTCTTCTATGCAAAATTTAAGACAAAAGATGAAAAATGCTAAAAACTAAGTAACAGCTGGTGCTGGTAAACAGTATTTGTCTTCAAAGAGCCATAGGGATTTTCATGAATTTTAAAAGAACCGTAAGTGAAAGAGATTATTTGGCTTGCCTTGCAGATACTACTGCCGAAGCAAAGAACTTAAGTAACTGTCCATAGCAGAGCCAAAATAAAATCTGACGCAGGTATTCCTGTTCTCTCTTCTTGTTCTCCAGTTGCTTGACTGTCAAGGCAGACTGACAAAATTGTCAGCAGGTTGTTCCTAATTTTTTTTTTCTTTTAGACATTAGAAACGTTGGTTCTCTGTGACAGACAATGTTAGTACTAGGGATGCATGAAAGTGGTTTGAGTATGTCTGCTTGTGGATATATCTTATTTTTAGAAACTGCAGAATTTTCCCCTGTTCTTACCATTTCCTGTGGTTTTGCTCTGGAGCTTGATGGATGAAGAAGGCTGTTTGTGTGATTAAGGTATGAGAATAGCAACTGTAGGTCTCGGGTTTACAGTTGCAAGTCAGATGTGACGGTCAGTCCCTGAAGTGTAGTAGCAAAAAGTGAACTTCTTCGTCTAATAAAAGAGTATTTGTCCTATTAGAGGTGCGTCGGAGAAGTGAGACTGCACTAATATTTTAAAAGCCCTGTGGGATCCATGTAGGAAAGTGTCCGTAGAAGGGATACAAAGTCAGTGAGAGTGTAGAAACAGTGCTTTCACCTGTAGTAAGCAGTGAGAGAATTAAGCTAAACAGGAACACGACGCACTGGAATGAGTGTTGACACATGGAGTTAATTGAGAGCAATTAGGTCTGTGCATAGACAAGATCTACATAGCCCGTTTGATGCATGGCATTATGTGAGTAAAAGGTGCAGGATTAGACCTTTTGTTTACAGATTTACCTAATGCTTTGAACTATTTGGATGAATGGTGTTACACAAATGTTAGTCATAATTATTATTTAATTATGACCGCATGTTTACTTTGAACGTAGTCCTATGCCTAATGTGTAGGAAAGCCGGGATAATGTTGCAGCTCCAGTGTGTGAGCTACTGTTTGCCAAGCAGCGTTTCCCTAATGGCTTCTCCTTCCACGGGATGGAAATGCCTCCCTGGACGGTGAAGTTACACCAGTTGTGGTATGTAGTAGGCAAATAGCTTGCATAAGAATACCTTCAGCTAGAACATTTTAGAATATGCATCCGAGATAGAATGCTAACTTATTAAAATTGAGGCCATTAAATGTGCTGCTTGTATATGATTTCAAAATCCCTGAGATGCCAGTATTTCATTCTGTTTGTATTGAGAGTGCAGAAAGCAAATTTCATAGTATGATTCATAATATAGGAGTGCTACAGAATTTCTATAATTCATGTGTTGCTACTTTAATTTGCATTTAAATGTTTAAACTGTTATAAAATTGAAGATTCTTTAAACTTTAATCTATTTTTTTCACTCTTAAGCAGAATGAAGTTGTTCCTTGTTTAACTCTGTTTTGAGGTTTTCCTTTGCTCTGATCTTCCATTTCAGAAACTGTGGAGATCTTAAGACAGTTTTATGAGTGGCTACACATACAAGCAAGAAAGAGCTTAGTGGGGGGATTTTTTGGTTGGTTTTTTTTGTTGTTGTTGTTTTGTTTTGTCTTTGTTTTGGTTTTTTGTTTGTTTGGTTTTGGTTTTTGTTGGATTTAGTTTGGTTTTTTGGTTTTTTTAACTTTTTTTTTTTTTTTCTTTTTTCAAAGACCCTTATAAGAAATATAATTCTGAGGGATGTATGGTGTATCCTAGGTTGCAAGAGATGGAATGCTTTCTATTCTATCCTTTTCACTGAGTTAATGTGGGTGTTTTTTTAAGTGACCAAAGGTAATGAAGAATATGAACCTTTTCCTTAGAATGCTCCGAGTGCTTTGAATGGAGATACCTCAGTTCCTCCATGCCTGGCATTTTACAATGATTGTTGGTGCTACTGAGAGGGGGAAAAAAGACCTCTCTTGAGCAGACTGTGCACATGGACTTGTGTGCAGGATCAACCCCATCAATTCAACAAATATTAGTCTTTTCTTTAACCCAACACGGGAATCTTTTGATTCCTGACTGAGTTACTGAATCCCATAGAGTAATTGCAGCTTATATTTTTCTCATTGTTCAAGGCACTCGATCTTCCCTGTGGGCCTCCCCTGACATGCTTGGCCCTGCTCACCAGTCTCTAGAAGATTTGTGAATCTCCTGGTGGTTACAGGCTTAAGGTGACATGACACTTCCCACGTGCACCAAAAAAGCGTGTGTTTCTGTACTTCAGTTTTCATGAGCACCTGTTGGCTTTGGTGAGAAATGACTTATCCAGTACATTTAAAAAGAAAATGAAAGTAGTCAATCATTTAGAGTAAGTGTATGTTTTCTGAAGGGAAAAGGGGAGACATGCTGATTCCTTCAGGAGAGAAGAAAGTTTTTTTTAAAATCTAGGTGTTCAAAGTTTACTTAAACTTTCTTTCACACGAAAGACATTCTGTTCTACATGAGTGTGTCTGCCTGAAAACAAAGTTTTTTGGTAGAAGTAATTTATGTTTTATTTGAAAAGATTTCTGAAAGGAAGTTTGGTCTAAAAAAATTATTTCACCCCTTCCATTTATTATTTTGGTGTAGAAATGAAGGTAAAAATAATTTGTAAATACAGTTTCCTTGAGAGGTCTTGAGTTTCTACATTCCTTTGCTTTTCTCTGTGTTTTTCCAGCCTGGCTGTACGATCGAATGTTTGAATATTGTAGTGTCAACAGCTCCTTGTATTTTCACTTGATACAGTTGAGCAAAAATTTTGACATTCAGCTGAAATGTTTGAGGAGCCATTACCAGCATAATTCTGCTTCTTAAGTAAATCTCATCTCAGTGCTTGAAATCTAAATGGATTAATATTTTTAATGTCTTGTTTACAATGGTGCCTATGAAAGCCTGTATTTGTCTACTTGCCAACCTTCCTTCTTGGCCAGGAACCATTCTGGCGTGAATCTCAACACTGGGCTCCCATCCATTTTCCTTGAGTCTCTCTCTGGTTCCCTCCCTTTTCCTCAGGGGCTCTCTGGAAGATTGTCAGAAGGGCTTTAATTTCTTGAGCAAGTCAGCTTTTTTTGACTCCTAAATATTTCTGCCCCAGCCCTGAATTTCAGAGTTGGCCAGCCAACCACAGATGGCTTGCCCCAGTGGTGTTACAAAAAAATACATACATTCTCTGGTTTTGCTGAAAACAAACCAGTGTTAGCTTTGTAAGGGGGCAGATAAAGATGCTTAAGAAAAAAGAATCATACGGGGTGTGTGTGGGGGGGACTTGACGGGGTGCCCAGCAGTCATGGTGGAGTAAAGGTGAGCTAGCAGGTAATTCCTAATGCAGATTGTATCCACTACAGTGTCCTATACCATTTATACATTTTATCAGCAGAGCCATACTAGCTAGGAATGCTGCAAAATTTACTAAAATTAGAAAAAAAACCCAAATATGACCATTATGGTGGCACTGGTTTAGCTGTGATTGCTGAGCGTCTTCAGGGGTAAGAGGGCTCTTACAGGTGAGTCTGGGGACTTGGCAAGTGTGGCATAAGCCCAAGTGCTAAAGCAGCAAGCAGGTTATTAGAGAGTAGAAACCAGGGCTGTATGATATCAGACTGCATTACAGTAAAATTATGCAGCTGCAGGTATGGTGAACCCTCTTCTGAGCAGGCCAGCAAATCCTCACTAGTGGTTATTTTGATATGTGATACTCTGATGCTAATCTAAGGAGTTGAATGTGAAACCAGACAAACCCCAGCAACAATGAGAGCCCTTAGCCGAGCGAGGAGCACTCGGCAGCTCCCTCTGCCTTCCTAGGAACAGGGAGTGAGCACGAGCTCAGGCAGTGACAGGGTGCAAGGTCCCTGGAGAGGCGTGGACAGTGGGTCCCTGCGTGGTCCCCTGAGTCAGGTACCTGTGGAAGGAAGAGGTGCTATCCCCACATTGCAGTACTGGGACTGCTAATCAAACAGCCCCCCAAAGCAACAATTTCTGCTTGGTCTGGCTTGAGATGGGGGTTTTCTGCCTGGTCTGGCATTAGAGGGGAGTGCAGTAGGGTGGCAGCCCTGGAGCAGAGCCTCGACAGAGACACGTTTTGCCAGCCTGCCCTTGCCCTTGGAAGACTGGGAGCCACTGTGACCCCGTGGTGGAGGAGAATCCACATTGTCCCCTGCCATCAGGACAGTGCTGGTCTGTCTCCTGCCTGTGCCCCCCCTCAGCTCCAGCCTCCTGGGGAAGGTCCCCTGTGCTGGAGGTGAAGATGAAGGCATGAGTGAGAGGAGACAGCCAAAGCCCTGTGTGCCTGCCCATGAGACACAGGTGGGGGCCAGCTGCACCCCAGGAATGAGTGAGTGAGGGAGTGAATGCATGTGTGTGCGTGTAAGATGCTGATTTCCAAGGAGATTCTAATTTCTGGTTCTTAACATGCCATTTATTTTTGAAAACACGGTATTACTCAAAATGAGATAGGTTGATGAGACACAATAATCTTGACAATCTTTCATTACAAATATCTGAAGGAATATGAGCGTTCTTAATGTTTTATAGACTAGTGTGTCTGACTCTGACAAATTATAAAAGAAATATAAATAGCAGGGATAAAGAAAAGGGAAATATGGATTTAATATGGGAAGCAGCCAAGTATTTGGCTACCCTTTATCATTTATTGATCATTCTCTCTGCTGTTCAGAAATTATTTGGAGTCAAGGATTCTCAGATTTATTTTTTTTTTTAATCTCATTGTCTGTCTCAGACACCAGGCTTACAAGAGGAGTGTACAAACATGAGCGTGTGAGTCAGGAAACATGTCAGTGAAGGTGGCTGGGTGAGCAAGGCTGTAGGTAAACAGAAATAAAGTTAATTGGCACTTTTCTTGTATGCACGGGCAGCTGAAGTCCTTTTCGCTGGAAGAAATTTTCTTTTCCCATTATCCTTCAGCATTCTCTTGGAGGAATTGTCTCAAGGGAAGTGAGTGAGTCAGAAAATATGCCAAGTTCATGTCATGGCTGTTTCGGCATTTCTTTCTCTTGCTGGCCTCCAGGAGCTTTATTGGCAAGTGTTTTTAAAGGAAATACTGGCACAGGAAGGCCTTATTGTTTATGTCATGAAAGTCTCTTGGCTTCTTCTGCCTTGTTATTTTCTCCCTTAAATGGGGAAATTAGGAGTGGGGGGACTGAGAAAGGAAAAGAGGAGAGAAGCAGAAACTATTGACAGTTGCTACCAAAACTCTTCCCCTACATCAGGATGTGTCTTGGTGAGTCTTCTCTTTGCTTTTTCTCTGTTGCTGCTTTTCAGGCTCTGCTACAGCCAGTAAATGGATTTCTAAATGCCTAAGTTTCCTTTTTATGCTTTTCAAGATGTGGCACTTAGAGAGTTTTTTTAAAGAAGCCAGCAGTTTTCTGCTGGACTCTCCTCTGCCAGAACAGGGCAGGGAGAGGCAAACGCAGAGCCCAGCCAGGGTCAGATCACTGCCACCTTCTCACATGCAGATCTGAGCTCTGTGATGGGCTGTGGAGGACGTTTCATTAAATTCTTTGTAGTTCCGTGGAAGGTTTGCATATAAAATACAATGTGATTTACAGGGGAAAAAATAAAATTAGGAAGTTCTGCAGAGCAGATGCAGCGGGTACAGAGAGAAACAATAGTGAGATGGTGCACGGTCAGAAATGTTGCTTGTTAAAAAGGCAGAAACCAAGGCAGAAAGCAAAAGCATTCCATCAAATGTGTGCACGTTCTTAAAAAAAATACCAAACCAACAAACCAACCCCCTCCCTCTACCTAAACTTACTCATATGCACTCAGGCAATTTTGGCATAACATAAAAGCACACAAAAAAAGAATTATGTCCAGTGCAGCAATAAAAATTGCTGTAACCTATTACCCTCAAATTAGGTGAGAGTTGGAAAGTCTCTGAGGATGCTATTAAAGAATTAAATATTAACATTTCAAAGAATGTTTCAGCACTTTTTTTTTTTCATTTGGAAAGTAAAAAGTTAACTCTCCTTGTGATACGTCATGGCAGAAATTCTGTTTCTAAACCAGGTTCATTTTTATCTATGATGTTTGACTCTCTGATATTTGTGCATGCAGCTCAAAGATCTAGGATAAAAAATTCTTTCAGGTTAATGTAACAAAGGTATGCATTGATGTACAAAAAAAGCATAACCCTATTTCTTCTGGATTTGTTACCACAGAAAAAGAAATTTAAAGCCAATGCCTATTTTTGTGAGTTAAATAGAGAAAATGATCTAAACCACTTCTCTTTGTACCCATTTAAACTAAGGATTGTCTGTGGAATTAAATATCTATTTCAAGGCTGTGATGCCGTTTTTGTGATGTCTCTTCAAACACTAAGTATTTGTTGATACATAATAATTCTTTTTATTGTGGCATCTTCCTTGCATTTTGGTGATGCCTTTTTGGAATGCTCTTTTTCAAAGGAAAGAGAGATGATTAATCTTGGCTCTTTAAACCTATATTGTTTCACTTTTCAACTCTTTCATGTATTTTTGTTTTCTAATCTACCTATTTGCAGTGTCTGGGCAAAATTCTGTAGTGCATAACAGTTTAATTTGTGGAAGCTTTTCCCTTCCCCCTCTACTTCCAATTTTGTACTTGATTTGTGCAAACCTTGCTTTACTTTCTTTAAAAATGTATATACAATTGAAGGTCAGTTCGAAGTTCTCATGGAACATGCATTTCTAGACCTGAATATTCTAAGAGCTTGTTATTTTTTCAGATTTGGGATCTTGCTCAGCCTTTTACAGGAAAAGTAACTGCCTGCCAACATTAGAATCCAGGGAACAGGAACCTGGATTTTGCTTGGAAAACATCTTTAGCAAAGGGGGCTTTTATATTCCTGCCTTCAAGTGTTCTTACCAAGACTGAGCTATAAGAATTGTATTGTAAAATGATAGTTACAAAACCAGGAAAAAAAATACCCCTTCTAGCAGCACTAGCATATTTTGTTTATAATTTATTTGTGTGAATATGAATCTGTAACAAAGTAATCACTTGAAAGGATATCATAGTTCCGTATAGGATGTTGCAAGTGAGCTATTTTCACTTTGTTGTAATTGTTATCTAGAGTGAGCCATAAGCTTTTTCTGGGTTTTTTTCTGTGTGTACATATACCTGTATCTATGAATATATTTGAATAGTTATATCAAAAGATAAGCACTGTGATACTTATGGTAATATCACTATGGATTTTTCTTTTATGTTAGGAATCCTACATTTGTCAGTTCAAGCAGACAGAAACCTTTGTGCTGTGTTTTTTGTGTCTCATGTCATAACACGAGAAAAAACAAACCATAAAACTGGGTGTGAATAACTGTACTTTGGCCTGTGTCTGCTAGCCACTTTACCAGACAGCCAAAATTCTTTAGACATGGCAGTAAAAGCTCAATATCAGATCATCAGCCCATACCTACTGCTCCAGTGTCAGGTACACTGTGACAACATTGCTTTATTATAATGCTTGAGCACCAAGTGAAATCACCTGTTTCCTTAGGGACTTTCACTGGAGATGACTTTCTCCTCTGTCCCCTGAAACTTTAAGGTCTCTTCTGAGCTGGGAAGCCCTCAATTTGGGCTACTCCATTCATATTAGGCTTGTTGGTTTCCTTAGCAATGAACTGCAGGAAAGCTACCTTCTCCTTTTCAAGAGCTTTCTCCTCTCTCCCACAGCTCCATTCGTTTTTGTTGTATTGGAGAAATAAAAGAAAATAAAAATTGGATATGGTTAATAACAGTCTTGTGAAAACAATTTTCATAACTCAGTACTTTTCATTTTCTGACAGCCAGACTGTCACATGTGCGTAGAGAGCGGATCAGGATGAGCGCTCTCAAACCACAGCTACAGTTTAGTGCTTCAGCATGAAATGAGTGGGAACAGGGAGTCAATTATAATTTAGGATTGTGTTGTTCATCATGCAGGCTAAACAGCCTGGCTTAACAGGGGGAGCTACAAAATTCGCAGGTCTACCCAATTCTTCAGGGCAGGCAATTATTTGGGTAAAAATTATGATCCAGTTATAATCTACTTGCATCTCCAGTAGTTATTAATAGGGTTCTTTCCTGAAGGCTTATAAAGAATTAAAGCTCCTGTGCACTGAAATGGAAACTCTTGTAGTGAATTAATAGCAGGTTAAAAGTTAGAAAGCAATAGGGAGTAAATCACTGAGTGGGGGAATCCTGTAAGGCATCAATCCAACATCAGAAAAAAGGGGTTAATATTGAAGTAATAAAGCCTGATGGTGGTGTTTGAGTCAACTGAGAAGAATTGTACAAGGATTTGACAGTATTGAGTGTGACTGAGCAATATGATGGCAGAGGGAATTCAGTCACAATAAATGTTAATATTTTTAAAAGGGAAGTATTGCAATCACAGTGGACTTATGACCATTTAGAGGAAAAGTGCTGGTGTCTAATAGATTTTTAATAAAGGTAACAGCTGACAGATTATTAATAAAGGTAACATTCATCCATCATATGTCAAAAGCAAACATTGTAAATTTTTAGGAAGAGGACAGAGAAAAATGTCATATTCTCCATGTTTCACTCTACATAGGACTGCATCCAAGTAACGTGGTCTTTGTTCTGACCTGTTAGATTTTCATGTTTGTAGTGTTAAAACATGTATAACAACACAGTATTTTCCATCCTCAGATGCATCTTTTTCTGATCTAAAAGTCCTATAATATGAAGAACAAGTGCAGATAGACTAATACCTACTGATGTTGTAACACTTTGATAGAAACATCTAGCAGTTTCTTACTGATAATTAAGAAAAGAAAACATCCAGAGCGTATCTGAAAAAATAAGAGGAGTGAAGCCTGTATGAAATTTCAAGCTGGGAAAAATTACAAATGTAAATAGCTTTATGCTGAACAGAAGCCATCCTTAACAAATAAAGACAGCTCACCTGGGGAATTTGCTGTAACAAGCCTGTCTTCCATAATGTTTTATTCCGGAATGGGTTAGTCCCGAAGGACTTTCTGAATGTGTGGATTCAGATGTGTATACATATAACTGCTGTACCTATCAAATCCTCTATTTATTCCAGAGCAATTTTACCCAGCAAAACTTATGCCTGTTAGGTACTAAGCACCGGTATCGTGGCCATAAATAAGCAAAATTAACCTCTTTGCCAGATACTTTCCAGGTACAAAAACTGCTACATATTTTGTATATATTTCAGTTGTTCTCTTGGTTACAAACTTGCACATGAAGTATGGGACGCATACTGCATGTAGTGATTTCTACTTTTCCCTCTCCATCCATCTGAAGATCTCAGATATTAAAGAGAAGGAAAATATTCTAATCACACATTCATGAAATTCATTGGTCTTTGGATCATTTTACTTATGGTTTTATATAATGTTAAAATTTCACAATTTCTGACAAAGAAAAAAAAAGTACAAAATTCTTTGTCACCAACAAAAGGCTTGAGATTACACTGACCAGACTGCTATTCAGAATTGTATAGGTGTATTCAAACAGCTTAAAAGATTATTATCATTGCTTCCCTGTTTTTAAAAAAACAAAAACAAAACCAAAAAACAACCAAGGAAAAAATTATGCCAATGTTTTTCTAAGGTTCATCTAATATGTATATAGAAGTAATAAGTAATTTTACAATTAACACATATTTAAATAGGAAAATATTAAAATTGAAAGCAGAAAACGTGATGGATAATCAAATATGTTTTTTACAGAGAAAGTAATGCAAAGATTTCTACTATATAAATAGACTCTGCATAATGACAGAAAATGTTATTTCTACGTTGCTTAATTTCTCATTTTTCTCCCTGGCATTTTGAATCCCGCATTAGTCTGTAGAACAGATTCAAAATATCAGAGGTAAAGCAAAAAGCCAAACTTTGTCTTCAGGATGTAGTTTCACTAACTTGATTGGGCATTACTCAGAGCAGATCCATTTTTAGCATATTACAATTTGCATATTGACCTTTTCTGCACTGTGAATGAAAATTGATTCTGTGATGTGTTGATTAGTCCTGTAAAACAACGTTTAAGATTTCATTTAAAGATATAGTTTGGTGAACAATAATGACATCAACTCTATTACAATAATAAAAATGTCCACTACAATAATAAAATAAATCTGGATTGCTTCCAGATAGCTGAAAAAAATGATCTTACAAAGCTAAGTTTTGTTTTCAGAAATGCTCACTGACATTGTCTGTCTTTGGTAGCTCTCAGTACAGTGCAGAACTGTTGGAAGTTAAACAATCTTATTATGCAGGATGGATGTAGACATCAGGCCTGAAATGGGGGAATGTGTACATTTGCATGTGTGCGTATGCTGATGATAAATCAGAAAAATGTCACCTCAAAACTTTTGACAGAGCAGCTACTCCAGGTGAGCTACGTAAATGGATGCTTCTATTTCTCTTCCAGTGTGATCGCTGCATAATTTAATATAAACTGAAAGCAGACTTACTTCAGGGAGAATAATCTGGAGTAGTTAATGTGTAGATTACCCTAAGTAATGACTGCAAAATATGTGCATAATTACTTCGACCTGCTGAGGTCCTGTGCAGCACCTGCTCCAGTTTAGTGCTGTAGGAGAGAAAGTGAGCAACAGGAGACCATCTAGACAGGAGTATCAAGAAATACCAAAGGCATGGGAAGCTTGAGTTCTAAGTAAGGTTTTAGCAAAGCACAGTTGGTTAGTTTTGTGAAAAGGTGATTGGTAAGACCATGATAACAGTTCTCTTGAAATGGATGTAAGTTAGCTGTGAGGAAGAGCCAGCATTGGTTGTGGATCTAGCAGGACACTGACAGTTGTGTCTACAGTAAGAGAACCCTGTACTGGGAAAAACACTCGAAAGAAAGGAAGAGATGAGCAATACAAGATGTTGCCTAGGGTAGGTGTGGTGTTTGAAGCTGGCATAAATGGGACTGGGTGTGCAGAAGAGATGCACCAACTGACAGATCTCTCTTTCTCACAAGTGGTGAGTGCTCATTTTTTCTCAGGTGAGACATGCTATACTAGTCCTAATAGGTAGCCTCTAGTATACCAGAATTTATATAAACCCCTATAAGATGAAACTCCTTTTGATCATTGCTGACCTTCACTACTTCACCCTGCACTTATACAAATCCTGCTCACAAATTACAGCATAAAGTCTGTATGGACAGAAGAAGTAAATCCACTGCTGGACTGAGCTGATTCTGCATTGAAAGAACAAACTTTAAACTTGTTGAAATTCTAAAAGCCTGTTGAATTAAGCTGCACTTAATTTCTTAATGCATGGCTTAAGGATCTTTCTATATTACTATACAGAAATTGGGAAAATAGATGCAGATTGTACTGTTTCAGAGAGGTCATTCATTCAGTGTTTAACTTTCAGCTATGTGTCTTGAAAAAAGGAAGCAAGCTTTCCATCCTTCACACTCCAGTGTTCATTCTGAATGACGTTTAATGTACAGCCTACTGTGGCACCTCCTTTAATTAGCACTTGCTGCTTTTCTTCTTCTGAAGACAATTGTGATAGTGGCAGACTTCATGTCTTTATTACCAGCAAGATGGGAAAGGCTCCTGTAACTTCTGTAACTGATGGGCTGAGACAGTCTGGGTGCCTGTAGCTCCTAATGAGCAGCGCATGACACGGTGCAGGGTCTTGGCAAGATTAACGAGCCCAGATTTCCTTACCAGCACACTGCCTGGTCATAGCAGCATAGAGAAGGAGGGAGAGAGCATTAGCACATAGTCTGCAATGTACCTTTGTACTGAGGAAAATCCTGTGCAATCAGCTGCAGGAATAGATGTGAAAAAAACTTCAGGTTTCTATTTGCAAATCAGGATTGGTGCAAATGGTTGGGGACTGATGATTGTTATCAGACTGAAGCCCTAAAGGGCGAATCTGCCATGGAACTTGTTTTGGGAAAATATTCCCATACAGGAAGACAGATCAGAATGCATTCTCCCTCCAAAACTGTTCCCAGTTCTCTTGGCAGCATGAAAGGATGTTTTTTCTTTGTTGAAGTCCCTTTCAGTAATTTTCTGACATCTTTAACAATGTGCTTCATTTTAACAAGAAAACATTATCACATAAACCCCCTGA
The DNA here is from genome assembly GCA_013397555.1 of Urocynchramus pylzowi. Taxonomy (NCBI): domain Eukaryota; kingdom Metazoa; phylum Chordata; class Aves; order Passeriformes; family Fringillidae; genus Urocynchramus; species Urocynchramus pylzowi. The sequence goes on along the minus strand of VZRH01000997.1, from coordinate 2,869,279 downwards.
ATTAAATACTACTAATTCTGATGTTTTCTAATCAATAGATTCCAGCTAAGTTTTCCTCTGTACTGGTGAAATTCTTTTTTAAGTGCTTTAGTTTCGAAAGCTAATGACACTTGTAATTCTTTCTGACTAAGACTTTGCAAATACCTAATTTTCATCTGAAGTTTGTGATTTTGTGATACAGACAGCTCTAAGGAAGTGTAATCTTTTGGTTGATCTTGAGATTGTGAGGACACAGAGAGACTCACTTGAATTGAATTACCTATTATTACCATTCAACTCATAATTTGGCATCTAAAGTGCTTAAAAACACCCACTGATTTCTTATATTTCCTGACTCTTAAGGAAGACCAGAAAGATGAAATGTTAGGAGGCTGTATGAAGTGGGATGAAAGAAGACCAACAAACTGAGTATGTGCTTTACCCTACCTTCCTTCAAGTAGATGAGCACTTCTTTTGAGATCAAAAAGCTTAGTGCAGTACAGGACTCCTGTGTAGGTAAAAACTTGAAAGGTTTGCTTTGTGACACTTCTTTCCCAGTCTGAAGGTTATTTCAGGCTTAATTCTTGGTGTTCTTTATTGCACTTACACACAAACCCCTTCCAGCTGCCCATAAGGAGAGATGACTTGTAGAGGAATGGAAGCCAAGTCTTACCCCTAAGCTGGTGAGTTGGGGCTAACAGTGCTCAGTTCTGGAGCCAGGCAAGTTGTATCCTTCCATGTCTCCCAAAAACAGGAGGAAATGCCCAATACTCAACAGAGCAGGTTGGCAGCACTGAGGCTTTCCTATTTCTGTCTCTCATCTTGTCTGATTTGATCTCTGACTGTGAGCTTCCTTGGTAGGTAGGTAGAATTAGTGAGTGTGGATCTCCCAGCAGCCCTGATGAAGCTGTTTCTCTTTTTACATAAAATATTTAAATATTCCCTGAAAACACAGAAGGAAAACTCTCAGTCTTTTCTGGGAGAAATCTGTGCAGCATGGAACTGAAATCAGTCTGGAATTGTTTTACATGGATTTAGAAAACAAAACAAGACAAAACAAAATATCTGCCAGCTGTGAAAAAGTACTGAGAGAAGCAAGCATTGCCCAGCATCAAGTGAGGGTTCATTTGGTGAGTATGTAAAAACGTAGATTTCTTCCCATGATTTACATCGTAGTACTAATTTTCTAAGACAGAAGAATATTTCAGAAATCGTCTGTCCAGCTCCAGAGCAGCTGATACTTATAAACAATGGGTACTCATACACTGGTGAAATTTCATCTGAAAGCCTTGATCTCAGGCAGTGCATCTGAGCTGTGAGACAGTGCACCAGTGAGGGCTGTGGAATTGCAAATGAGCACTGCGCTCCTCTTCTCCTGGGTGGTGTAGGCAGCTTTCTGCTCCAGGCTGCTGCCTACCTTGCCTGTTGCCTTGAGCTATCTCTGCTTTTCCATGAAAGAATATAAGCAGTGGGTAGAGAAAAATTCTCTCAAGTGAAATGGAACAGGATCAGGCTGCTTGCTGTTTTTTTTGTTTTTTTTTTTTTTGTTTTGCAAAGTCAAAGTATTTCAGGTGAATGTCATCTTTATTCAACCACCTGAAACAGGGACCTGACGATCATTGTAAAGGGGGTTTCACTTGAGATCATTCTTGTGTACAGCTGCCAAATGTTATATGTGGGCCTCAAATAAAATCTGAGTGTTATATCAAAGACCAGGAGAACTGTGATTACCACTGTCTAAGAATTATGGAAAGTCATCTGCCCGTATATTCATCATGATTTTTTTAAAAATAAAACTAGTGCAAGTTCTTTCCATCTGTTTTAATTATTTTAAAATTTGTTAGGAATTTCAATAGCTTGTAATTAAAGAAAAAAATAGTTTTACCTGCATGTCAGAAGTTTTTCCCACTGAGCAGTAGCAACAAAAAAGGCATACAGGTTATTTTGTTACTTACCTTGTAAATGTGATTTTTGACACTGCATGTAGGTTGATCTACTTCCAAACTCTTGGCTATTTCAGTGCTGAACAAATCCTAACAAATAGAACTTTTTGTTTAGCAGCTTAAAATCTTCTTCCTATTAACAAACACACGATGTATAAAATACCGGTCTTCCTGAGAGAACATTAATAAAGAATGTATGGTACTGTTAAATATTCTAGTAGCTAAACCAAGCAAGAAATATGCTGGCAATGACTAACATCCCAAATCTCAGATTCCTCCTAGGAGTGCCTGGATTCTCTGGTATTATGCTGCTCTTTGTGCAATTGTTTGCATTTTGTAGCATTGAATAGTGCTTTTGCTCAGTTGTAAATGTGCTGTGAATGCAAGTGGACATTTTTCAGTGGTTATTCAGAGACATTCAGTCACTGTGTCTGAAAAATTGAACAGATTTTAATAAAAAACCCCTTGTAATTGATAAGAGTTATTATATTTTGTGATGTTTCTGGGTTTATATTTACTGTAGGTGTCTTGGTGTGGAAGCAATCAGATTTCTTTCTGCAGGCTGGTCTCTGGATTTTATTAAGTCTTCTCCTTAATGAACAAGCCTCTTTTTCTTCTTTTTGTCTAGCTCTCTTTGAGAGTTGTAGAACTCCCTTTTGTTTTTGAGGATAATGACTCTCATATATGATTTCTTTTTGTTCTGTGGCATCTCACTTCAGAATTTGAACTAAACTTCAGAAGCACAGCTAGCACCCAAAGACAGAACATCTGTCTGCTGGAAAACTAAGCCTTAGTTATTTCGACATCAGTAGTTTACACTCTGAGTGGTGGATTTGATATCTGTGAGGATAATACCCTATATATTCCTTTTAAGGATAATTTGTGCAGTATCTAAAGGCAGTAATACTTATAGGAAAATTTTGTCAGTATGAAACAAACTGAAAAGAGATCTAAGGGTTATTTTAGAAAAGCACCAGGGAAAAAAACAATTTGGAAGGAAGATTCTTTTGCCTAGTTTTCTAGCTAAGTCCCTATTGTCCCCAAAATAATGCTTTCAATGTAAGAATACAATAATTTCATGTAGCATTTTTGCGAAGAAATAGGCAATTCAGTTTCATTACCTGCTCTTCCACTTGCTGAATTTAAAGACATTAACTCCTTCTTTGGGACTAGGCAAGCAGTGAAATGACTTCAGATGATTTTTCCAGCATGCATATGTTGTGTAGAGACATCTAAAAATAATCATCCCCTCCTAGCTGGTGAAATTATCCTGGCAAAGCCCCTAATACATACGAAGCTATGCCAATGGAAAAGCTGCCGCCTTTATCAATTTAGCTGATGCCATTTTGGGGAGATGACGCAGTGTTGGTGGGAGAGGGTTTCCTTCTGTTGGTGTGCATGTGAGGAGAAGGTCAGGAAGAGGCTGATGCTGTCAGGCTTGGTACATGCACCACCACGACAACACGGAATGCTCGATCCATCTGCCTTGGATGTTCCGCTGTGTCCATCCCACTCAGTCCTCCCGAGTGTGCCAGCAGGTCAGCACACATGATGTGCTCAGAACAGGCTGGATTGGTTGTTCCAATTTGGGACAACAGGCTGCAGTACTCAAGTGCACCCCCACTCCGTTGTTACCCTCAGGCAGCCCTGGTTAACGTCATCTGCATCTGCTCTTACTACTTCTGCCATTTCTTGACCATCCTTTTTGCTGCCCTTGTACCCCTTTTCTCCACTCCAGCCTCCTCCCCAATAAACAACCTACCCTTAATTGCTTTTTTCCCCTTTTTTCCACATCCGTCTCAACCTTGTAAACCTGGCTTCAGGTGACAGGATTGGTCCTGATGGCCCTGTGTGGCTGTATGCCCCTGCAGGTCCTCTGCCCTCCCCCTTCCCTGTCCGTGGCACTTGGCCATCTCTTGCCAAGCTCCCCTTCACCCATCAGTGAAATCATTGAAACCTGTATAAAGGGTGCAGGAGTGACAGTCCCAGTAGATTTTATTGAGCCTGCTCAATGGAAATGAGTGCAAATGAAGAAGTACAGAATTTGGCATGAGAAGCTCTTCTTTGTGTCCTAATCCCTTGCTAGAGGAACATGGTACAAAATAACAGACATCAGTAGAAAGACTCCCTTGGCTTCATAGCCCTTCCAGCAGACCCTTATCTTTTCTCTTACTATCTTAACGCTGGCAGGATGACTAACACAGACAGATATCCTAAAGCTGACAATGACATCTTAAATCTGTCCTAAAGAATCAAACAGAATACTTATTTCTACAGCTGAGCAGATTTTTCATGAATTATAGCCCATTATTCTACAAAAAAGTGTAAGGAGGAATATAATAAAAATTAAGAAATACTTGTAAAATGTAGCAAAAGGATATATGATTGAAAAAAAGATAACTGGAAGAGATACACATATTTTGGCTCTAGCTGTTGACCACAATACCTGAGAAATAAAGCCTAGTGTGGTTATGAAATTCCAGTTGATGATAATACCCTATATATTCCTTATCAAATATATATCCCTATATATTCCTATCAAATTGATGGATTCTAGCCATGTCAGTTTGTTCAGGAGAGATGTCTGTGTTACTAAGGAATTTCTAATGATCCAGTACTGTCAAATTCCAGCACTCAGGAACTATGAATCAGGTCATTACTGCCAACTCTGCTATTTCATTCTGAATCTTTAAGACTTTTTTTTTTCATTTTATTGTCTGTATGTGGTCAAGGACAGCATTTTATAGTCCAGTCCCCTGTAGCTTCTGTACCAGTTCAGAAAATGCTGATAGTATACCAGTCTCCCTTCTGAGAGACCTACAAAGATGTTTTCAAAAAAAAAAAAAGCCTGGTTTAAAACATATCTCATCCTGTTTCTTAAGTCTTCTTTTTCTATAATTTGGAAGGATACCTCAAAGAAAATTCTATTTTTAAGTCATTATAAATAACTTCTTATGTAAGATTCTCCAACAACTTCACAGATACTAAAAAATAAGCCCTCTCTAGAAGCTAGTACATTTTGTGCTTCCCATATAAGCAAACTGCTTTGTCATTTAGACCAAAGTCTCTTAGAGGATGGCAGAGCATGAAAATAAATCTGGGGATCCTGTTCTGATAAAGTTTTCCCCCAGCTGGTTGCAAGTACTCTCCACAAACAATACGAGGTGTTCTCTCATTCTGTAAATATCTTTGGGTTTTTTCTAATTAATCTATCTGTTTTTCCTAGTAGAGATACTCCGTTTTGAATTGCACAAAATAACAGAATCCTCCATGCTGTATTTTTTTTTCCACAGAAATTTCACTATGAGCTTTTGCAATCTCCACACATTGGATCTTGGCACAAAACACTACCTCTGCTTATGGTTTGCATCATTAACTATCAGATTGGCTGCTCACTGTGTTTATAGGATACAACAAGAAATAGCCTGTTAAATCTGGCTGGTTGGTACAACTGATGTTAGTTGAATCATTCTGCTCCTGTGTTCTCACATCGTACAGAGGACAGAATCCCATAAAACTAATAAGCTGTAAAATAGAATTAAAGTCAAAGGCAAAGAATATGCCCAAGTATTGTAAATAAATTGAGAATAACTTTCCTGAAGTATAAAGTAGTAAACACTGAGAGTATTCTAGAAATGGATTCTGTAAAACTGTTTTGAAGTAAAAAATACATGCCAGGCATATATGATATTAATAATAGCAGTTCTGATGGCTTATCTGTAGATCTTCCTGGCATACTGTTGGAAATGAAGCAAGTATTATCATCTCCACCTTATGGATGAGGAAGCTGGGCTGGGTAACCGTAAGAATAAATTTTCAACACAGAACATGAGGCAGTGCTGATTCCAATTCCCGTTGCAACTCCCCAACTTTAATTATTTTTCTGCGAGCTTCATTTGTTTCTCTTCATTATACAGAACTTGTTCTGTCAGCACAAGGTAATTTGGATAACATTGAATGTAGATTAGATCCATCTATTAATACTTGTGAAACTTATTAATTCTAAAATTACTGTGATAGATTAGCTCCTTCCCATCACTGGATGGGAAAATGCCCACATCCTTAATTTAGACTGGTGTGTTGCTTTTCACACTTAATATTTTTCTGCTTGAGACACTATGAAAAGCAACAGGAAAAGAATGTCTCTGATGCTTATTTTAGCATGTTTCCAGATAAGCCTGGTGGGAAGTATGTGGAATATCACTTCTAAGATCATGTATTTCCACTGTCCTTTTTAATATCCATGTGATGCTGCTGAGATAAATCATGGGAAGCCTCAGTATCAGCAATACAAGGATGATTTCCTGTTCTGCTTCTCCTGATTGATGTAAGTGGCATAAAAACTGTCTCTGAGTGTCTGGCTAAAATCAAATTGCATATTAGTTAAATAGAAATGGTGCTAAATGGAGAACTGAAATTTACTGAAAAAGTAGTGATTTCCATCTTGTCTTGTGCTTGGGACTCGTTTTGCTTGTGGATTCTTCCTTGACTCTCTTTGGCTTCCTTATTGTCTTTATTTTCAGGTCAATCTTTCCTGAGATAAGCAGTGAAAATTCAGCTGGTAGCTTGACTTGGGTAATCCTCACATTTGTATCTTCCATCCCTTACCACTGCAGCGTGTTTACGTGGAGCTCTAACCAGGAAACTCTTCAGTTCCTTGGAACTGTTCAGTGTGCTGCACCTATGGGAACACTCCCTGCTTTATCACTGTCTTGCCCCTGGCACTCCATACCAGGTGGGATTCAGCATCTTCCTGCTAACCTTTCAAGTCATCTCTGCTGGGTGTCTTGAAGCAAAGTTTTCCTTGAATGGTGATTGCCCCTGCTTGCAGCTATGTTCTTCAAGGATCTGTTTGTTTGTCAGGCAGCAGATGCACGGGAGCGGCACACAGAGATGGAGTTGCCGGGGCCATGGCTTTGGCATTTGGTAGTGGAGCCCCTCAGGAATGAAATGCAACATCCAGCTGTTGCACAGCTACACAAACAAGATGTGAAATTAGAACAGAAGGAGAGATTAATTGGAAAATTGGAAAAGAGGAGAAAGGAGAGAATTATGTCAATCCTGGCTCATCCCATGGACTCAGGAGAGCAAAGAAACTCAGATTGATACGTTGGTGTTAACCTCAGTCACACAGCCATCATGAAACACTGTAGTAATGAGAATTTAATGAGCTTAATAAAAGGGGTGGATAAGATTTCTGCATGTGATTTCTGGTGTGCTTTCTGGCATGCTTTCTGGCAAAGTGTATCTGCTCATATGACGATTTTGCTTCAGACACTTGGAGGATGCTGCTTCCATACTGACCTCCCTCTGGCCTTTGAAGACACCTAGTTTTACTGCTTTGATAAATACTCTGTCTAGTTTTAATGCTTTGATAAATATGCTCTAAGTCATAAATAGGGGTTGAATGCAGGCAATAGTGAAACTGGAAAGATCTGAGCCAACTGCTGACAAACCAGGGAAAGCAAAACAGCTTCAGATGTGCAACTCACAACTCAGGGGAAGCGGATGCTGCTGGACAGGGCCTTACAATTGAATTTTTCCTGCCTGATTTTTCCATGCCTTCCTTCCAGAGGCTTGGATTCCTTGTGTGTTGTCTCCAGCATGGACCTATGCCTCTGTGCACCTACAAGCAGGCCACCCTATTTGTCATTTCTTTCAGTGGTTTGGCTTTCTCTATCATTCTAAGCTTCTAGAACACCTGCCCAAAGCCTCATCATCTCAGGTGAGGTCAATGTGGATGTATTTGTGATGGGTCATATAATATTAAAGCATGTTCAGAATCAGCTGCTAGAAATATCTTTCTGAGTCTTATTGCACTTCTATTGCTGCATCTTTGATCCTTTACCTCTTATAAGTAAATGTAAGCTTTCTGAATGTATTCTCACTCTCTGTACAGAAGATACATCTATTTGTGGAGCTTTTCATGGCTTCTCTCTGACAGGCTTTGCTGTCCCTGAAGGCCGTCCAAAAGCTCCTTTTTAAAAAATTAAGTTTCCTGTTCTCGTTTACATCATTCTGAAGCCCCTCATTTTCCTCATTTCCCCTCATGTTCCTCCTCTGCACCTGTGAGCTGTCTCACAGTGGAAGTGCCATCACACAAAATGCAGGGATGGGGTGTTCTGCCAAGGAGTGGTGCAAAGACTGGGGTGTGGCGAGGTGAGCTTCCCAGGCATGCTGCCTGTGGAGTTTGGAGCTACTGAGATCAGCGAGGAAGGCATCAGGGTGAATGCAGTAGTAGAAATCTGGCAGCAACAAAATGCTGCACCAGAATCCTCCAGCCATGTCTTGGTAGCCTTGGTAGGTGAAGGTAAAATACATAGATGACATAGCAAGCTGAAGATGTCAATTGCAGCTTCCTCACTGCTCAGAAAGATTGTCTTTTTGGATGGGCTGTAGGTCTTATTCAGGTGTGCTCCATAAGCTACTTTATTTATTCTGTTCTTTTATTAATTTTACTCCTGATTTCATACACTTACTTTTTTTTTTCTGGTAGAAACAGGGAAGAAAATATTTAATGTCACAAATTTTCAGAACAAAGTTTGTGTGGCAAGTTCAGCTAGCTAACTCTGTCAGCTAAGTCTTTCCTCTGTGTGACCTTTATTATTTATTTGACCCACTGTTAAGTTTAGGTAACTTAGCAGTGATGTGGACTTGAGTTCTTGCTGGAAATTTATACTCGGTAGTACTAGATTCATGGCTTTACTTAGTGCTAAAGGGAAGACTGACTTTACCAATTCATACTGTCATTCTCCAGAACACACAACTAGCACTTCTTAGTGCCTTTTTTCAGTGTATAAGGATCTAAACACAAAAAAGCGTTACAATGAATTACGTTATCTTTAGGGTTTTTTTTTTCCTCACAGTGCAAGACTTAACAGTTTTCAAAGGTGTTTCAGAAAGCTTCAGAAATAATTAACAATTAAAAAGTCATTTCAATGCACAGAGTCACAAATACCCTAGTTTATTACAAAAGACATCAACCCATCCTGCGTTCCTCTGGCATGCCATTTTATGAGACATGGTGAGCTTCATCTCCCTCCCCTTGCCTTTGAGCAGCTGTGGTCTCCTGCCACTTTGTGCCAGCTGTGGTGGTCACCAGCCACCTCACAGGGATAGTTCAGCTCACTAACCCAGCACAAAACTAACCCAGCAAAAAGTGGGTATTTTCTGCAGAGTCAGTGAAGCGAGTCAGGTCATGCAAGGGGTAGAAGGGGGCTGTGCTACAGAGAACAAAATCTTTTATGTCTGTCCTCATTAAACATTATGCCTATCCTTAAAGTTATTGCCAGTTTTTATAGTGTTTTGCATTAACATTTTTAATGGGTTGACTGTTAGCTTCATATTTAAAACTGCCTGTGCCCCATGTGTTAGGCCTTCTTTATTATCTTTATTTTGAAATTTGGCTGTTAATATGTAGTTGTGTTGCATTTCAAAGAGTTGTGCTATACTGCAAAGTAAGCATTGTGGTATTGGCATTTTCTAGAACTATTAGCATAATTATTCCTTTATTAAAAATTGGTTCAAGCAGCAGATTAATGCCTGATGTGATCTACATACTAGGAATAAAAAATGCCCTCCTGTATTTGCAGTAAACGTCTGTCCATTAGAAATATGCCACTAGACATTAAAATCAAATCACCTAAGGAAAGCAGCTTAACTCCTCTTTATCTTCAGCAACTTCAGCAGTTTTGCAGAGCCACCTGTAACTCAGAGTGGTTCAACAGCTCCCCACTCATGACCCCGTACAGCCATACCAGGAACTAACTAAACCCTACTTACTAGCAATTAAAGTGATTTAATTTAAAACACACTGACAGATGCATAATGGGTTAATTAGAAAATAAGTAATTAGCAAATAGGATGGAAAAGGTTAAAAGGTTGTGGACTTTTGTTGTTTGCTTGGGAGAGATAGCGAAATCATCAGCGATTAAACTTTTTCTTTTAATTTCTGGGCTTAATTCTACTATTGTTAGTTGTAAATGAGGCAGGAAACAAGAAGAGAGGGCTAAAAAATAAGAAGGAATCACTGTTTTATCAGACATACTGAAAGGCCATTGTTAACACTTAGGCTATGTGATTTATTTTCAGTCTGCACACAAAAGCAGGCACACATCTACGATGTTTGTACTTAATATCAGTACATCTATATCTTCTGAGAAGAAGTAGTTGTACTCTCCTCTCTGCACTGGGCCCCCAGTGAGGTCAGGAAAAAGGGTATAAGACATGATAGAGATTAGAACACACCTCTTAGGAAACTCTGCCTGCCTTAAAGATTAAATCAGTGAATTACTTAGTTGGGAATATGCCATAATGTGCATGCTCTCAAAAAAAAAAAAAAAAAATTAAAAAGGAATAGGACTTTGAATACGGTAACTTCTGAGCTGTGAAAATCCTCAGCTGAAATCCAGTTAACTACATGCAGTGCTGGTTATACAGACAAAGCCATTACAGAGGGTATGAGCAATTTTCTGTATAAAGAGAAAAGCGAAATAAGAGCTTCTACTTCATTTTCACAAGTATTATTCCTTCTCTCCATGACTTTTGTCTGCCCAAAACCAGAAGCAAATGGGCATTTAGATAGTTTTAATACAGTCATATTTTATGACCACTAGCTTATTGCCAGTTAACTTGAAACTCTTTATTTATTTATAATAATTATAAATGTATTGATGTATCTATGAAACATGTGGTTTGTATTTTGAAATTTCAGAGAGAATGTTTGCAGAAAGCCTTCTCCAATCTGAGCCTAATTTTTACTGAAGTCATTGAATTTTTTCTTTTGAAAAATAAGCTTTTGGGTGAACCTCAGAAATAGCAATATGAAGTTTTCCATTTCAAAATATCAATTAAAACCAGGCATGATTTTTTCTTTTTAAATATAGCTGCCTGCTAACCTAATTACATGTCCACCAGTAACCATTAGCATAATTTGACCAAATTTCCCATAGCAGTCACATTCTTCCATCATTCCTTGCTCTCTTTTGAGCATGGCTATCCCTGTGTTCACTTCCTTGTCACTTCACCAAGCCATAGTTAACTCTCAACAGATATCTGTCAGTCCAGCCCCGTAATCATTTAACTTTACATGTTTGTCCCTCCCTTTCTGTTAGTCATACTTTTTTGTGTCTCTGGTGTGCTTCAATGTGCCTTCAGGGACGTTTTCTGCTTTACTGCTTGATAAAAAGCCTAAACCTTCACATCCAGAGATGCACTGTCCTCTTTTGGTGTGTGTCACACTGTCATCAACCCTCTGGTGCCCTTTTCCCTTGAGCCACTTCTGGAGTGGCAGGCAAAGGCTCCAGGTCTGCCAGTTTGACTTGTGGAAAGGATCTTGCACAGATTCTAGCTAGACTTTATTCACCTACCATAGTTCTTGCTGGCTAGGGATAAAGATTTTAGAAAACAACTAACTTCTGGTTCTGGTCTGTTACTTTGATTTTGTTGAAAATCAACTCCTTCAAAATTCTTTCCCAATTGTAATTGAGTTTAAGCCATATATTTCATGTCTGGAATCTGTGTCAAACATTTCATAATTCAGTGGTTTGGCAATTCAGCTATCAGTTTTTAGGAAAAATAGAATCAAATTTGGAAACTCATCAAGTCACACAATAGACAAAACCCATGAGGCTAAATCCATAGCTGTAAAAGCATCTCTCATTTTGTTTTCCGAAAAAAAGTTCTATATATTTGCACACTGTAATTCAAAGCCTGCAATACAGATAAAATTTTTCATTTAGATTTTTCTTTTTATTTTAGAATTTATTATTTTCAACTAAGTGGTGACTTTCTGAAGCTCTGGTTAAGAAAAGCAGAAAGCCTAAAGCTGAATTAATTCTGCTGTTCATATCTGAATCCCTGAAAATAGCTCAAACAAATGCCAGTACCAATCTTTAGGGTAATACTTATCCCTATTCAGAGTGACATTTGTAGATTAGAACATACTCATTTCTGCTTCACTGATTTTTTAGGCACAGCATATATAAGATGCATTGACAAAATGCATTCATGTTAACAAGATTCATCCAGGTACCTCCCCTCTTGACATTTAGAAAATATTCTTTTTCTTTATCTATTCCATTGTAAGGGGAAAAATTCTCCAGTTTCAAGCAAAGTTTTTGAATTTTATTATCTTTGGGATTAACTAACATCAGTCAGTTGCAGAGTAGGTAGGTAATTTAAGACAGCCTTCATCTAATATACACTTCTAAGCGAGTAATAAGAGAAATTAGCTTTGAAGATAAACTGTCCTGTGTCGAAATTTCAGGGAGAGCTAATGTTTCCTGAGACAACAGAACAAAACAGACAAACACGGAAAGTTTTATGTCAAAGCTGTTGTCTGAATGGAACACCCGTGTGCTGGAGAAAGAACACAAAAACCGTTAAGTAGCTCAAAAAACCCACAAAACTATCACTCAAATTAGAGACCTTTTGTATAAACCTATCATTTTCTATCATTCTTAGCCCTCCAAGATCCTTGCTTAACTGGATATTTATTCAAGTTGGTAGAGGTCGTTGTGAATTAACACTTAAATCTTTAATGATAGAAACATCACTCAATTCACAGTTACAGATCAGCTACTCTTTGGCAAAGCTGGCTAGCTCACACAGTAACACTTCATGTTACGAAAATCACTCGCAGGCAATAGAAGCCTGGTTATCAGAATAGTGGCTAAACAGGGCTGTCTCCAGTTCTGTGCTCCTCTCATGCCCTCCTGTGTACACATGTAGTAGGTCAAAGCAAAGTGCTGGAGAGCTGACATTTCTGTTAGGGGATGAAGGAAAGCAAAGAGAAGGCTGCAGCCCATTATGCTGACCTAGTGTTAAGCTGAATGTAAGTAGATTTCTTAGAGCCTTTGCATCTTAGGGGCAGTCAGCAGCTCCAGATCGTGATAATAAGTGATTTGAGATACTCTGGAAATGAGATAACATTACTCATTTCTGTAAGTACAGGGCAAGAGGAGAATTACATATTCCATTTTCTGCTTGATGCCCAGGTGGTTTAAAGGTAATATTACAGTCTCCATCTGTGTTTTTTCAATGATACTTACGAAACTGCCTTTCTAATCTGTTCAGGCTACTGGGAGACCAACAGGCACACTAAAATTCTGCTTGTTTTTGCCTGTGACGAAATGCATTATTATATTTTCCACACATAATAACTCATTATTATATTTTCCACTTACAAAAAGATCTATTTACCCCAGTGCAGTAAGCCATTAAGTTTTGATGAAATCATAAAAACAATTTTTTTCTTGCTTCTGTCTTGCATTTCTTTATTTTGTGGTGCTGGGTCTTTTTTTTTTTTTNNTGTGTTTTTTTTTTTTTTTTTTTTTTTTTTTTTTCTTTTTGGTAGCTATATTCAAATCAACAGCTTTATCATTCAGGCTGTCCTGCAAACCATATGCCAGATCCAAAGCCTTACTACAATGAGACTATAGGAAGAATTAGTTTTTCTGTCTAATGCAGTAGTGTTTATCCTTCAGACCTAGTTATTGAAATACAAGAGCTTTCAACAACCTGTTGAACAGTGAAGGTTATAACAGTGAACTGTTATCTTTTATGAGACTTATTGTCTGCATGTAATAATTTTCTGGCTTTTGTGCTGTAAAAAAATCTGCTGATGCCTGCACAGAGCAGAGCACGAATTGAGTCTGTGTGAAGGGGATATTACACAGAATTACTGGACATTCCTATTAAAAAGCTCAATAGCTCTTTACTTTTTTGTTCTTATGTTTCGGGATAGACTGCAAATGTTTATACAAATAGTGCACTGTGGTTTTGTTTTTATGCTTTATTGCATGTTTTTGTGTCCTCATGAGCTGACCTATACTAGCAATAAAAAAGCATGAGTCAAAGCCCACTTCTGAGCTTGTGCCTACAAGCTAGTTCTTATGGGTGCTTTTCATTAAACATATTTGGAAAACTAGATAGATTTTTATTTTTCATGCAATTCACAGTTGTTCATTATGTTTTACAAGGGAGGAAATACTGCTGGCTCATGATATCATGTACCATAAGCCATGGTCTAGTATATTTTATACTGAATGTGTATAACTTGCAAAATCCTCTGTGTAACTTGCTCCAGAATACTATTTTTGCTTTGCTGTTAAATATTTCAATAGCCTATGGGCTACCTTTTAATTTTTCCTGATGTGGAGTTGCTACTCTGGATTTTTCACTAAAGACGAACTTAAAAGTGAGAGCGACTTTCACAGAGGGAGTTTACAGAATAAAATATTCAGATGATACATCCCATAATTCATCACCCCCAAGCCAAGATAGCCCCCAAGAAAAAAAAAAGAAGTGCCATAACTTGTGGAAGGGCAAGGCAAGAGGGGCTGGTGTCCTGTGGCTCATGCTCTGGCTGTGATGGAGCTTTCCCCCTGTGCCTGGTTCCAAAACCTACATGCTCTGCTATCCCCTCAGTGCCCTCATCAGCTCCCAGGACCTGGGCAGTCTTCCCCCTGTTCTGGGTCTGCCAGCAGCCTGCCCCTCTTCTCAGCCTCCCTGGAGGCAGCCCAGCGCCTGGCAAGAGTTGTGTAAGAGCGTTGTGTAAGAGTGCCGGGATAAGCCGGAGACATCGGGAACTGCAGGTAGGGTTACAGGAGGGACTTGTGCAAATGAGCCAGCTTGCCCCATGGCCCTTCCTCTGCCTTTTCAAAGGGGATGTCAAAGAGCAGTCCAGCAAGGAGCTGGGCAGCTTGTCAGTGCTTCTGAAAGGTGCAAAATTGCTTTTCCCACCTGTTCCTGCCTTGGGAAGAGACAGGAGGCAGCAGTGCTTGTCCACCCTGTGCAGCTGCTTGCTGAGTGGGAAGGGAACCCTGAGGCCTTCCAGGTGTGCAGTTCATGGTATGGACAGGAACCAGGATTCAAACCACAAAATTATCCTGGCCCTGGCCTGGAGGCAGCCACCATTTAAAGCTGAAGCATCAGAATACGGCCACAAACACCCTCATCTCCTGGGCAGCACACTCCTGTTAGATAATTGTTGGTTAATCTGATGCATTCCTGTGAAGGAGGAGGCACTTGGTGAAAGTGGGAAAATACCTAACTACACTGATTAATGCTAATTGGTTAATCACCTTTCATTATGGGAAAAGTAAGGATGTGCAGAAACTGGAAATATGGCTAGACAGTGCTTCTGTATTGGAGATCAGAGCCTGAGAATTAGTTGGAAATATCACCTATTCAGGCTGGAGGAGCTGAAGATTCCAAAGATGTCTCCTTTTTAAAATTTATTTTGGGGCAGTACAAGAATATTATTTTCCTGGTGCAGGGCTGTAGATCTGAAACAATGCTCCATATCAGGATACAGTATGCATTTTGCTGCTTTCATTTGAGGTATCCAATGTGATCATGAGAACTACCTTGTTAAA
>VZRH01000997.1:2796521-2846856 GCA_013397555.1 Urocynchramus pylzowi | reverse complement strand
AAAAAAAAAAAAAAAAAAAAAAGGTTGAGATGGAGATGACTGTTTGTACAGCTGTAGATGTCCAGCACTTTTCATTATAAGCAGTTATATTTTATGTTTCTGATTATAGGAATGACATTCCCTACATGAGTGTAAATGTGAAGAGAAACATGGATGAAATGAAAGTCTTTCAAACTGTATAAAAACTTCATAAATACCATGATCCAGAGCCAGACAAGAGTCCTTTTCTAATGAATGATAATGGAAATTTAGATTCTGTTTCTGAGTCACTGGAATATGGGAGCAGAATCTAATACGAAACCAAACCAGCTGGCTAAAATAACAGGCTGTATTATTCTGTGGTTTTGATAGATAATTTTTCCTCCCCATATGTTATGTTTCTACTGCAGTATGTATTTTCCACTTGTAGGCACTGCCTGAAAGCCTTCAGGTTCTAGTGTAATCTAGAGAAGTTTTTCTGACAAGAGATTGTAGAATTTGACCTTGACAGTAAAACCAGTCTTTAGTATATTTGCAGACTAAAAAATTTGTCCCCATCTTTCTTATAGGCCCCCTTCAGGTACTAAAAAGCCACAGTAAAGTCTCCCCAGGGACTTTCCCTCTTCAAGGCTGAACAGTTTCAACATTTTCTAGCTTTCCTTATAGGAGAGGTGTTTGATTCCTGTGATAATCTTGGTGGCCCTCCTCTGGACTCACAGGTCTATGTCCTTCCTGTTCTGAGGAGCCCAGTGCTGGATGCAGTGCTCCAGGTGGGGTCTCATGAGAGGGGAACTCAGGGACAGAATCTCCTTCCTTGCTCTGGTGGCCCCACTGCTTTGGCTGCAGCCCGTGGTGTGATTGGTTTTCTGGGCTGAAACAACAGTGTTCATCAGCAGTTTTGCAGTTGACACCAAAAATTGCTGCCCACAGAGTAATGTCTGAGAAAAAAAACTTTATCAGTATTGTAAAATTAGTACTATCTTAGCAATAAGAGCATGTTCTTTCGTGTGCATACATTTGCACAATAGAATAGTAAAAAAGTTGGAAAGTATTTTCTCGTTGAGAAAATAGTACTTTCAAATAAATAAGTATGTAAAATAATGTTTAAAGTTCTTTCTATTTTAACACTGTAATGAAGCTTCTGGCTTAGCATCCCTATTCACTGGCCATAGCTATCACTGAAGGCTCCCTTCTGTACATTTTCTCCCAAAATGCAGGACAAACCTTGAGACATATTTTCATCTTACTTTATTTACTACAGTGAAAACTGAAGAAGAAATTCAAGAAAGGGTTCTAAAACCTAGAAAATAATATTTGTAGAACACAGTAAATCTCATAATTTTTACTTTCATGGCAAATGTAAAGAGAATGTAAAGAGTGTAACAGTGGTCCCAGTTAAAGCTGCAGCAGTTCTTTCACTGATTGCAGTAAGGCCAGGGTTTTACTCTGCTTTTACTTGGGAGCTTTAAAATCAACTCAGTCATTGTGCTGCTACTCAAATATCCACACTGTTCTATTTGGTAATGACTGTAAAGTTAGATCAAGATAGGAATTATAATAAAATTAAGTGCTTACATTTGGGAATATAATTTAAATGTCATAAATGCATATTTTAAGTAAGTAGAATTTAATATGCAACGTTTCTTGAAACAGGTCCCTCATTTGGAGAAGAAAATTAATCAGCTTTCGTGCAACAAATCCATTTGAAAACCAGTGTCTCCAAGGGTGTTGCACGTAGTTTCCAAGAACTGGGAAAAGTAATAGAATAGGAAAGGTACCACATTTTCTTCATGAGTTTTTTCACTGTAATGCTCATTACCCTGTAAACTTGACATTAATTCAGGCAGAGAACAGTTTATTGTTTAACATCAGCTGAGAAATTATTTCTCCTGACTTTCTATAATGATTTTCCTAGGATAATTTAATTTGACATACATCACTGTCTGACACTTCTTTGCCTGCCAGACCGTGATAAAATCCGACTAACTCAAGTGTATTATTTCTTTTAAGTAATGGACTTTTTAGGAGGACAGTCAATACTTTAATGTTAGGTTTTGTTATGCCAGGATTCAGCAGCTTTGTAATGAGCTTTTGGGGATTTTCAAAAGGTTAACAAGATTTATATTGTGGGATGTTTTTGCATGAAGCTATGAATCACTCCATGATGGCTCTTATTACTTAGAAGCGTATTTCTGAATATGCAGTTAAAAATATCACACTTGCTAAGTTCTAGGTTACAGACACTCTGGGTTAATATTTTGGTTCAAAATTTAATATTTTTAAAAGTGATTTGTAAAAGTGCTACATAAATACAAAAGCCAAGTAGTCTGGGAAACATTTTGTAATGTTTCAAATTTTATGCAATTCTTTAATATGTTGCGTTTTCTTTCCGATTTACAAATACCTGCTGGTTTTTTCCTCAAAAGATCACACATTTTCAAAAAAAAAAAAAAAAGAGGAGGGGGATTTGATTAGATTTCACAAAGAGCAGAGAGAACAAACTTTTTTTTTGTAGTAGTAGTAGCAGTATATTTTTTAGTTTTGTAGCATTTGCTAGTCATTTTAGGTACATTTCATTATGTTAATGCTGATATGCTTTTTCTGTTTTGTTTTTAATGATCTATCAGTATATTTAGTCCCTTTCTATTTTAGTATAGTAGTTTTATTTAAGCCAGAGCTATTTCTTTTGATAACTCATTTTTCTGAAATTTATTTCTGATGGGAGCAGACTGTTGTGTTTTAAATTTTGAGTGTAATTCTTAGACTGTGTAGTTGTGTTTCACTACTGACATCAGGTAAGGAGGACTGCAAAGTGTTGTCAGTATAAAATGTACTTGTTCATTTTGCAGGCAAGAAGCTTTTAGAGTAGTTATTTAAAAGGAGCAAAATGTCCTTCTGTTTTTTCTAAGTCTCCTCCAATAGCCTATAAAATAAAGCACTTTGCTGTGCTTACCACAGGAGTTGCAGCCTGCCATTTCATGATCTTCAAAAGCCTGACCACAGCTGCTGTTTAGTTCTTCTGGTAACTATATGTCAGAGCAATGAACTTACATTTGTCCTTGGTATTGATCCCTATACGTAGAGTGGACTTTATGGTTTTTATTGTGCCAATTGTAAAGCTGTTGGTAAACTGTAGGATCAATCCAATCAGGCATTTTCCAGTTATTTCCATATAAAAATACCTTCTACATTCACTAAATGTGCTTCTCATTATGTTCTTTAAAAGCATCAGATTTGCTGCAGTGCTATCATAAAAAAGACAAATGTTTAAGGCAATGTGTAAATGTTGCCATACACAAAGGCCTTTCACTATTGCTTTGTTGTGTTTCTGAAAATGGTTTAGATCTGTACCAAGCTTGGGTTTATCTGAAGTTAAAAGAATTATCTCCTCACATCCAAGTTTGTCTTTCTTACTGAAGAAGCTTTGACTGCATTGTTTGGGCAAACCTTATTTATTTGTCTACCTTTTTTGTCTATAACAAATTACATATTTGTCAAGACTGCTAGTTTTAATACCTTTGTTTGTTTTACCTGGCCATTACTCAAACCCCAGTCCTTCAATGGGAGGTGTTATTTCAAGATAACTCTTTAAGCAATTTTAGAACCAAAATAACTTGAACTGTTTCACCACCTCAAAAAGAGAGAAAGCTTCAATTATGTGCATGTATCCCCAGGATTTTGTTAGCAAGCAGCAGCCAGATTTCCTGTCCACTCCCCAGTGGGAAGAAGTGGAAGGTCTAATGAGAGGTTATGGAAAGATCATGTGAATTGATTTGAAAGCTCATGAGGAAAGTAATATTCAGAATCAGGATATTAGAAAAAGGTGGCAGTGATCTAAAGTGCTTTGTAGAAGTGTTTTGAGTGATTTCCTAAATGGTTTCACTGTAACTTGTTTTTAAAGATGTGTTTTATGTATTTTGAGCCATATTCTGAAAATGGTGTTTTGTCTTCTCACTTTTGTTTTAGTAGGTTCCCAGGCATTACAAGAATTATCTAACACAACATGAAGAGAGTAAACATCCATTAACATTCCTGTATTCACACAAACAGTAGTCTGCAAAATGAGCCCTGGAGAGGTGAATTGCTGTCTGTGGGGAATTAAATCAATGTTGTTTTAAAACAAACAGAGGGAGATGGTTCTGCACATGAAGAGACAGACACTGGGATTCATTGCCAGAGGGGGCTGTGAATACAAAAAATGTACACAAGAGTAGACTGGGCTGTAGTTCAAAGAGAGATCCATTGAGTATTGCTGCATTTTAGAAAGGCCACAAGGGCTCAGGCAGTCCTTTGGTCTGAGGAGTAGCTGGGGACTGAGAAACTCTTGGTGGGAGCTCCCATATGTGCTTACTTTGTTTTTACTCTTGGCTGGGTATCCACTTATGACTCGTGTTGGAGAACAGCAGTCAGGTGAGCCCTGTGGTTCAGGCGTAGCTTCTTCTCAGAAAAACTCCCTCCCATGGGTCGTGCAGAGCTATGGGCAGGAAGGATGCATTTAGCATCTATGTGGCTGTGTTGGTTACCACCACCATGCTAGTTCCATGGCATGTCCTGGTATTTTACTGCTTTTCCCCATATAGCTTTGGGCATTCATTTCTTTTGGTAAGTTTGTTTTATCTGTACCTGCTACAAGATTCCATATTGGTCAGTACAATTCTTGTTCATTTCTCAAAGGACAAGTTTTCAGAGAGCTCTTTACATACCAAAATCCTGAACCCTGAACCATTTGCATCTCCGTGGTGAGAGCCTACTTCTGGTTAACTTACAGATGAATTACCATGTTCTTTTGGGTATTCTTTTTCTCTGATTAATTTTTTCTCATGTTTAGAAATTTGAGCATAATGTCAACCCCAGCTCTTGATAAGTGTATGTGTAATATTGCTTTAAAAGTTAATGGAAATTTAGCTTGTTTTTAAATAGTAATTGCACTGATTCACAGAGGAGCTCATTAAGATATATCAAGAACAAGGATAAAGCTATTACACTCTTTATTTCAAGTTTCCTAATATTGCCTTTTCTTACACATAAGAAGTTGTTGACAAAGTTTATTGTAATTATCTGTGCACTCTTCTTTCCTGGTGATTTAATACTTGTCCAAAAGATTGGAAATACTGAAATTTAATCTTGAAATCCATATTCTAAAATGTAATATTTAAATATTTTATAATACTGCCACTGCTAAAGCAAGTAGCAGGACAACAACCCTGGATTAAATGACCCTGACTGTTTACTTCTACAAGCATACACATATGCACATGTTTCTGAAATATTGAAAACCACCTAATGGTTTCAGTAGACACTGCTCATTCTACCTGCTACCGTTACTTTCACTCTACAATTTCTTTCTTATAGGCATTGTAATTTTTATATTTTAAAAATTCAGAAAAGAAATCACATGTTCTCAAAGGTTTTATTTAGCACATTTACAGAGGCAACATTTGCATATTTAAGAAGAGTCTGGCTAGTCTGTGTGAGCTGGGCTCCATCCTTCTGCTTATTCAATTATCATATGAGCCTAGTTTAAAAGTTGTGAAACTCAGTTGTGAGGTATTTCCCTCTTTTATAAGGAGAAAATGCTATGCTTTTTTTGTGGGGGGGAAATGGAAGGATAGGAGAGAAAAGAGGAAGAGGAGAGAAGAAGCAAAACAAAAGTGGGAAAATAAAATGCTGTGAACTGACAGCAAGATTAATCAGAAGAAATGAAACCTTAGCCTTGTCTGGCACAGATGGTTTTGTCTTTCCCAACACAAACACACATGAAAACTTTACATGCTTTTACTTACAGTTACTTCTTGGGGTTTAAAATGCTGGAACAAAGTATGAATCAGGTGTTAACTTTACTGGGGACATATCCTTTAATTGTATCTTGGTTGCTTTTTTCTTTTTTTCTCTCAAGTCATCAAGTAAAAATTCTCTAGTTTTATTGGACTGGGTCCATACAAAGCTAGGCTGCTTCATCAACCTACTGTGCACCCCTCAGTCCTAATCCTGATTACATTTGCCTTAGTTGATCTCTCTGAAGCCAACCCACTTCAGTGTCCTTATATGCTTGCATACTTCAATGGCAAAACAAAAAAAGCAAACCAGTGAAGTGCTGTTGTCTTTGCTGCTCTTTTTTCAGCAAACCTCAAATAACCCAAAAGGCAAAACTTTATTATGTACATTTTGCGATCAAGTAAGTTAATGACAATTCAGAGATCTCTGAGTTGGGTTCCTACTTGCCACTGTTTTGGTCAGTTGCAAATTGAAATACTGTAGAGAGAGCATTTTCAGTGGAAATTCTGCTGTGAGCAGTTTTGGAATGTAAAATAACTTTTTGTTGTTAGAGGAAGTGTCTTTGTAACTGAGAAAACAGCAATCCTCTAACATCCCAGAACTGTTAATTTACCTTTTGTCTAAGTGACAAGTGTTGCTGAGGGTGAAAAATAAATGTTTGCGCTCCCCCAAAAAGTGTGAGCAATGTAGTCAGTCTCTGAGGAGCAGGGACTGATTGCCTGTGTGGTCACAGCAGCTTTCGTCACCAATGGATCTAGCTGTTAACTGGAGCTACTGTGGTATAAAGCAATAATAGTAATCATGGTAATGCAAATCCAGCCTTGATTGCAACAGGGCAGATCCCAAGCAAGGAAAATTAGTGTAGCTCTCAGGGAACAGCAGGGGGAATTTAATGCAGCGCCTCTAGGGTTGTTGAGAGCATGGGGAACAGATACTCTTTCAGTGTGGTTTTTGGTCCTATTTTGTGCACTCTGAGTTTTTGTCAGGATCAAAGTTCAGGGTTGGTATACAGTTCATTCCAGCAGGAAACACTGTCTTCCTGGCTGGTTGGCTACCACCTTCCATCTTTCTGGAGATACAACTTAATGCCTCTCTTCACTTGAGTGGTACTAAAAATGGGAAAGCTTTTATGTATTGCTTCTTTGACCCCTGGCGGCAGATACTAGTAGAAAATTGGGGGAAAAGGCCACATAACTGAGATGAAAACAAATAAATTGTTCCATATTTTTTCTGTAGTCCTTTATATATTGATGTCCAGATAATATTGCATGTCTCAGAATAGGCCAACCTTTACAATTACCCATTAGGGAGTATTTGCTTTGGCCTGTAATAAAAGAATTCTGAGGGATTCCCCTCTCCTATCCTTTTAGTTAAGCTTAATGGGCAGTTCATCTGATAAAACCTTTCTCCTTCTGTAAAAACAAACTTGCATTTAAAAAAATCTTCTGATGGGAATTTGAGGAAGTCTTTTGGCCTGTTGACTGCTGAGATGCCAGTTATTGCTACAATGTGAATTTTGCAATTGCTTGATGATTCCCTGATGAGAAGAGCTCTGGCCCTGCTTGTTAGTCCCTCTTAACTCTGAAACAGGGCCTGTGGTTTTAGTCATGGTTCATCCCAGTAGGCTGTACTGCTTCCTGCTTTGATTATACCCATTTTAATAGTAGCTACAAGGAGAGAGAGGTGCTTCTCTTACGGGTAAGAAGCGGAGACAAAATTACATCATCCTTTATCAAAGATTTTGGGTTGAAAAGACCAAGAGCCGATGTAGGAGATTTCAACTGTGTTTTTTGGTTAAAAAAAAAAAAAAAGAAAAAAAAAAAAGCTTTTGAGAAATTCAGGCAGTATATGTTAGAGCCTATGGAGTAGAATAAATAATGTAGTCCTCTCATGAAAATAATTTAACATTATAAGAAGAAGAAGAAGAATTTAAGACATAAACATCTGCTGTACCTCAGAATATGAAGTACAAGAATAGAAGACAAAATATAAAAGCCCTCAGTGGTAGTTCCTTGTAACGTAATCTTTGACTAGCAAAGTTGAATGTGTAATGTCCCTGGTGACTGAGGAGAATTTGTGAAATAAAGTGGAAACTTGTAAAATTAAATGAACTGTAACTAACATGGCAGGCAAAATAGTGAGACAAATTTCAGAGGGAACTAAAAGGAAAAGAGAGCATATAGCTTCTTGATGTTTGGCTAGCTTTGGTAAACTCTGCCTGAGTAAATTCCAAATGATGGAAACTGTAATAGAATCAATTTCTCCTCATAGTTTAAATGTGTCTATGATCATATTTCAAAGTCCCACAGATGCTTTGCAAACAAAGAAATTGGAAAATATGTTTTGGTTTTATTTTTTAAGTTATGAAGGGTTTTGGAGTTCCTTGTTAAAGGTAAAAATCTATAAGCCTTGTATGCTACCCTCTCTGAGTCCTTGGGGAACAGATTTTTTACCATAGTCATGAATGTATGGGTTTTGATTAAAATTAAAGGTAATACAAATCCTCATAGGCTAAAAGACAGTAAAAATGGCCTTTAATATCAAAGATAAATTTGGAAAAAATATATAGAAATTTTTGCCTAATGAGATTGGACAGCCTGGATTATGAATCACTGATCTTGAGGACTAATAGCAAGACCTGAGTAACTGAGGATATAACTGACTTTTCTAAACAAGGTCAAGAATTGTGTTGCATCACTGGCCTGCTCAAGGAGCTGACAAAGCATGGATCTATTCATGATTGTATTATAGAAATGCCTATATTTTTATTATATATATTGCACATGCCTGACTCTTGCATTTTGTGAAGATGCAATATCATCCATGCAGGGAGGTAATTAGGGTGTGAAGGAACTCAAGGGAGAGTAGCCTTCTACTGAAGCAAGTACACTGTTCGAGGTTATGCAAAGTCTAGAGGAAGGGTGGGTTGTAGTGCACAGTTCCTCTTTGTGCCATGGAAAATGAAGTGTGTAAGTTCAGATCTTAGAGGGAAGTTCTCAGTTCCCAGAGGGCCTTTTCAGAGAAATCCTATCTCTTCCTCTGTGCTTAAATTTATAAAGTCAAGAGAATATCAAAGTGTTCAAATTATGAAAAAAGTTTTATATTCTGTTCTTTTTATATTTTTTTAAAATTGACTAGTATTTCTGGGTTACTTTTGCTATTCTATTTTAAACTGATTATCCTCCTACAAGTGATATTCTCTTGCCATATTACCTGCATTTAGAATTAGTTTTTAATTTTACTTAGAAAATGGAGTCTGAATTATAGCAGATCTATAAAGCTAGAAGTAAGTAGGTAAGGGCAAATTATGTAGGTAACTTACCTGCCCTTTGCATTGAAGTCCATGATGCCAGGTATTTTCTCAAATTTGTGTTATTGATGTCCAGCTGAGATACAGCCAGTAGAAGAAACAGACTTGTAGCTGCAAATGCCAGGTGAGCTTGTATTCCTAGCAGCAAAAAGGTGTTTACATCTAAAATTAAATAACATAGTGAGGAAAGCTGCATGTGCATACAGGAATTAAATTAAATAGGATAACAGTATTTAAAACTAACCATGATTAAGTTTTCTGAATTTGTCCTGTACTAACAATATTCCACTTAAGAGAACTCTTAAGACAAAGGATTCAGAAACAGCAGTATTATGGTAACTGAAATTCCAATTTATTTGATTTTTTTTTTTCTGGAAATTAATGACTTGGTATGCCCTTACTTACTAATATGTTACTTTACCGAGTGAAATATATGTAAAATTAACTCTTAGGTTGATTAGAACAGCAGAATCTTACTAGGATTAAAACCACTGTGGGTATTAGTCATCAGATGTCTGAAATTCGCTATTTTCTTTATGCAAGTTAAACAGCTATTTTGTATTTGAACTTTGTTACATGTAATATAAAATAAAATAATTTCTTAAATATTATGATGGGTCATTTCTACCGATTTTAGTTTTGCTCCCCAGAAATAGAAATTGGGCTATATTTAGTTTTACAAATTTGTCAGCTAGTGGTATCTCAGTTTCTTCTATACCAAAGAATAAGTAATGACCACAATAAAATCATGCAGCTTTGGTATTGTTCATTATCCACACTGGAGCCAAGTGTCCGTGCTCCTGTGATAAAATTAGCATCTCTGATACTCCACTGTGACCACAGGCGGAGAAAGGCAGTAGGTAGCAAAAGCGGAACTGCTAAGCATGCCCACATAAGAATGTCACACTTAGGTAACTGAGTGTCCCTCAGGTCAGCCTACGATAAGAGCAAAGTCAAACAAGGCTGAATCCTTGATGTTTTGTGTTTTAAGTATCTGAAAATTGTTCACGACCAGCCTCGACCTACAAGACCTCAAATGATCATATGAGCAAGGCAATAAATCGGTGGTAACTTGCCCTGGGGCCCGTGTTGTAGTTGTGATGCTGTGAAAGTTGCATCTAGTGTTAGCCTGTCCACATAGATCTGCCTGCTTTTTCAGGATTCTCAGACAGGAAAATTTTATATTCACTTTTACTGAAGGGGAACTATGGTGGCTGAATGGGCATGGCTGAAGGGTTCTGCATCGTATCAGTGCAGTCCAGTGGAGATGCACAGGAATACCACAGCATCAGGAGAGCTGGGGAACCACTTGCTTTCCAAAACTCCACACCTGAGCAAGATTTTGGCAAAGCCAACGGTTTGTAGCCCTGCAGTATTTGCCAAACATCCAGGACGTGGCCTCCCATTGTGGGACAGACTGATTCACCTTCCTGACAGAAATCAGAAATGGAATGTAGTGGGCATAACAGAAAATAATTTCTGTAGGAAAAGACACTTCAAAAATTATGATATCCAGAGGAATGGACAGCAGCTTTCGCAATGCCGACATGCTTCAACTTGGACTAGTACAATTTTACAGCCAGGCTATACAAAAGCAAACTTTCAAATCATGTCAAGTGCCCAGGAATACCAAAAAGAAGAAAAAAAGTGTAAAGGTAACTGACATTATCATGCAGAGCACAGAAAATGCTGTATTTAGAAAAATCAAAAAGCAAAACCAGCTTATGTCTTTGTTTACTGTCAGGGGTTTGGCCATTGGTAAAAACATTATTATGTGGGGATGTTTTCTAGCTGCCAACCTTTTTTTTTTTTTTTTTTTTTTTTTTTTTTTTTTTTTTTTTTAATCAGTGGCAATTGTGGTTTTTAGTTTTCTATTCTGTTTAATTTAATAGCTTTGTGAAGAGCCCTTACGACAATGTGGTGAGTACTTACTGGGGTTTTCCATGTGATACCTAATACAAAATAATATTTCTTATTTTAGAGCTTTTAAAAAGTATTTGTCTCTCTCTTTATGATCTTTATAAGCTGATCAAAAATCTTTTCTGAACTTGGCCTTTTTTTTAAAGCATATCTTTGATACATTAAAAATGCTAAGACAGAAGAAAGCATTCTTTCCTACTTTCAGGGTGTTCAGCTCTCACCTGTAACTGTGTTGTTTGCCTTCTCTCTTAGTATTAACCATACCCAAAGCCTTAGTAAGTGCATGTACAGAGCTCAAGTGGGACTTCTTGTTAGGAATATTCTCTGCCTCACTACACAGGAAAATAAACCATTTTCTCTGAGGTAGGTTGTTTTGTTCACATCAGCACAGCATTGAAGGAATTCCTTTTAAGAATCACAGTTGCTAAGGTATTAGCACAAATGTAGTGCTTAAGTTATTCTTATTCCTCTTTAAACTTGGATAAATAGTTCTTCATTGCTCTTTACCTAAAAAATAATTACTATATATTGGGAGGAGGGGATTACAAGTTGTTTTCTTTTACTTAAGTCTTGCGTCACTCCAGGAAGAAAGATTACAGTGTCAGGCAGGATATCACCTCATGAAAAAGTTAAACTGGTCTAAGTACCTGATTTCTTTAGATTTAGTTGTGCTTTACCTCAGAATGCCTCTTTGCTAACAGATGTCAGGTGTTGATCGCTTTAACGTCTTACTAAGGGCTGTCAGGAGGCTACCAAACCCAGACAGTCCCATCCAGGAGCCTGTTAATTATGTTATGTCAAGCTAAATTAGCCTGTTTTCTGCTTGGTTTTATTTTTGAACAAATGAAACTTCTTACCTTGATGTTTTCATGTGAAGTTGAGGCAGGGAATGACTCAAAAAAGGTACATGTTTTAAGTATTGGCCATTACTTTCTCAAGAGATAAGCTCTGTAATTAACTGATGTCTGCTAACAGGGTCTTCCAATTATGATATATGGGGAAGCTTAACAAACTGGGTTGTCTGGGTCACAGGTCTATAATTACTCTTAGTAATATTTGTTCAGGGACCATCTTAAAAGTTGTCCAAACTACTCAAGAATTTTGTTTGCCCGTTTGTTGATTGACATCTCAAGGAGCAAACTCTTTTTGACAAGACCGTGTGCTACATATCCATGTCATGAATAGTGCAAGGAAAAGCAAGCACAAACCCTGGAGGAGTCCTGATCAGAAAAGAGCAAGCTCCATTCTCTTTTTACCAAATTTATTCAAGGTGTCAAAAATATTTTGAGGGATAACTGGAATTGTAGTGAATCTGAATGTTTAAATATAAACGATGACATTCTTTGTTATTCAAGCAGACTAATGAGTCTGAAGCATTTCAATAAAAGGCACATCACACTGGCATTTTATGAGTCACAGACAAATTTAGTGTCATGTCATAACCAAGGTACAGTGCGTTTTGTGAGAGGAACAGTTTTAGAGAAGTAACTAAGTTGGTACACATGGAAAAAAGATGTATGCTGTTGTCTAAGTAAGATTTTAATCTAGTTTGTACCACAGGACAGCTAGTTTGAATCTTCCTGCATCTGTTGGAAACCCAAGGAAATAATTTTTTGTCAGAAAGATGTAGCTTTTTTTCTTTCAGCTATTATAAATGTAGAGTAGACAAAATGATGATTTTTTTTTAATGTCTTGTCTTCCACTGAGACCTACTGCAGGAACTGTCAAATGCTGTTGTGACTTTTCAGCACCAGAATTCCATAATCCTACCTACCTTATGATTTAGTCACAAGTAGAGTTTTCAAAATAAAATAAACACCATGAAGAGTTAATTTTCTGTTCTTGTAAGTGCTTGTTTTTATTTTGTATTCTGATGTTTGAGGTTTTCTTAGCTTAATCTCTAAGTTTGCGTAGTCATACTTCTGAGGGACCATGGTGAGTCTTTGATCATAGTGCATAAAGTGAATGAATAAGGTGGTGCAAATACATTAAAGAGAGATGGTAACTCATTGTGTGGGCACTGAGATGGCTGTATTTGACAACTTATGGGTGTTGCAAAAACCATATTAGTAGTTTTGCTTAAAAGCTGTCGCAGTTTTCAGTATATGTTCCTTATGATATGAGAAGATCTGTCTGGAATGTAGCCCATGTTATGAAAGTGCTGATCTGTGTTTGCTCAGAAAAGCCATGATCTAATTTAATTTTTTTCCCCAAAACCATCAGAGGTGGCTGAGACAATTCAGGCAACAATAAAATCCATAAATAGGAAATATAACAGTTATTTTCTAATGTGTAAAAATTCATTTTACAAAACTAGAAACTGATAATACAGGCATACAAAACTGTGAAGAGTTCAGGACAGTATGTTTAGTCTTTGCAACTACATGTTTCAATGTGCAAAATTTTTTAGTAAATCCTGGATTTTTATTCATCTTTATGCATGAAGTCTGAACAGCAACCAATATAAGATCCTTCCATGTGGTCCTTCAGAAGTGGCACTCTGCCCTGACTGATTTCTGATTTGAATGCTCTGCAATACCTCCCACGTACTGACACTGCCGAATCTTTTAGAATGGCGTGCAGGGGCCCTATCTGCAGCATTGCGATGCCCAGGACTCTAGACCAGGGGTGCAGAGTTTGGAGAAAGTCAGGAGAATAGGACTCTTGCAGGTAATATTCCACAGCAGATTAAATTGTACTGCATGATACTTCTTTTTTCTGTGTCAGGGACCTCTGTTGGTTGGGCTGTAGCGTCCAGAGGGATGCTACAGGATTTTTGTCTTTCCTTAACATTTCTGTGGGTTTGTTTTGGTGGGTTTTGTAATGGAGCTAAGTCACAAGAGAAGTGCATCTTAATGGGGGTATTTCTTTGTTTGTAATTAGAAATCTTAGTCATAATTTGTAAAACAGGAGTTAATGAAGAGCTGAATGGTGTAGTGTAAGGCCGTCTCTTCTGCAGATTCCCCCTTTCAGGCATTCACAGCCTCATTTCTGCCTACCCAGTTAATATCACTGACTGCGTTAGACTTCTGATTTACACCAGGGTGAGTATATAAAAACTTTTGAGGCATTCCAGGCACAAGTTCAACAAGTAATTCCTGCCTTTTTTAGAACAATGGACTAACACCTTAAACTGTGAGAAGTTTGAGCTTTGGATCCTCTGCCATTACAGTATCAAAATTTCTGTGTTTTTTCCTGGCCTGTTTGCTTGAATGAAGGGTTTATTCTGATGGTGATTAACGTCCGTGTGTTCACATAATCAGACACGTGTGAACTAATAAAATTCTAAGTGTGATATTGCATTGCTGGAGGCAGCAAAAGCTCAACATGACATGATGTAAAGACATGAGTATTCAAATGCAAAACAAAGAAAAACTGTTAATATTATTCTACTCCACTTTCAGACTTTTGATAAAGACACTGTCTGCCTGTCTTGTGTCAGACATTTTAATTCAAAGGTGTACATGAAATGAACCTACAGGATTGGACCCTAAAAGATTAAAATGAAAATATTTTAGGAATATTTCAGTTTTTTAAATCTCTACAGTGTTCTTTGAACTGATTTGTTTCCAAGGGAACAACAATTTGCAGAGCTATAAATCTCTTTAACAGTAGCATATCACAGGTAAGAAACCCACATTCCCTGGCAGTGTTCATATTTTTTTTTTGTTTGTTGGAAAAGTAATTTTTCATTTTTTCCTCATCCCTCACAGTTTCATGTAATTTAATTTCCTTGTGGTTTTGGAGGAACTCCTGACAAAAATAGTACATGTGACACATTTCTGAGCATTATTGATATGCAATAGAAAATAAGAAACTTTTGAGGGCTTTATTTTGAACAGAAAGTAAGTCACAGGCTGTGCCATGTTGAAATACCATTTCCTCAGGTGCCATCCTGGCTGGAATAGCTCTGTCTACACAAGGCTTCAATTCTGTTTAGTTTTTCAGTAAAAAAACCTAAATCCAGTCAGAGGGGGAAAAAACAAGAAAATAAAAGATTCCAGGGAATTTTGACTTTGCTGGCAGGCAAAAGGAAAAATTCTCACTAAGATTTTAAAGCCCAGCTCTCCAAAGTTTTTCTGGGTGGTGTAAAAGTATCTAGGTATAGTGTTTTGCTAACCTGTAAAACATAGCCTCACCTCTGTGGGAGCTCTACAAAAATTTCTGTTGGCAGTACAGGGGATCTTTTTGTGGTAAATGAACAAGCCAGGTATGGCACTTGGGAATGTTTTATTGGGAGCATGGAGAAATGAACTGAGCAAGCTGCACATGTTACATACACTACAGCATTACCAACCCATCCCCTCAGTGGGAATGGTTGGGGGTTTCAGTATAAACAACTATTGCAGAATTTCTTGAATGAAACACAGGCGTTTTTTATGAAGTACTGAACATCCATTATTGAAAAATCAGATTTTTCATGAGACATGCTTTTTATCACAGACAAACTCACTATTTGTAAAATCTAGATGATGGGCCTGAACTAAAATGAAAATTAACTTTTATTGTGATCTTTTTCACACTGTATTTTACAGTGGTATTTGTTGAGTTAGACAATGGTAAATGAATGAGGGTTCATTAGGATTTTACTTGTTTACTTGTTGTTTGCAATCTTCATGAAATAAACTGTTTAAATTATTAGAGTTTTAGGAGAACAAGTTCATTTTGGAGGCAACTTCATTGACTTCAGTAGCACTGATCTCAATAGAGTTCAGTTTGACTTACCAAATGGACTATAATTTTATGAGCAAGTTAACAAGAAATGCATGTTAAAGATGCTTTTTTTATAGTTAGAGAAGGAAGAAGAACTCCAAGTATGAATTTTAACTTCTCTGATCATTGGTAGTCCTGGATTTGTTAGTTAATTAGACATTAACTGAAATGCTGCTTATTTAGATAGGTTAGTTACAGTTGTATGTCAGAAGGAAAAATGTCTCTCTGTTGGCTGTTTTTATTAGTCTGGAATATTTAGCAATATCGATAGGGAAAAATACGGATATGTCATGTCCAGTTCTTACCTATTGCACCAAACTTTTGAGGACTATTTAAGAGTATGTTCATCAAGACTGTTAGATGTATGCTTAAGATCCTAGAAGAAAAAGGGCCAAGTTACACAGTAATTTTGGCAATCCTGTAGTTTAAAATGAGTGAAATAAGAAAGCTCTCATTATTAAATCAGTAATAAGTAAACTCCCTAATAATAAGAACAGATATTAGAAAGATATACTGGTTTATTACTGACTTCACAAGTTTTACTGTATCTTAGCTGTGCTGTAAAGAAAAAACACATTTTTCCTCATAAAAAACAAATAGCAGTTAATATAAGTTAAAAATAAAATAAGTTTTTTAGATTAAAAAATGGCTGATTAAAGAAGATGCGATAACCTTACTGAAGTTTGGGGTGCATTAAGCAATTAAAATATCATACAGTTTTTGTTGTTGTGGCGTTGTCGTGTTCATAGTTCATAGGTGAGCCAAAATGAGCAAAAAATGTTCCTTCCTTTCCTTGCTCTGTTATCAGAAAAAAAGCTCTTCTAAAAGTACTTCATTACTGAAAGAGAAAAGATAACAAAGGAGAATAGCAAAGCAATTAGCTTATTGATAATATTTAAGCAGTGTTCTTTTTGCTGATTATATTATTTTGAAGTTTCCCACCTGTTGAACTCAATAGAAATTACTTCTTGAAATCGCTGAAGTTTAGAAAAGCCGCTTTCCCATAAATTCATTATCAGGCAGTGGGGAGGATTGTGTATGTGTGGAAGGCTGGGGAGATTCATGCATGTAATTCTGTAAAACAAAATCAATAAAGCTGATGACAGATTAAGTTGCTAAATTTTGTAACACTAGACTACTGTTTGGGTCATCAGCACAGCACTATTGGATTTTCTATGGTTTAATGCTGAAAAACAGGATTATTGATTTTAGGATTTTCAGCGTATCCCCTCTGGGAGTTCTTAAGCAGTCTTTATAATTCTTCACACTTAAGTTGACAACTACGGTGACATAACTGTGTCCTTGCCTTAGTAATCGTTTTCTAATCATATTGGAAAAGGCTGGAAATGGTTTATAAAATGATTATTCCAGACAAATGGGGGAACAGGAGGGTTGTCAGGATGTCGCTTCTTTGTCTGGTGGTCATTGCTACCTGACTGCCATCTTCCCTTGGAATTAACTTACAGTCACAGATTAAGACCTTTGACTGTCATAAATCTGCTTCCCAATATGTTTGACTGGCAGGGGAGTTCACAAGCCGTCCCAATATAAATAGGATTTTAGCACATCAGGTGCTGCTCCGAAGTAAAACGGGCTGTTTTGCAGTCGACTTTGTTGGTGTATATTCATTGCTCCTTTCCTGATCCATGTGTATGCATGCCTGCGTGTGTATGCATGTGTGTGTGTACGTAAAGTAGAAGCTGAGATAGGCTAACAAAATGAACTACTGTATGCAAGAAATATATGAAGTGCACCCAGCTGCTGGTAGCAATTGCTACATGCAGTCCACTGATTATTGCACATATATCGAAGATAATCAGGGTTACAGCAGTTGTGATGCTCAGGTCCTGCACAGTAACAACATATATATGGAACAGGCCTGGGCGGTGAATCAGCCTTATACCTGTAGTTACCCTGGAAACGTGTTTAAAAGCGAGTACTCTGACATGGACATGGCCCTGAATCAGTACAACCAACCTGAATTTTTCACAGAAGAAAAACCTACTTTTTCTCAAGTGCAGTCGCCATCGTACTCTCAGAAGAAAGGTAGGGGCATTTTATTTAAATAACAAAAAAAATAATCTCTGTTTTTTGTTTTTGTTTTGCTTTAAACTTACAGTTGCATCAGTTGGCTCAGATGCATCTTTGAATGTGAAGGCTGCCTGTTCAAAATTGAAAGCAGCAGTAACATAGGTTGCTAGGTGATTGTAAGGTTTTCGGAGAGCGATGAGGATTTCCAAGCACTTTTTCTTAATATATAAGAGACATTTGCAAGTATATTGCTTTTTTTTTCTGCTTTCCTGGGCTATTAAGTTCCTTTGCTATTCACCAGTGAGCTTGATAAGAAAGTTTCTCTCCTGAAATGTCATCATTATATATTCTTCATCTTAAAGCTATGTTTCTGTTTACATACAAACTGTGTAAGTCTGTGTTTTCAGTAAATGTGAGCTCTGTTTGCTCAGCAACTCAAGAAAAAGATTTTGAAAATAGGACTGTAAATATGTATAGGAAAATGTGTTTGAGTTACTTTCTTCTAAGTGAAAACCACGAGTTTCTGATTATGCAGAGCAAAAAAAAACCCTGAAAATTCAAGAATATATCTATGCAAGAAAGATGACTTTGCATCCAAAAGGTTGATCTAATCAATACACTTGTGAGACAAGTGCAATGTCTGCTCCCTAGGGGTTAAATCATTGCCAGTTTTTAGAATGTATTCTTTTAATTTCAAGTAAGCAAATGAGATTTAAAAAGACCCCAAAATACTAACAAACACTTGGAAATGTTTTCAGCACTGTTTGTTTTGAACTCGGTAACCCAACTTACGTATACAAAGTATACATTCTCTGTGTTTCTTTAAAATCACATTATTAAAGAAGAAAAAACCCTGTATGTTATACCAAAATAATATGCTATTCTGATCAGACCAGATTTTCTGTATGCAGTTTTCCAAAACTCAGATGAATCTGATGTAACTAGAGAGATAAAGAAAACAGCATTTACTACTTTTGAAGTATCTTTGTAGTGAAAAGCAGGCTGTTTATTTTTATTAACGACATGAAAAACTGAAATATTTTCCTTTGGGCAGAAAATGCTCATAAACCCTTGATGCTATAAATCTCTATGATTGATAGAAAAATGTCTTAATTTTATACATTGAACAGCATCATATTTCATAATAAAGAAAATTATTTTTAAAATTCTTCTTGGAAGCTGTAACGACATGATCAAATTGCAGGGTTAATGTAGTTGTGGATAATGTATGTTTTTGTGTTGTGCAACATTTTAAATGCTTTTTAAGGCTGTTTATTTGTTGTTGGGTTTTAATTAATGAATTCATAGCCTTTGTAGACTTCTCCCATGTCTTGTTTTTGTTTAAGGGAAAAGTTTATGTCAGGATTAACTTAGAAAAAATAAAGACTTGATGTTTCAAAGTCACTGAGGAAATATATTTTTCATAATGTTGAAGGCTATAAAGAATACTTAGTACACCTAGATCAGAGCTTTAAGTATTTCAGTGCTCAGACACCCGACATCTGCCCTGTGGAAAGTTTTTGAACTTGTTTGTTTGAAAGAATACAGACTTGTTTTTAAAAACGGCTTGTATGCCCTTATTTTTTACCACCTCAGTTTCACTAAGAAATGGCGGTGAATTTCCGTGGAAGCCAGCTCTCTAGCAGGCTTTTAATTGATCATTCACAGAGACTGAGCAATGTGTTTTGGGATTCTTTAGAGCCTTATTACTGTGATAATCAATAAAAAGTGGCCTCCCTTCTGTCAAACCTTTGCAAATGTTGAGTTTGTTAAGCAGAAGAGATCTAAACTGCGTGGAACATGTGCATCTTCTCTTTTCTTCTTTTTTTTTTTTTTTAATTTCCATCTTTTAAGCAAGCTATCGTAAAACTAACAAATCTTTTAATCCTGTCCTAAGAACAGAAGGCTTTTCACAGGGCATGTGTGTCTGTATTGATCCAGAATTGATTGGGGGAGCGAGTGAGTTTGTTAGAGAAGCCTTGGTAATAGCCCATTAAAGGAAAATTAATTCCCTAAACAGGTGTTCATGAGGAGTCTTGATTGTTGCAGTTGGTATTTTTGTTAGTCCCCTGAAATTTGTCATAATCTCAATAATATGCAGTTCAAATCAGATTGTACTTTACAGTAGCACATGGACTTGTTACTTGTTTCCTATCAGAGCTTTTGCTAGTTACTAAATGGTTAAAGTCTTGTTTTCCCTCTGGGAAGAAAAAAACCCCAACATTTTATATGTTGAAAAGCTTGTAATTTTTGAAAGGGTATTTAATTACTTCTCTATTTTTATGTCACTTTGAATGAATTCAGAAAATAACTTGAAAAACAACAACCAAAGACCCCAGCAATGTGTCACTAAGGGGAAAAAAGAAAAAGCATTTATAAAGCATAGCCAGTTATTCTAAATATCAGAAGGCTGCTTAAGTTATTACAGTACATTAAAAACTATTATTTCCTGACTCTCTCAGAAATTCTGATGAAAGCATTAACTTTTAAAGAAAAGAATTGTAGTCCAGAAAATCAAGAGGTGGAGATCTGGGTTTAGCTTTGTATCTACTTGTTGCTCCATTACCTTTTGTGCTCTGGTGTACGCTGTTAAAAGGTGACAGCGCAACGTTTGTGCAAGAACTTACTGTTTTATTAAGGAGGCCCTTTTGGACCTGATCCTGCCCTAGGAAACAGACAGCCAGATACACTTTGTTTTCTGCGTAATGCTGTGAAATCTGATAAGCAGAACAGGGCTCATCGTCGTGAGAACGAGGTGCTATTCTCAGTTTTATCCCAGAGAGCTTAAACTGGAATATTTTTCCCCTCACACAGTGCTGCCAGCCATGGTGAGCTTGCAGCATTGCCTGCTGGATGGGTGATGCTCAGGGGGAGCCTGTGCCCCCCTGCCCCTGGGCAGAGGCTGAGCAGGAAGACAAAAATGTCCCTGGATCTTCTCTCACCACCTACGCTGTGAGGAGGAGTACCCAGTGACAGGGAGGAGATAATGCAGTTAGGAAGGTACAAAAGGAATATGTACAGGAGTCCAGAAACATCAGTCTCCCCGCACTAGGTGTCTGCACAGTGTTTTGGAGATTTGGACAACATGGGAGAAATGTCTGCAAAGTTAAAACTGGGATGAGAGTTGGCTTTTCACTTTCCTTTGCATGGTAATTTCTTGGAGAGTGTTAATGAAAGATGTCCACAGGTGTCTGTGAGGTTAGGCTTTAACTTCAGATTCTGTGGGGCAGAGAGCAGTAAGCAGAGGCTGCCCCCCAAACCAAGAGTTTGCAAGGGGGAATTCTTGAGTTTAGGCTGTAGCAGAGTCAGATTCTCATCCCTGCAGCTCACCTTGCTTCCCAGATACCAGTGAGATACCAGTGAGGTTAATGCCATGTTTGGAAGGGCTCTTGGTATGGTGGGAGAACGGGGCTTTGAAAGTTGTTGTTATTTTTATAATTGTATTTGCCATAATTAATTCTCTCTATTTTTTCTCAGGCAATTAATGTGCCGCTGAGAATTTGTAGTGTGTGTGAGTGCTAGAGTATGCAACAGAATTAGCCCAAACTGAGTTCTCAGCAGTGTGAGAACATTAGGGTACTTTCTAAATAGTTAAGAAAAAGTAACATGAAGCTTGTGCCAAAATGTCATTTCATCAATGCAGGGAGTGTGTGTGGATATAATCAATTTACAGAAACACTGAGAATTTGTCATCCTGGCCTTTACAGCAGAGTAGCTCCCAGTATATTAACGATTATTCAAGCTTAAAAATATTATCTTTGGTCTTGACCACCCATCTAAGGAAACAGCACTAAGAAAAATTGCATAATCCATTGCATAAATCATTATGCATTTGGAGTTACATTTCTTTCGTAAAAAAAGTCAATGGAAATAATGTGTTTTCATCTCCTTTACTGTAACCTTTCCATAACCAGATGAAGGATGAGAAAGGGAAGTAAGTTACACTTTGCTTTGTTCAGTCAGGCTTAGATTTGTAAACTAATAACTTCTTGTAGTACTAAGATACTGTCTCTAAAAACATTTAAATAATTTGAGGGGTGGGGAAACTGCATGATCTGACCCTTAAAGTGATGTGTTTTGTACCTGTAGTTGGTAATGGCTGCAGGTACAGTACTGATTGCAGAAGTTTAAGTGACAACGCAGTTTGGGCTAAAATGTTTTTAGCACATTCTCTACAAAAGCACTGTTGTTGATAAGGTTTCTGACTCAGCCTAAGGAGAAGAGCTAATGCACAGAAAAGTCATGGAGAGAAAAGGGACTATAAAATGTTTCAGAATCGATCTTTGCAGAATCTTTTGCCAAATTTTAGTAATTTCATAAATCAAAGAATGTCAACAGAGATCAAAATTGAGGACATGCAGGCCAGTTAGCTAACAAGAAAAGTGTGAATCTGCTCAGCAACATTCTCGGTGCTTCCAAGCTCAAAGGCGAAATAAGCCATTTTTCTCAGTGGGAGTAATTTAAAGAAAGTGGGAAACAAGGATCAGTGTATCTGCCCAGCCTTTCAGATCAATGTTGATAATAGCACAAGTAAGAATGGAGTATGCTTTTTCTCTGTTGACTCTATGCTTTCACCAGCACTCCATTTAAGCTTTTTCTGCACAAGTATGTCCAGGATGATGCATGGCTGGTCCTTGTAATTTTTTATAATTTGTAAAGAGTTCAAGGTGACTATGAAAGCAGTAGAACAGCAGTACAAATTTACATTTCAGTTTTAATACAGTTGAGGATTCTCAAGGTAGTAATTAATTTAATCTTTTTCATTTTTGTACTGTAGTGTCTAGTAAGTGAATACCAGTTTACTGGTAAGTCCTAACTCCTCATTTTAGTGAGTGGTCTCTAGTCATGCAAACCATACCAGATGGGAGAAAGAAAGATTTCAGGGGATATATTTAATACATGACTCTGCCAGTGTACAGTGAAAATTAAAGTACTGAATAATGGTCTTGAAGTGTAACTGTCCTTCTGCAATAGCAAAAAATGGCATTTTCTGCCTGCAAGCTATAAATCTATGGTGGATTAGGAGCAAGCTAATAATGAACATCTGGCAGACAGGCATAATTTGTTTGCGTCGGTGTTACTCATATCCCTGCTTGGTAGTCAAATACCGTTTGGTTCTACAATTTTTTTAAGGTGGGGATTAATTCCCTAGGCGAATATCACATTATCTGTATGGATCTGGAGATATAAAGTATGTGCAGTGATACTTTAACAAAACTGAAATTGGTTCTTTACTTTTCTTAAAATATACTTTTTGTTATTGATGTTATTAACGTGTACCAGGTACAGAGGAAGAAGA
This sequence comes from Urocynchramus pylzowi, assembly GCA_013397555.1. Taxonomy (NCBI): domain Eukaryota; kingdom Metazoa; phylum Chordata; class Aves; order Passeriformes; family Fringillidae; genus Urocynchramus; species Urocynchramus pylzowi. The sequence goes on along the minus strand of VZRH01000997.1, from coordinate 2,823,829 downwards.
AACACCATAATTTTTCAGAGCTTTTTATAACTGAAATAGTTTTTCTTTGCTTTGTTGAATGGAAAAATAGACACCGAGTGTCTCGCTTGTGTCTCTCCAGCCTGTTACACTCTGCAGGGTCATATATAGTGCTTTAAGGCATCATTCCTGTAAATGGTAATTCAAGAGTGCATGCATACAGTATTAATGGAGAAGTACCTCAGGTGACTGCATAGGTTAACAGACCTCCTTCTGTCCTTATGGCTGCTTGGGGCAGACTCATTGTGCATTTTCCTGTTGAAGGGAATTGTTTCCTGCCATGCCTCTACAAAGCTAAAGTTGTGATTTAGATCGCTCTCAAGATTGGCTATAATGGATTATATGACATATTCTTCTAGAGAGGGGCAAGTGCTCCTGCTGTGTGCTTAGCCTTGCCAAGACAGTAAGATTAGGCAGATTGGCAGGTGGGAGTCTGGGGACCAAAGGTGTTACTTTAGTCTACAGGGGAAACACCAGACATGGCAGATCAAGGTCATTCACTATTATTCTCCACTCAAAACAAAGATCCAAGGTGGGCATTGGGATAAGCAATGACAGGTCATACTTGACAGATAATTAACTTGGAGGGTCATACAGGATACAACATATGACAGTCCATGAGGATGCTGAATACAGCAGACAGAGACTTAAAACAACAAGGAACAATATTGGTTGTTTTTGTGCAATTCAGTGAGGTTGGTGAACCTCTTGAAGTTGCTCTTGAAGTTCCTCTTAGCTATTTACTTAAAAGGTTTTGACGAAGAAATAAAAGATAAATTATGACCACCTAAAATAGGAACATGCCCCATGAGATTTATCAGACATTATTCTTTAGTAAGAGAGCACCAGGGTTACTCTGTCAAGACAGCATCTGCTTTTCCACATAGGAATTTTTATCTTTGCTTCAGTGTTATTACACACACATGAAGCAAAAGCACTTGTTGATATGAGAGACAAGTTACTAATAGTCGTGCAAAGAGTGAGACAAGTCTGTTGCTCTTCTCCTTCCTCAAAGCATCTAACAGACAGCTCTGCTGCCATCCATGGCTTCCTCAAGAATCTCCACTGCACTGTTCATTTCTTCCATGCTGGTACCATGTTTAGAAAAACAATGTTGTATTTCTTCCTGCTAATGCTGCTTCTAACTCTGAGAAGCAGAAAAAATGCACTGAGTCTGTTTATCTGCATGTCTTTCAAATGAAATTGTATTGAATTTAAATAGAGGTCATACAGGATATGTGCCACTACTAGAAATTACTTAGAATGGATATTAATGTTTGTAAGAACTGAATGTAAGTCCACTTACTCCTTTTGCAATGATGTCTGTCTGAATTGTATCTTTTAAAAATACTACTGAAGGTCCAGTCTTCCCAGTCTAACTGTTTCTAACCCCATTAGGTGTTGGAAGAAGTGTTGAAAATATAGAAAACTGTAATAGAAAGAAAAGATATGTATATTGCACACTTTTGTTGCCAGTGATTTCTTTTCTTTTGATACCAGTGAATAAGATTTTTCTATTCATGTTTCCTGTTCAATCACTAGAAGAATTCCAGGTGTGTACTTCCCTTGTGACATGGACTCAATCTGTGAAGTACTGAACATAATATTTTGGTAGCTTAAGTAGGTGGCACTTAATGCTTCTGATGCAAGAAATTGGCAGTGTGGTTGCATGTAAGGATGCCATTTTTAATTCCTGACTAGGAGTGCCCCTAGGAGATTGTGTGTTCTGCCAGACTGGGAACTGTTCTTTACATTGGATAAAGTCACAAAACTCCAGGAAGGAGATGGGCAGCAGTGGTCACATGCATGACCTACCGTATATATTTAAGGAAGCAGTTTAGGCAAGTGGTCTCCTGCTCCTCCAGTAGAACAAGTTGCCATTACACGAGCAGCACTAACCAGCTTGTATAATTAATGGAATATCAAGGCATTTAATTCAGAAGCAATTCTTGAGGAAGCTAGCCAGGGATACTGAATTTTTGAGGATGTAGTTTATGCTATGCAAAGGCTGTATTTCATGAATAGCAGTAACCAGCAATAACAAGAAGCCATTGATCTTCATGATACATTTAGGGGGAAATTCTGCATCTCTTTGCTGTATCTTCTGCCCACTCTGTCTATGTTGTGTATGTGTTGCATGTGCAGAGGCAGGTGTGAGCAGAGTGGGGGCAGGATGGAGATAATAGCCTCTGCTAATCCTCCACTGGCATAGTGTCTATTAGGAGTCAGTGATGTAATTAGAGTTGAAACCCTGCTGTCTCTCATCTCTCAATGTCACATGGCCACCAGTCTATCCAAGCATAACTTGTTCATCATGGAGAAATGTAGCCTGAGTATAAATCTGGTCTTTTGCTCTCTTGTAGACTGGTTTGATACAACATTAAGATCTCAGCTCATTCCCCCACTTCCCTTTCAGAATATTGGCAGACCTGAGATGCCTGTGTCCAGGAATGGCTTCCAAGTACTACTGCTTCCTTTTTTTAGATAAGAGGGATTTGTGTTCCTCTGTAATTTGAGATTCTCATAATTAGACTCAGATTAGGCCGTACAAATACTTTTTGCCTTCTTTACTTTCTCCTGATTTACTCACCAGCCTCCATGAAGTTTAAGCATTTTAACCTTAGTTAACTTTAAGTGTTTTGTCTAATTTGGGCTTTCCTTTCTAGAGGACCTCTGGAAGCATAGCCTTAGGAAGGCATTTGAATTTAAACTGTCTGTTAGTGAGCTGACTCTTTGGCATGTTAATTGCAGGAAGATGATGGCCACCCCTCTTGCAGCATCCTGCAATAGCCTTCTGCTGCCCTGAGTCTTGCTGGTTGCCCTCCAATTGACTGGTGTCCCAAGTCCCCAAGCTGTACCAACCCATACTGCTGTGAGGGCTGCGTAAAGGGATCAATCTTCTTTACTAGCCTAATGTATGGTGCTACAGATGGATACAGCAAGCCAGTGCTAAGGGACAGTGTTACAGGCAGCTGCATCCAAAGGGCTCTCCTTCATTGCAATCAAAAATTCCACTCAGACAGCTAGCAGTTGAGGCAAAACTGGGAGGAGCGGCTGGAACACCGGATGGGTGTGCTACCTATTCAGAGCAACCTAGGCAGGCTGGAAAAGTGGGATGAGAGGAATCTCTTGAAGTTCATCAAAGGGAAAGGCCAAACTCTGCACAAGGGGAGGAGTAATAAACACAGCAGTGCAGGCCCAACTGGAAACTGCTTTGCACTGGAGTACTTGGGGGTTCCTGGTGGGCAGCAAGCTGTATATAGGCCAGCAGTGTGTTCTTGAAGCAAGGGGGGTAAATGGCATCTGGTCTGCTTTAGGAAAATCATCACCAGCAGCTTGAGGGATGTGATCCTTTCCTTCTGTTCAGCTCTAGTGAAACACATCTGTAGTGTTGGGTCCAGTTCTGGGCTCCCCAAGAGAAAACACAGACATCCGGAGTAAGCCCAGCAAAGGGCCACAGAGATGATGAACTGCATCATCTCTTCTGTGAGGAGTAACTGAGAAAGCTGGGATTCTTCAGCTTGGAGCAGAGAAGGCTCAAGAGGGCATATCAGTGTGTGTTAATATCTGATCCCCCATACTGGAGAAAATAGGGTAAGACTCCTCTCAGTTCCTGGTGACAGAACAAGAGGCAACGAGCACAGATAGAAGTACAGGAAATCCCTTCTGAGAATAGTAAAATAGTATTTTCTTTTCACTCTGAAGGTGACAGAGCAGAACACTTGCACAGATTGCCCAGAGAGGTTGTGGGGTCTCCATCCTTGGAGGTACTCAAAAGCTGTCTGGGAATGGGCCTGGACACCTGGCTCTAGGTAGCCCTGTGTTGAGCAGGGGTGTTGGAGCAGTTGACCTCCAGAAGTGACTTCCAACCTCAGCCATTGTGGTAGTCTGTGAAATGTTTATTACACTCCACTAATCTTACACAGTTATACATATGGGTGCACTTTCCTCTCTCTCCTCAAATGGAATCTGAGATCTTTGTGTTACATCTTCACAGTGAGATTTTTCAGAAGGTAAAGTTATGAACTGTAACTCCATTAGTTATGAGTCATGGAAGCATTGGTTTTGAAAGGTTTGTATTTTACCCTGTTTAAAAGTTGTCTGTGGTTACGATTACTTTTTGCTTGCCATCAATATTGTTTTGGTTTTTTGCTCAAATTGAAAATATGTTTGTGTTTTCAAAACAAATGTCATTGTGGGAAAAGAACCAAGCATTGCCAATTTTTTTCACAGCAGGAATATTTTCACTGGCTGGATCTGGTAAACCACTTCTGAAGAGAAAATTTTATTCTAACACATACATGTACACACACACACACACACACACACACATACACACACACATTAGAATGTCTGCATATTTTGCTTTAAATTCAGGATACATTTCCTGTGGAACACGTCCAGGTCAGGCATGATCAATACAAGTTGGGCTATTTGTTGCTCATACCTTTTTGCTTTGAAACAAACCATCTGTCAGTAAATATTTCTTACTACCAAGTCCCCCAGTCACACTGAAACCTGGGGTCTCATCTGCAGTGTACAAGTATATTGAGGTTTTTTTCTGATATACAGAACAGAAACTTATTGTATGCATTCACTGCTATTTTATTATTTCACGTCAAATCTTTTGAAGTAATGAGTATTTGCTGATGTGTTTCACTCAGGAGAGAGAAATCTTGTTCCAACTTTTCCCTCTTGACCAGTAGACACTGAATCAGTCTGAAGAATAGAAAATCTTATAAGACTGTGTTTAATTAAGTCTGTAGCATAGTACAAACTTTTATTCAGGAATTTCAGTGAGTTCAGAATTATGGTACAGGTAGACAAGCTATGTGGTGGATTTTAATACAATCTTTTTATATCAAATGTATCATATAATTTTGTATGGAGTTTACATGCCACATCCTCTTTTTCTTTGCAGGGTACATACCCAGTTACTTAGACAAGGATGAGCTATGTGTAGTATGCGGGGACAAAGCCACCGGATATCATTATCGCTGCATCACTTGCGAAGGTTGCAAGGTAAATGGCACGGTGGGAAAGTGGGAATCAGAAATAGCTCTCCAGCTCCTCCATTATACAGACTTCCTGAACTGTGCTGTCAAATGAAATAAAGACAGATTAGAAGCTAACAAGAACATCCAGTACTGATGATAAGCCGTATCTGACCATGCTGCTGCTCTTCATATGCATGAGGAATATAGTTGGTTTTTGCCATGCTTGCTTCTGAAAAGTAAACAAGAAATTTAGATTGTTGTTGCTGTTGTTTAACAGTTAGCTTTTGAATTTCCATTTTTTAATGTTTCTTTAGCCATGTTCTCAGCCAGGGTACATCAGCATGTTCCCAGCTACTCCACTGAAGCTGTTTATGCAATAGCTAAGGTTCTGCTTATGGCCATGAAGAGACTGTAGCAATTAGCAGTGCTCCAGTGCCTCTCACCATCCCTGTGAAGAAGCAAAAATCAAAATCCTTTCCACATGCTCGTATTACAGTAACATCCATCAATTTGGGAAGCATTGACACCCAATTAAAATAGTTTCACAAAGATTTTGATTTCTTTAATTTAAGCATATTGAAATGTGCTTTCAGCCCTAAAATGCATCCCCAAGACTACATGCAAAATTAAATTTAAAAAGAGATTGCTTTGGGCAAGTAAATGAAAAAATGGAGTAACACAATCAGACACATCTTACATGATTTCTCTGCCATGAATTTGCCTGAATAGCTTGAGATTCTGTAAGAAAGCTATTCTTTCCTGCAGAAAGTAAAAAAAAAAAAAGTTGTTTTTCTAAACAAATGGGACCACACATGTCTTGGGCTAGTGTCATGAGACTAAGCCATGAAAGTCTCATTCTGTTCACCCACAAAGTCTGGAACATTTGGATCTGATATTTTGGGTTTGGATTGGCTTTAGAGCTCCTCATCACAGTAACTTGTGTTGAAGTAGTTCTTTTGGTTGTACTAAGTTATCGTTGCCCTAAGTTACATTTATGAGATGCACGAAGACCTAAATGTCCTATGTATAGCAGATTCATGGTAATATTCATAATGGTTTCATACATATACTTACATACAAAGTATAAAAAAGTACTTATATCTTTAAAAAGAACTGTAGAGCTGCACAAGTTGTCCTTACACATTTGCATCCTGAATACCAGATGATAACAATACATAACATGTATGGATGCAACTCAATTCAGATATAATGGGAAGTAAACAGCACTGGGGCATTATGAAGTATACTTAGCTCCCAGCTGAACAGCTGTAGCTATTAAGAGCTTTCCCGCTAAGGTTTTCGTTACTTCAAGTCAAGTAGTTCTTTTTATGCCTACCAGCTATTTTAGAGACATAGCATACAAATTTGCTTTTATCTTCACATAGAGTTCTTCTGTCTGATGTACAATTTAAAATAATGCTTGTACGCACAAGGAACTGAGATAACAATTTGCAAAAAGTAATTAATTTATTGGAGGAGCTGCATACACATTTCAAGCTGTATGATACATCAGCAAAGTTATGTATTTTATCAATACGCAATATATATAATAAATTTTCAATTAATTTGATGTTTACCAGTTGCTTCCACTCAAAGTCACTTTAGTTTTGTAACAAGCATAATCAAGGCTGACAACCAAAGATTTGCTTTGGCAAGTGCTTTCATGAACAAAGCATCCTCACACATGATTTCTGAAGAGTAAATTGTGAGGAATTTAAACACAAATAAATGTTCTGACACAAATGAGTTCTGACATCACTGAAATGTTTTTCCTGACTTTACCCATTGCATCTACTGCTATATAGGTGTGTAGTAAAAGAGTTTAGGAAGAGTTACTGCTTACGATGCAATGTGCTTTCTTTTATTGGTGAGAATAACACTTTGTGAAGTGTTTGTGAAGTGTTTGGACAGATATAGAGAGCAGCTTCCTTAACATGTATCTAAAGATGAACAAAGAAGGATTTTTGCAAAATTTTTCTGAGAAATGCAAAGAAATGAGAGGGTGAAATGGGCTGTCCCAGCAGAGGTGATGGAGACCCTTGCTATCATAAAGCTCAGCTACATTAAGTCCCGTGCAAGGTTTAGAAAGCAGAAGCTTACTTGCTGAAATTCATTAGAAATTTCTCCATCTCTTGCTTCATAATTACTGATAATCCTGTAACCCTGGTTGTCCACAGCCATCTTAGGTCTTCAGGAAACAGTGGAGCAGATCCTGTCTCTAGGAATTCATCACAGGGTCAAGAGCAGAACCAAAACTGGGTGTTCAGTAGATAGGTGTTTGAGACTTATTCCAAACCCCACATAAGGCTATCTTGCCTGTGTTTTCTTGGATTTTATCTTAACACAACTGGTCCCAGTCTTTTAAAGGCTTCCACACAAGCTTTATGCCACTCAGTTTAATTAACATTTCATGTCTTAACGTAATTAAGGAAGAAAGAGTTGTACTCTTAGCTCAAGCAGAACCTCGTAAGATAAAACTCTAATGAGGACAAGGCTCTTCATTGTTTTCACAGGAGTTAGGAGTACGAGCTGAAATACAGACTTATCTGTACATGTTAATTCAACGTTGTGTGTTAAAAGAAATTGTGTGCTGCTGTAAGATTTTGCTGGGTATTATTTAACATGATTTAAAAACAGACCTTTCGCCTACTGAAGTGAAGAGACTATTCATTAGACAAAATCCCAGCTGAAGAGACTATTCATAAGGTAAAATCTCACTTGAATTTTGCCATTGTTTTGACTAAAACCAAAGCCATTCTGAGCAGCCTCAGTCAAATAGGACCAGAGTGTCAGTGTGTTCTCTGTGTCAAGGTAATCCCGAGCTGCATTGCTGAATCCAGACAGTCTCATATAATGGTGAAACTTGAAATTAAAGTGAAGTCTGAATTTTCTGCTTTTCAGCCTATCTTGTTCACATCTTGCAGTCTTGGGGCGTTTATCCAGCCCTTGCAAAAGTCAATGAGAAGAATCATGCTGGAATTAATACCAGGATTTTGTCTATAATGTTCAGAGATAATTTTTATCTGATTTCATTATCTACAGCAAGGTTTTATGGGGTGTTTGAATGAGTGAATTCAGTGGGATTGCATTAGTTCATATGGTCTTAGGATCTGTTTAAATTGCAATATAGATCTGTATTATGATAAGATAGATGGATAGATAGATACATACATACACACATATATAGACAGATAGATACATACATACATACATACATACATACGTAGACAGACAGACGAATCTTTGGTGGTGATGGGGCTTTTGAAATTCTGTGGTAAATGCCAATTAAATCTGCTTCTCAGAAATACAAATAATTTGTAAATTAGGGATCCTTTGAGTTTAGAATCAAACTCAAAGTTTGTGTAGACTGTATTTGCAAAATCATTTCCTTGCCCAGATTTGGTTGGTTATTTGGCTTTTATGGAAATAAAGGAGTGGAACTGTTTGTCATCAATCCTTTAATAGCACAAACACACCACCATTTTTACTATTTGCAGAAGCTGCTTTTTAATTAGAAATATGTGTATGCCTTTCAATATCCTTCAAAATGATTACAACGTTCAAAAAATACTTCATATACAAAAAAAAAAATTTAACAGTAAAAAATAAGACTACAAGAAGACATGTACACAGTATTTGTGTCTCAAGACAGCACTACTTGCACCTTTACTTATCTAAGATGTCTATATGTTTTTAATGTTAAGGAAAATCAAGGAAATACCATACACTATAAAACTGGTTTGAAAGCTTTGAGAATTTTTGGGAATGAAGTGTGTTATCTTGCATACTTAGGTACATGCCTAACAAATCAAGCAGCTCCCAAGTTTTAAAAATTGCTCAGTACTAATGCTTTCCAATGTATTTATTTCTTGCACCTAGGGTTTTTTTAGAAGAACCATTCAGAAGAACCTCCATCCAACCTATTCCTGTAAATATGAAGGAAAATGTGTGATAGACAAAGTAACAAGAAATCAGTGCCAGGAATGTCGCTTCAAAAAATGTATCTTTGTTGGCATGGCAACAGATTGTAAGTATATTTTCCTGTTTTTTCTTTATTTTATTTTTTTTTCGGTGTCTGTGTTTGCTTAAAGTATGTTGATTGATGAAGCTTGTTAAAGTGAAGTAGAACTGCCAGCCCTTTCTGGTTTTAATAATACCAGGGAATTGCACTCGTTGCATTAAGCCACTTTCACGGGGCTGTAATTTTTTGTTTATCCTTCTTCAGGCTGCACCTTCTTCTGGCCTTACAAAGCTGAGTAACAATAGGAATGTTCACTCTTTGGAGGAGAGGAGGGAGAAATGCATCTGGATGGACACTTTGCTTGAGATAAAAACATCTTGTTTAGAAAATTCTGGAGGATGTGAAATTGAATGTCATTGTATGAGTCATCCTGCAGTTGTTTGTTTTATTTTTAGCCCTGAAGAAGTTATCTGCTGCAAAGATTTTGAGTCTCTTCTAAAGAACTAGAAAATATGGCTCTAAGATTAATCCTTAGGGGTCTTCTTTTCTTGCCATTGCACAGGGATTTACACCAATAACTTCAATTACTACAAATGGGAGGAAGTCACGTAAAGCCCCCAGAAGTCATATAAATCCCCTTGTGCTTTCATGGTTGTTGCCAGTATAATCCTTTGCAGAAGAACTGACAGGAAAACAGGCCCAGTAAACAACAGAAGAATAGTCTAACTCAGTATTTCCATTGTTAATGTAATGTAAAACAATGCCTTCTGTCTAGAGGGAAATAGAATAAAGAAGACAATTCATTGTGGCCAGGTAGACCTTCAGGAGAGGGGCTGGATACCAGTGAAGTGGTGAACAGAGCAGCCCTGGGCCTGTGTATCTGGAGTCACTGGAAGAAATGGGGCTCTTCAGGAACACCACTTGTGGGGATTAGGCTTGAAAGAGCCAAAGGCATGTTGACCTGATTGTATCATGCTTCAGGCAGATGAGCCTTCTGTGAATAAGTGCTCCCACTTTCTTCAATCCATGTTACCTTCTGCTGGCATTCAAGTACGTGCTCTGCACTTCAGAGCAGTGAGTGTGAGCATGCTGATATGACTTCAAAGAAAACAGAAGTGCGTCTTTCCCTATATGGATTACTCCAAGTCCATTATAGGAGCACTTGGACACTTCACAGAGCTTTTGCACATTAGTTTTATTGATGGAACAACCCCTTGAGGGCAATGGCAGTACACAAAGCATCACCAGGACGGTAAGTCACTCTTTGCTATGCAGGCTTCTGAGAAAATGATGTTTGAAGGGAGAAGTAAGAGAACTGTCTCAACCGTGGGTCTTGCCAAGGTACTTCCTTACTGATTAGTTAAGGTGTTTGTAAGCAACTAGTACCTCAGGCACACAAAAGACAAAAGTTCTGACAGTCTTATGAGCTTCCTGCCATTTTTGTATGTTTTTTTCCCCTGCTAGTGGTGTTGGATGACAGCAAGAGGTTGGCAAAGAGGAAGCTGATAGAAGAAAATCGAGAGAAGAGACGTCGGGAGGAGCTGCAAAAAACCATTGGGCACAAACCAGAGCCAACAGATGAGGAATGGGAGCTCATCAAAATTGTTACTGAAGCACATGTGGCCACCAATGCACAAGGAAGCCACTGGAAGCAGAAAAGAAAATTTCTGGTAAGGGCTGTAGCCTTGTACAGAAATTTTCTTAGAACCTTGAACCTCTTAGAGCCAGGTTCTGTTCTTTCTTCTGCAGTGCCTTTCCAGTGTTGCAGCCCCAAAGAGATTTTATTGCCAGTGTATGATGTTTGTGAAAAAAAGGTTGATTTTGCGTAGTTATTACTTCATTTTTCGTGCCTGAACCTCAGTGTTTGATCAGAGCATGTATTTCAAAAGATAAATAGCATGTTGCTATGTTAAGGCTTACTCAGCTGGATACTTTTATTGTGCTATGATAAGAAAAAGTAGAAAAATTGTTTCACTCCTGATTGAGAACAGAATCAGTCTATAATGCATACTGTATTTTTTTAATATATTCTATCTAGAGATAGTTGTCTTTATTAGGGACTATCATAAAGCATATTGAAAGTGTTCAAACAATATAAAGTTCTAGATGAAAGCTGGTACTTTTGTTTAATAACTCAGGGGTTTTGCCTCTTTTGTTTAATGGTGGATACAGTAATGAAAATAAATTAGGCAAGGAAAATTAATTTCAGTGAGAACAGGATGATACATACACTATACTATTGGGATTGCAGCCTACGAAACAACTTAGATTTTCATCCTATAAGTAAGGGTGAGAAAATAAATGGTGATTTGTGATGCTCAACCTTAAAAAAGGATTTATTTGATATTTTCTAAATCGATTTTTAAGGGAAATAAGTGCAGAATGCAAAATGCTTGTACCACACAAAAGAGGGATTAGAGACTGCATTTCAGAAATATACAGGAGTCTTTAACAGTCAGGGTATACTAAATCAGATAGAGCACACTCATCTTTTTGCAAGCCTAGGCTCCTATTGCATAATTCACCATGAGAATTTCAACTCACTGTTGAATTGCTAAGAGAAATTATGTATTCAAAGCAGCTGATCTCTTTTATAATGTTGGGGTTTTTTTAATGCCAGTGACACCATCTAAATTTCTATATGAATGGCTCGTGTTCATAGTACTCTACAGTCAGGAAACCACAGCCAGACATCACTGGGAAGAACCAAGAGAGCACTTTCCAGGGGTGTTGCAGAACAAGGTATGAGCAGGCCAAGAAGCAGCTGCAGTGGTACTTTTAGTTGCTTAGACAGGAGTGCTGTTCTTTGGGTATCAGCTGGTTTGGGATAAAATCTAGGGAGCTGGAGGTTGGGGCTGGGAATGAGCTGTTGAAGAGCAGGACAAGCTGACAGTCTGCCTCAGGAGCTACGGATCTGTTCTTATGTGGCTGAGGCTGGTTCTTTGACAACAGGGACTTCATTTGGGTCACACCTCTTCTCCTGTTGAGTTAGGTGGAAAGGGCTCCCCTCCAGTGTGTTAGCTTTAGCTGTCTCTCCTGACTTGCTTTGCCTTTCCCAAGAAAATGCTGTGCTCTTCCTTTTTCTCCATAACAATGGTTCACGTGGGTTTAGGCATTTGGTCTTTTTTGCTTGGAAGCAATGAACACTGTTTATCATGAGCACACAGACAATGTGGTTTAGTTACCCAAGATTCAGGGAGGGAATGAGCCTAGAAATGAGTTTATTTGAGATTTTTAGTAGAAACCATCAGATGATTTAGCCCTTCTTCATTGTTCCTTTACAATTGGTGCATGCTTTATTAACACATTGCTGAGTTTTTTCTTGTAAGAAGTTAGATTTGGATTCAGATTGGTTACAGAAGGATCTTTTATGATGTGTTTCTTTAAAAAAGTGGTTGAACACAAGTTTTTATTACAGATAGCATTTTCAGCACCTCCCCTTTTAAGTGTCTTATATAAACATCATGGGGCCCATCAGTCTTAAAGGTCTACTTGTCTGGATTTTATCTAGTTTTTGACCTTAATGTGAACAGAATGAAACCTCTGCATGGTGTTTGGTAGGTGTTTTGTAATTGCAAAGCCACACTTAACAAACAAAACAGCTTTGATGTGCCTGTATTTAAAATATATAGTAACATTGACCAGCTGCATAAAAACCAGGTGAACAAGTTCAAGTGCAGTTGGAATAAAAAAACATTCATTACAGATTCTTCTTGAAACTATTTCATTGTATATCCCTATTGAAATCCTCAAAATATGATTTATTTTTCATTTGGAGAAGCCTTGAGCTGAAATCATGCAATAGGTGATTTTCAACCACAATTTTACCTAGATGAGTTCAAATTCTATTTACATTATCCAGGGCACTCTTAGGTTAGCCTGTCCTTGCTCATAAGTTGTTTTAGCTTTGCACATAAATTGTTTCAGCCTTATGGAAACTGGCCTTGGCAATTGCCTGGGGGGGGCCTGTGTTACATGGCAGTCTCTTCTGGGGAGACTTTCTGAGCTTTGTGTGGGTAAAGACCCTAATTCTGCAAAGCTTGCAGCATCTTCTCAGGGGTAACATGTCTCCTCAACTCTCTTTGCTTTTAGAGAAACTTGAGAGCTTTCAGCTCCTGTGAGGAAAAATGTGCCTATGTTTTTAAGCAAAAGATGCATGTGCTGCACCCATAAAATATGTAGATACAGACACAAGGAAGAAACTGTGAACAACAGTCCAGCTGTCCACAAAGAATGGATAGGAGCATACCAATCACCCATTTCTCTGTGCAGTCACCTCTTTCACAAATGCCTTACAAATGAATTCACATTTTGTGACATAAAGGGACTTGAGTTATAAAGCAAATAGTGTTGCTTTTTATTTTAGCGTCTCTTCCATACCAAGCAGGACTTTTTGGAGTATAAAAAGTTGCTCTAAGACAGACTGCTCCTTTAAATATCTTTGTTTATATCCTTAGCCAGAAGATATTGGGCAGGCACCAATAGTTAATGCCCCAGAAGGTGGGAAAGTGGATTTAGAAGCCTTCAGCCAGTTTACAAAAATTATCACACCAGCGATTACAAGAGTGGTGGATTTTGCCAAAAAGTTGCCTATGTTTTGTGAGGTAAGAAGACTTTCTTGCACTCCTCATTTATATGCCTGTTGTTAAAAACTACTCGAAATACTCTGTCATGGAACTTAAAAATTCAATGTGTCTAAAATTAAAAAATTAAAGACACTGAAAATCAATGGGACTAGAATAATCTGTATTTTCATGAATTTTCTTTTTCCTGTGATTGCTGAAATCCTGAGTTTGATAATCTGGAAGTCACTGTGGTTTATTAGGGACTCGGATATGTCTTTAGAGGCGGCCTTGAACAAAGCAAATGAACAAAAAGATACTGTCTAGAAGCATCACTGATATGTTTAATAAAATCTTCCAGCACATGGTTCCCTATGTATCTTCTGGTTCCTTGGCAGGTACAGTATTGTAGAGTTCGGTCTACACAGTAAAAAATTCTTGAAATTCAGGAAAGCACCTGCCACCTCCTGTCCAGGAGTGGCATTTGCCTCATTGGGTTCCCTGGGCTTGGTTTTCCTGAATGGGGAGGCTGTGCATAGAAGAGTCTGTGAAAGTAATGGATTGTCATTTGAGGTAGATACTCATATGTAAATATACAGTAAATAGACTCAAAAGCCTGGTTGCACATTGGGAATACAGAGGCATTACACTGATCTCATTTGTACCAAGATATCATTTTTATTGAAGGACCAGATGCAATGGCTGATTATATTTTTTTTTCTCCAATTGAATAAATGGTATCAGAACTGCAGCCTGAAATAATATTTCAGTCTTAATAATCTAAATAATTTTCATAGAATCATAGAAAGGCTTGAGTTGGAAGGGGCCTTAAAGATCATCCGGTCCCAACCCCCCTGCCATCGGCAGGAACACCTTCCATTGCACCCTTTGAGGTCAACACCCTACCAGGAAGGAAGGGTAAGGCAGCCATAAAATTTTACTCTACTGTGGCTGGCAGCTTTTTTTTAAAGTCAGTCAGGGAGAGCTATATATGTTCTCTGGCAAGTACAGAACAAGAAGAGGTAAATATCAATAGTTGTCATAGTGCAAATATCTCACCCCGGCCAGCCTCTGCACTGGCGCCATCAGTCAAGGAAGCATGAAATAGTAGCCAAGCGTGAAGATTTTAAAATACGAGGAATATGTCCATAGATCATGAGCATTTAGTGTCTGAGGGAATCTGTCTCCTCTGATCTGGCATTTGTTGGTGGGAAATTGCAGTGACATACCAAGGTAGTCTTTTTAATTTAGAAAGCTCTGCCAGTCACACACAGACTTCAGTGCCCATCTGACATCTCCTACCCCTCCTGGCTACCATGGTCCCACTTGTGTCAGAGCTAGGCAGGAAGCATGGATGAAGAAGTCAAGGCATCCTTGAGCATGACCTCTGTATGCTATGTGGCTCAGCTGGACAGGCTTTGTTTACAGCTGAGCCACTGTGTAAACCTGACACCTGCCCATATACAGCAAGATCTGATGGCAGGATGAGGGACAACTCCTCATGAACACAAAGGAGTAGGACAGCTGTCCTCTGAGTTGTCATATAGCACTTGCTGTAGCATGAAGAAAATGACAAATGCTTGCTCCTTTTTGAAGGGGCACCCTCCTGTTAACTTTGTTTCTGTTATGATTTTTAACCCATATCTTTTTCTTAAAAGCAACGCTGTGTGGGCTGTAGATTTTTTACAGGAAAAACCACTTCTTTTTTTCCATAGGACCTGCAGAGCATTTAAACATTAATTCAGTTCATAATTCCACAAGCTGTCTGAGAATGTAGTAAATCTCTGTGAAAGAGGGACATGATAGGGAACATCCATGGCGACTTATATTTTCATGGCTACTTTTCCTTCTTTTTCACATCTTTGGACACATGTAGAAGCCAGCAAAGCACTGTGAGTGCCCAGCTTAGTTTGTGTGCAGCCATTGGCCCCTGCCTCAAACCAAGTATCCAATCCCAGAGTAATCAAAATATAAGGAAAACTTGATTTGCTTCTCAGCATTTCTCCTGTTGTTTCCTTCCTGCTTTTCTTTCTGCTTAGAAGATGAAGATTGAGAGAATGTAATAAGTTTAATGTGAGTTTTAAATGTCAAGGCATCAGTGGTTCCACAGTGGGTGAAGCTGTGTACATACTCTTTGAGGTCACTCAGCTCAGCTCAATTCCATGGTGCTGCATTGCACGTGTCCTGCCAAGGTGAGCACTTCAGGTTCTTGCCTTGTGCCTTTTCTCCCTGCAGAGAGAGAGGAAAGGACAACACATGGCAGAGTTTCAGTCACATTTGTTGATCCTGCTACTGGAAGATGCTCTGGTAGCAACACTCAAGTGATGAATGTAGGTAGCGTTAAAATCTGCACAGCTGGGAGTAGAACTGATGTTTAAGCCTCCTGTCTCTGGTAACTCCTCCTACTGGCAGATAAGACGAGAGGCCTGGCATCTGTGAAACAGGTGTCCCATGTATCCTTCAGAATTAGAAAAGCAGGTGAAAGACAGGCATAGTCAGACCACCACTACCATAAAGTTTTAAAAAGGATCAAGTAGAAAGAGAAATCCTCATTCATTTCATGGCTCACTAATAAAACAGATGAAGCATCACAAAATATCTTCTCTACTATTACCTGTTTCTTTTCTACTATTCTTCCTTCTATTTAGAGGCTTGGTGGTTTTTTTCATTTCTCTTTTCTTGTCCCTTCTCTCTGCCTTTCTTTCACGTTCTTTTTTTCACTTCCATTGCTTATTCCAGTATCTCTTCATGGTTCCTCTCACATATCTATTCTCGTTTTAATTTTTTTTAAACTCTATTTCTTTCCCTACTTCAGTCTCTGCTGCCAAACAGTGGAATTGTCATTGGGTAGCAAGACTGCTGCTGTGCCTGTGCAGTCTTCCCCTCACTGCTGCTGAGCTGAGGGTCATCTGTAGGGAAACTGATTTGCTCTGAAAAGGATGAGTCAATTTTCTTGTGTATTAAAAACTTCACACCTGAAGCTGGCATTGCTGGAAAAGTAGCTGGAAAAATGACTCAACTCATTTTCCTGACCATGGCTAGCTCTGTGCTTAAAACTCTTCTCTAACAGGGAACTGCTTTCCACTTGCATTACATAGCTCTGCGTCATTTTCCACCAAATCAGCGCACTTGCTTTGCAAGTACACTGTTGCCATGTAAACCTATAGTTCATGGAAGTTTCATTTTTGAATTGCAAAACAGGTAAATATAATAATTTTACATAAATCAAAAATAAATGGCTTTTTACCTCCTTTCAAGCCAAGCAGAAGTGTGTTGCTTTTTCATATGTGAGACTCTTGCTGTTCACTTACAGTCTCAAAACTGTCTTGGTGGGTTTTGTCATCATTGAATAACTTACAGAAACATAAAGACATGCTTTATAGAACATGTTCTGCTCACGTGTCAACATTCTGGTTATACTCTATAAATACAGAATTTTTGGACAGCTTGCCTTTGTTAATGGCATGGAAAAGTCATGTTCCTTGAAGACCACAGTTTATGCACCAGCATAAAAGCTGTAGCTATACCATAGATTTTCTGTCTGTCCAGCAATAGTGTAGGGAGCTCAGGGAGAAGAGCCTTACTAGATTACGTCTATATTAATAAATTCTCTGTTGTTAAAATGGGCAGTCAGAATTCCTGCTCCACTGATAGAGGTATATCTTCTAGATATAAATATTTATTTAATTCCTTTTATTTAAAACACAGTCCACTCTTACAGACCCTCCCAAATGTCTTTCTTTTCCTCTGGTCAGGTAAGAAGTAAGTATGGCTGGTAATGAATTTAACTGGCATGGCTGAGGTCTGCACCAGCCTCAATTATAGTTTATTCTGCTGTGATAAGTTGTAAGCTGAGGGAGCCAACAGCTGTGTAATTGCTAGATTTCTTAAGAGTGTGTGGGGATGCTAACCAGGGAATGTTAACCTGCTGGCAGTTCCTGAAGACAGGAATGCAGATCCTGGGGGCTTGTGCAGAGCAGTGTGTTTGGAGGGGAGCTGCACTATGCGGGGCAGTGTCCTGGGCTGTGAACTGCAACTTCATGCTCGTGGATTTATTGTAGCTGTAAAAGCCACTCAGTTTGACAAACATGAATTATTCTTTGCTGTTTGTAATTTCTGCAGCTGCCATGTGAAGACCAGATCATCCTTCTGAAAGGCTGCTGTATGGAGATCATGTCCCTCCGAGCAGCAGTTCGCTATGACCCCGAGAGTGAGACTTTAACACTAAATGGGGAGATGGCGGTGACAAGGGGCCAGCTGAAAAATGGGGGTCTTGGCGTAGTGTCTGATGCCATTTTTGACCTGGGCATGTCTCTTTCTTCATTTAACCTGGATGACACCGAGGTTGCCCTTCTTCAGGCTGTTCTGCTCATGTCATCAGGTGAGAAGAAAAATATATTGGGATCCAAACAATTTTGAAACTCTTTGGTCTTTGTCACAAGCCTCTTTGTAAAAGAAATAAGATAGGTTCGATCTTGTAGTGCTGACTAGAGTAATGTGAGAGAAATTTTGTCTCAAAACCCCAGTGACTTATTTTGGTGAGCATTAGGAAAAAAAATCAGGGTGTTCAGAGAGATGGACATAAAACTGGTTTTGGTAACACACCTTGCTCAGTTTGGTATTTAGGAATGAGCCAAGGATGATCATCAAAAAGAAAACGGTTCTTATTCTGAGCCAGTTTGCTTTAAATGAAAAATGGATAATTTAGCAACACTGGTCCTTATGATATCATAAGTTCCCTCTTCCCCTGAGTAATGTGATGCATTGGGCATTCATACACATTTCCACCAGTCTCATATCTTTAGTTTCACTTGCCCTCTTGTTTTCCTAATTAACAGCACCACAGATTCCTGATGGGCATTTACGAGCTGTACTGTTTCCCTATGCTGGGACCATTTGCAACTGGTCATGATACAAAAGCAGCACAGACATCTTCCTATGATTTCAAAAGAGTTTCTAACCTTCCCAATTTAAGTATGTTTTTGTATATGCTTCCAGTCATTGTGCCAGCCCAAAGAGGAAATTCCATTCTTGGGCAGTGGCAGATTTGGCAAGATTTTATTTTAAGGTGGCTTTGAAGATTTGGCACTGAATAACAATACACAGTCAGTGATTTACAAGCATTAACTGCATCTGAGATAAAAAGGTTTCCACATTAATCACAACACAGCATTTCATTTTCCCCATCAAAACATTTTTATTTCTTTTTAGGTCCCTACACACTGATACAGGAGCAGGGCTTTCAGAAGGCAATTCAAAAATGACCTGCTTTCCCAGAGGTGTTTCCTGAGAAGTGACTCGTGAAAGGGGCTTTCCCAGTCACCGTCTGAGTGACAGTTGAGACAGCCAGAATTTTAGCCTTTGCTGTTCCTTGATGCTCCATAACAGCTCACCTGGGATCAAAGCATGATCAAAGCATTGGTCAGATTATAGAAAAACAGATAGAAAGGATTTTTTTTTTTTGTTTCTTTATTAGTTTTTTACAGAAAAATGTAGATAGAAGCCTTAGCTGAAATAAGAGATCTGATGCCCTAGTCACTAAGGAAACACTTTCCAAACAGCTACACTGTAAGTGAGCAGCAGGCAGCAGATGAAGAAAGGAAGGATTATCTTCTTCTTTTAACAGGCATAGTACTAGCAAGTGAGTTGGCTGAAGTGAAAGAAGTTTGTAGCAGAGCCACAAATGTCCCTGGTCTCTCTCCTTTCTTTCCTAGCATCAGAATCATCCTATTTTCCCTGATTTATGATCAGACGTTTTTAAAGCAAATAAGTAAGAATGATAATTCTGCTGCTTTGTATCTACAGATCGCCCAGGCCTTGTTTGCGTCGAGAGAATAGAAAAGTGTCAAGAGGGTTTCCTCCTGGCATTCGAACACTACATTAATTACAGAAAACACCACGTTGCACACTTTTGGCCAAAACTGCTGATGAAAGTGACAGACCTGCGAATGATTGGAGCCTGCCATGCCAGCCGCTTCCTGCACATGAAGGTGGAATGCCCCACAGAACTGTTCCCTCCATTGTTCCTGGAGGTGTTTGAGGATTAGAGAGACTGAAGTGGTTCTCCACACCCCCGTCGCACTACTGGCTGTCATTTCATCCTGTTGCCCAGCTCTTCTCACCTGTTTGTTCTTCTTCTTTCGTGGTCTTCTGTTTCTTGAGACGGGGCTGGGGTTTTGTTTGAGTTTTCTTTTGGTGTTGCTGGGGGGCACTTGTATACACATGGATGAAAACATCCCTTTAATGCGGGTACTTGTGACTATTGCAATTTGTTCTTCAGTCCTTTGATGTGAGTGCTTTGACAGCTTAACAGTGAAAATACAAACAGACCAATCTCATTCACCAGCATTTGCGTGGTCACCAGCTCACACCCATCATTGCCTGGAAAACAGGGGAGAGAGGTTGAAGTGGCAGAAAAATAAATTTGCCTTCAAGTTGAAACAGCTATTGTTAATTTGATCCTGACAATTCTGTCTTGTATTACCTCCTTTTGCAGGGTACAACTGACCAATTCATAGTACGAAAATTCTGGTCTTTGTGATGGTTTCTATTGTAACAATTACCACTATGATCTAGGATCTTCATCATCATTATGATCCCATTGTTCTCTGAGGTTTTTTCCAGCAGATGCAGTTTAACTGTGCCCCATAAATCAAGTGCTTAAAATAATGCAGAGTGTTAGAAGGGACTGAGTCGGTTTTTTTTTTTTTCCATGTGTATAAGATATTAAGATCTTCAGTTATTAAATTTGGACTCCAGGTAACTTTACTGGAAGGTTTGTTGGAGTGAGGACAGAAATTTGATTCTCTGAGGTGCTTGTGATAGTGGAGGGGTCTGCTTTTTCTGAGATGTGTGGAAAATCCATCACTCTGAGGGAGAAGGCTCACTGTCAGATTAGCAGGCAGTGTCTCAGAGTTATTCAGGGATATGAGGGCTCACGGAATGACAACAAGGAGAATAAAACATATGGGATGACCTTCAGATAGGTCAGAAACCAACTGTGTTATTAACAACACTCAAGACTGTAGAGCTTTATCCTGGGAATACAAATCATGTTGCTCAGCAGTAATCCTTTGTTTTATATATATATATACATATATATATATATGAAGTTTATATGCACGTATATATATAATTTTATATATATATAATTACAAATCTTCAGCACATGTCTTAAACATATTTCCATATTTTTATCTTCTCTCTCTCTCTCTCTCATTCTCTGACTCCGCCCTGTGTGTGTATGCATGTGGATCAGCTGAGTTCTCCCTCCCTACAAGTATGTCTGTATATGTTTCATTAGGCTAGATGCTCTTTTGATTATTTTAATTTATTTCCACTAACTGCATCTAGCAGGAACCAAACTGAGCAATGACAAAATGTCCTGCTGCCTAAGTCTGCAAGCCAGTACTCACAGTCCTGGAATGTTTGGAGGCCAGTGATAAGGACACTGTAGGTAGAGGTTCCTCTCTGTCACCATCTCCATTCAGGGATGTTGTCCCTGTGTTTTATAAACTTGATGTTAAACCATCCTCTGAATTTGTATGACACTTCTAAAACATCTTTCTCTTCTTCCTGGGAACCAGAGATTTAGTTCATGTTTTTTGCACTGCCTCATACCCTACATTCTTTCATGCTGTACCAGTTTCTTTCTCCACTATTTATTGACCCACTTGTCTGGTAAGTTGTGGGCATTGTTAGAGTGGATGTGTTGACTTTCAAAGCTCATGGCCCATATCTGAACCCATATGTTATGTGCTTATCCCTTCATAAAAACAGGATACTCAGGAAAAATAGTAGATGGAATACGTTTTGTGTGTGTCAGGAGTTAAACTCTTTCTGCCCTTCTTTCCCTACATTATTGATAAAGCATTTGGAGTGCTATTGGGCACATTTTTAGGGATGTGGAATCTTGTTCTCTCTGTTGTTTGATACCATATGCACCTGTGATGAGCTGTGAGCACTAATGGTATCACTTAGGGATTTTTTTGTCAGAACATGAAACACGTTGGGGTGTTTAGGGGTTTTTTGCAGGTAGCAGTGAAGACACACTATTGGAGATTAATTCTTGGTGTAGAACCTCTTTTGTTGAACCTCTTTTGTTGGCTGTATTGGCTCCACCTTGAAGCATGTATCTAAACAACTTCTCTATCCAAATTCCTTATAGAGCACTGTCTTGGGGGCAAAGAGTCAGAAACTGTGTCTTTGGATAGGTGATTTGGGGTGACTTGATGGAGGACTTGCAGCATGTAATAGGGAACTCAGAAAAGCAGCCGATCCCTTACTTGCACTGATCCCTTCACAATCTCGAAACAAAACAAATCACTTTCGAGACAATATTAATATAACAAGGAATATAAAAGCAGAATTGGAGGCCTCCAGGTGCAAATATGGCAAAATGCACACGTGATACAGGACTTCTACAATTTTATAACTTTAATAAATTAGCATATTTAACAATAGTGTCCAATTAGAAGAGCATTTAGTTAAGTAATCCTCCCTTGTGATTATGCCCATTTGGAGCCCCTCCTGAATTTCTAGCCCTATATTTATTATGTCTAGGATACATGGTAAAAGGAAATAAGACGTCCTTGGCTAAAGAGGCAGTAGTATTAAAAATAATATTTCAGGAATATAGCATAATATGTCTTAGAAGGTTATCTTATTGGTCTGAAATGTAGGGGAAAGGGGTGGGAAAACTACTGGGAGCTACAGTCATGTATCAGAAATCTACAAAGCTACAAATATATGACAAATATATGAAAAGCTTAGGCATCAGTGCATATGCCCGCAGTGGCTTGCAAAGAAAAGAGAAATGTGCGTGTCATTTGAAGCCCTGTTCTGCCATGGATCTGAGCATGGAATTCCTCCTGAAGCCAGTGCAAGTACCTCACCTGTTTGCTTAATGTGAGCTTGAGTATTCAAGCACAGCATTCAAGCTTTTGACTGTGCTGCAGGTGAGACCCAGGAAAGGAATCATCACATCTCTTCTTGTTCCAAAAAACCAATGCAGTTTGGAGCTGTGGTTAGTCAGAGTTCAGAAAAGCAGGCCTCCTTCCTTAGGTGATTGCAGATGGACTGAAGTTTCTAAAATCAGGCAACCAAATTAGACAGTTCTGGCAGTGCTCTAAGCAGAAAGGACATGCATCAACATGTTTTTCTAGCTTTTCAGGTTAAGTTCGAGTCTGGCACTGATTAACAGACTGAGTTAGTAGTATTCTCTAACTAAAACCTAAAGCCAAGCTTGTAGTTGGACAGATTTGATGAACTGACATCTAATGGCCTCTGATCTCCTACCAGTCTTACTTTGTGTCACTTCCTTTACTTCCTCAGTATGACTGCTGATTTATGTGATCGTAGAGCAAAACTAACTGACCTTAGCTCTGCAAAGACATATTTCTAAATATCAGTGGTCTCAAGCCATTGTGGGATTGAGCCCCTGGACTGACCTTCTCAGTGGCAGACACCAGTGCCACAGTCAGCACCCTTTGTAGTAACTGGCCTTCTGAGTGGAATAACACACTTGTGCTTTTCAGTGCAGTCCAGAGTCTTGTTTCTGCTGGTGCCACATGGCTCTCGTATTTGCTTTGTGGTCTACATGTGAGTCTTTCACATAAGGTTTTTCCTGTCAAGCCTGATTGTCACCATTCATGGTGTTGCCCTGAGTAACATGTGCATTTAGATACTCATTTCATGTGTAATCTCAGTTAAGTTGTGATATTTATTATAACATATATAGTGCGTACTAATGATTTTTGTTTACATTCTGCCAAAATGTAGACCTTAGAGTTAGACCTCCCAGGTCCAAAATCATCTTTGAGCAGACGGCTTGCTTCTTCAGAGGCAGGTATCAGAAAGAGGAAAAAACTGTCCAGAAAGACCATTCATATCAGAAATCTGCCAAGAGAGGGCTGTTAATCACAAGCAGAGCATGTCATTGCTAGTGATGTATTTTTATGCTATGGAACTCTAATCTGTATGTGTCATATTGACTTCTTGCTGCATGAATCATAAATTTTAAAAATCAGTCTTATGGTTTTGAGATGTAGCCAGCATTCCTAAGGCTAAACCTTTTTCATTGACAGAATCCAAATCCACAACCAAGGAACGTTTTCCTCTCACTGTGAGAGCAATTGAAAGTGTTCAACATTTATCTTTTCACAAAGGAAGAGGCAACTGAACCTCTTAATGTGTCTTGTTATTGTGATCATCTGGAAATGATTGCCAGACGTTTCCTTTTGATATAGTAATGAAGTGATCTGTATTTAAATTTTATAGAGAGAATTTTATTCTAGTGTTATAGAGATTTATTTTCCACTTAAAGACTCAAAATGGTGTGAGCACGTTTTTGGTTTGGTTTTTTTTTTACTATGGTATATTTTTGCTTTAAAATTAAAAACAAAAAAAAAAAGGTTTGGCCTTATCACAAAGTTTTAGTATAGATGTTAGCAAACGCAAAGAGTATGCATTATTTGTGTGTATCCACATTGACTGATGTCGCCTTCAAAAAGCAATATTGTGCAGGTAATAAGTTGTTTGTGACTGTCCATTGCACAGTTTACCTTCTTTAAAAGCTAACCTTGTTTATGCACAAGACAATCAAATGTAAATCTACATCAGCACCCAGGTGTGGATTAAATTTATGTAAATTACTGAGCACAATGTAAAACATTAAAAGACACTTTATTTAATTACACATTTAATGTTGGTAAAGATAGTATCAGGGCATGAACTAGCTGACATACTGTAATTTCTTTTTCTCTTTTCCTACTTCCTTAGCCCTCTACAGTTTCAGTTTGCTCATAAATACATCAAATTAGTCATTCATAATTTTTTTAAAGAGGAGGGTGGTTTGGGTTGTTTATTTGTTTTTATGAAGTTGGTTGGGAGGACTTCCTACTTTGTCTATGAGGTTTGTGGGTTTTACTTATTTGGTTTATTTTTTTATATCAGTTTCATGCCCTGAGGATAAGGCAAACATTACACCATACAGTAAAAAACAAAGTACCTTGGATGATGTATTTTTTTGCAAACAGTGTTAAGAGTTATGCTAGATTGGTAATATTTTTTCAGCCTAAAATATATTAAAGAAAAATCTGTGATCACAAATGTTTTAAACTATCTAAAGAGAAAATTTGTATATTTGGGGAAGAAAATAATTTTTACATAGCTTTTGTATGCAGATATTAAAATGTAATTATGAATATAGTGGGCATAGATAACTGTGTAAGCTTGAATTCTAAAAAAGAAAAAGCTTATAACTGAAAAGTGGTCCTGGTGTCTCTGTCTCTTTGTTGCAGGCTCTTTTGTCAGCTCTGTCTCACACTTCCAAGCCACTGGAATGGGAAAAGTAGGACCTAGAGCACAATGTTTTATCAGCTCTAACCTGTTCACATTTCTGTGCTTCTGCATCCCTTTCATCACCTATCTCATATCTTATCTCCTCTCCTCCCTTCCCTTGGGCAGCCAACCAAAGGTTTTCACTTCCTCACTCTTCACAGCAGCCAACCTTAATTTACTCCAGTGAACTGACTCTTGATTTATGTCTCACTCAATTACAATTTTTAAGGGAGCACCCTTTCTTTCCTTCTCCACTCCCATTCTAAACATGGAAGGTGTGACAGGAGCAATAAGCTTCACATCTTTTCATACTTTCCGTACCTTGGTCCCCTACCTGTTGGAGAAGATCTTCTCATTCAGATATTTTCTCTAGTCTTATTTTCCTTTGCAGTTCTTATTTCTCTTCCAGTTCTTTCACTCCCACCTGGAAGAAGCCAGACCTGTTGCCTGGATCCAGAGTAATGTCTTGGCCTGTCCCAGATGGCAAACCTATTTTGGGCTCTTGTTTCACCGTGATTTCCACAGGCATTCACTGCCTGCCTGCCAGCTCCTGCTCCTGGTCCCCTTGCACAGGAGGTGCCAGGAGCCTTCCAAGGGGTGCTGAGCTCCCTCTGTGTGGCAGCCCTGGGAGCACATTCCTGACACCTGGCTTAGTGTCCCTGGGCAGTGCTGTGGCAGCAGCTCCAGGGCTTGTTCCCACTGTGGCCTGTGGGAAGAGGGGCTGCCTTCAAAGGCAGGAGCTGTGTGTGAGGAGCCAGAAGGAAAGCATGAAATCCCTGCTGTGCCTTAAATGGAATCCCTTCAAGCGCTGCAGCTCAGGCACCCTCGTGGGGAAGCCTTGCCAAAGCCTCTGCTGGGTTTGCACCGAGCGAGCAGCAACGTGGGTTGCTTTGGCCCCCCAGGACCAGCTCTGGAGTGAGGAATTAACTTGGTGTGTAAAAACTTGTTTACTCAATGTGAAGAAATAGTTCTGCTTCCACAGATGCCAGTGCTCTGGGTATAATGTTTTCATTTGTAGCGGTGAAATCTGTTTTTCAAAATGTAGTGTGATATCTGTGGCTTCTGAGAGCCACATGAATTTGCTTCAGTGTCTATTTACCACTACTGAGAAGGACATAAGGACAGAGCTCTTCCCCTGGAGCTCTGGCATTAACAGCAGGAGTGTGTTCTTGGCCTGCTGTGGGCTGCCTCTTGCACCTTGAGCCTGTTGGTGAACACAGGTGCCGTTTGTTTGCCCACTTGGTGAGGGGTGAGGGTTTTCTGTCCTTGAAGACTGGACACATCTGAAGGATTTTCTCTGTGAACTTGGGAGTCTAACAACAAACGTGTCATACTCATGGTCACGTGTGCTGTGTGGTATTCCCCATAGCATCAGTAGTTCCAAAATGAAAACCTACATATTGAAAGTGACTGCAAGCACATCACCTTTGAAATAAGGAAAGGGTATGTACAAAAGTCCCTCCATTCTGTTTATCATATTGCAGCCCTCCTTACCATTTACCAGGTAGAGAAGACTCCTTTCCAGACTGAATCACAGAGCATTATTCTCTCCTCTCATGCCTTTGCCTGGTGGAATCACTGACCCTGCAGGTACTGCCACAAGATGCCTTCATATGCACAGTGATATGCCTGAAGTCCCTTAGAAAATTCAGGAAAAAACCTGAGCAATCTCCTTTGTATCATTTGGGAGAGCTTTGAGACTTTTAAGGTCAAGGAATATCAAAAGGTTTGTGGGATCTTCAAGTCAGAGGCCCCAAAGGGAGAAATAAAATGTCTCCTAGGTCATCCTGACCTTCTGGTGACTTGAGAAATTACAAACTTGGAAATTGGGTCCAAGATCTGTACCCTGCTGTGCAGAACTGGGGTGGAACCTACAGGGAAAACAAGACAATCCTTAGTGGATTGTATTTGGAAAACACAGTGTAAAAAAGTAGAGAAGGACATCAGCAAATCAAAAGCAAAACCCAGAATGAGTAATTTTCTGAATTTCATTGGAATCTGAATTTGCAAGAAACTGAGTGGGTGTGGGGGTAGCTTCAAGCAGTGTTTCTCTGAACAGAAGTATTCTAGTTACAAGAAATAAAAATAAATAAAAGTGGTTTTCCAAAATTCAAATAAAAGCTCTATTTAAAGGGAAAGAAACATGTTACATTGTGGCTACAAGGTCTTTGGTATCTTCTTGCTCAGAGATAGAAACAAAAAGGAGCAGTTGTCTTTTCTGGGATAACCATAGAGGCAGAAAGCTTCACTGCCTGATGTAATGTTTAAAATGAAAATGAAAGCTGGGGCATGTATTTGTGCATATATAAAGTTATATATATATATGTATTTGTGCATATATAAAGGAAGGAAGGAAGAAAGAAAGAGAGAAAGAGAGAAAGAGAGAAAGAAAGAAAGAAAGAAAGAAAGAAAGAAAGAAAGAAAGAAAGA